>CM077519.1:32718911-33279876 GCA_039654895.1 Mongoloraphidia duomilia
TACCAAAAATCTTGTCACTCGTTTCCTAAGTAAAATTAAAGTTTATAAAAATAAATAATTTTGTTAACATATCTTCCGGGAAAAAGCTGCAAATCGAATAAAATTTTATTTTACAATTCCAGAGATTTTATCATTTATCAGAAAAATGCAAACCAGCTATTTAGAAAAAAAATTCCTAGGTAGTCAATGAAATTTATATCATACGGAAAAATATGATAAAAAAATGATTTATTTTTATAAACTTTGACACCCCGCATCTTACTTAGGAAGCGAGTTAGAGGATTTCTGTTATATTTTTCAGAATCAGAAAGACGAAGAGAATATTTTGTCAAGATATTCAATGTTAAAACTGAACCACCCTGCATAACTCTGAAAGAAAATTAGAGGTGTATTATACTATGAATAACTGAGAGATTTTTTCTTTTTTTTTCCAGTCCAAAATGGCGACATATAGGACGTGGATGTGGCGCAAAATCACTAATATTATTAGTATAGTATTGCGTATCCCGGTCGCGTCTGTAAATTATTTGAACTAGAAACATGAAATTTCGTCGATTATAATATTATACCTACTTATTGACGACTCTTAATAACGACAAATAAGTCTCATCAAAATCGGTCTAGTGGCTTCTGAGATGTGCACCTCAGAAACTAGTGAGTTGTGACTCGTGAGATATAGTAGTCGCACGTATAGAAATCTCAAACGAACTACGTCATATTTAAACAAAATTTAAGATTATTTTCAATAATATTACAATTGACCAGCGCTACATGTCTTAAGCAGGCCCTAAACGGTCAATCATTTTGATCAAAAGCTTGAATCAAGCATGATTGACCGTCTAGGAACCTGTTTGATGCTTGAGCCAAGCCTTGACGGTGATTGATAGAATGTTTGAATGACACAAGCATTTGTCTCAAGCGTCTGACCGTCAAGACGGAGTTTGATCAAGTATTACCTCAGTACACGCCGGGCAACCATGGAGATTACACCGTTCTCCAAAAACAACGTGCAAAACGAAGAGGAAATTGCAGAAAAAAGTCAGCAACCGCAATCGGAAACTTTGCAAAGTTCAGAACATGAGTTTGTCTGCCTTCTAATAGAGTTGTACAAGGATTGCCCTGAACTCTGGAATTTGTACCATTCCTTGGACCAACGTCGTTTCCGCCATTGGTTTTCCCCTTTTTTTTTGGTTTTTCCCATGGCAACCAACGTCAATGCTAGGAAGGCCAAATCCGTGTTGGACAGCATTGTTCGAAGCGTAAAACCACCTTCCGAGTCGAAAACTCAACTGTGACTGAGTTTTGATAAAAAGATTGAAAGGTTCATTGAAGTTGATTGAAGCGCGCATCAATCGATTGACTGAACCGTTTTTGTCGGGAGTATTTTATTCGGGGATCAAGACGCATGGAACCGCTTGATCGTCTAGGGCCTGCTTTAGAAAAGAGTTTTTGTTATTCTATATTATTGAATTGATATTATTATGTCCGATTTTCTTTATGTTGAACATACCTGCTCCGTAAAGAAATCCAGCTGAATATAGTACGAGAGGGACAGGAAGTAGGGTAGTGGATAGAGACAGAAAACGTGATGGTAAATGACTCGTATTACGTAACGATTACTATTCTCTCTAGTGAGTAAGCCATTACGTTAAAATTATTGTAAAGCAGCGTGCTTCGTCTTAATGTTCACCAATTTCTCTTGCGTTAGTTTTGTGGTCCCACCAACAATTGCTACATTTCATTTGTTTATGATTGTTATGCATTGTTGATTGTTCAAAATAGAATAGTGTCAACAGCCGGTAGCTGTCAAGCGCCAACATTTCAAATTTAAAAACCTCTCTCAGTTATGCTGAGATGCTGGGTAGTCAAAAATTTGGTTTGACAATGACTTAGATTGTGACCACTATTATAGTTTATATAGACGTATAGGAACAGTCTAATATTGTTATCAAAATTTTTATAATTTAGAGCAATTAGATTGTACTCATACATTATTATATAGGTACTTTTATTTTATGTTTTTGATTATTATTTTTAATTACAAAATTTATTTTATACGCTGGTATTATATAACCTTAAATCGAGCGTCTATAATTTACAATTCAATTCAATTATATAACCTTAAAATGATCAATAATAAATTATGTCAACTACAAATACGCTTTTATCTAAACCAATTTGATTTTTGCAATAAATATATTATAAATTTTATATAAACTATTTTGCAAACAAAAATTATACTTACTTAAAAACTGCTTCTATGACATCCCTGAATATTTAAATATGTAGCCAATTATATTTTTCTATTTGACTGTTCATGTATCTGTATTTTTTCAGTTTTATGAATTAATAAAAAATTATTATTATTATTATCATTATTATAAACAGTTTAATTTATATTCAAAATTTTCAAAAAAAAGAACAGATCAAAATTACCCCTTAACTACATTTACTTGGGCGAAAATATTTTCGTCATCCAAAATTTAAAAAATCGATTTGAAGAAAATATTACCAAAATTCCGTCGAAAGTCATGGTTTTAGTTTTAAGCCACAAAAATAAATTTTAGCGTGTCTATTGGAAGAATTATTCATATTCCCTTTTATTCTAAACCACCAAAAACATTGGTCTTTGAAAGAATGTTTTTTTTTTCGGTTGTATGCTTAATGAATGTATTGAACAATAAATCTGTAGCACTTTAGGTTAGTACTCTGATAGTCTGGTATCATATTGCCAATGTTACAAGCCAAGTCTTTGTTATGAGAATACCTATGATGTGCGCCTGTAATTGGATTTTGAAATTAAACAGCAATATTACTCATCAAGGTTAATTCCCCTATATTTACGTGGCGGTCTTATGATCAAAGCTATAGGGCTGAAATTATTTATCGATTATCTCCAATCCTTTATTAAAATGTTAATAACTAGATTTATGGAACAGCTTCGTCCGTGTAGATTTTGGTTTGGCATCTCACAACTACTTTTAAATAAGTACTTAAATTATGTGGCCTCATTCGCTGTTTAATCGAGTTTTAAAACGGGACCTGACTTGGTTTGCTTGTTCGGTCGAATTAAAACACGACTTACTTTTATTAACACCTAATGAATTTTACCATTGGAATGGTAGGTACTAATTTAGGTCAAAATTCACTTTTTATAATTTCACAATATTTTCCCTTCTAGAAGTCTCCGTAGTCCAGAAAACGCGTTTTTGCAAAAATTTGTAACGATAGCCTCCAGCATCGTCACTAGTGTGGACGGTGTTAAGTGAACGCGGTACTACTGTGTGTTAATAGTGTATAACCAGTCATGAAATAAACCGTTTTGTTTTGAATTCGTGAAAAGACGCGATTTAATATAATGTGCTACGCACACCGATGATAAAATGTGTTTTGTGCACAGTTTTAATTTAGCTCTCGCTAGAGCAATGATACTGTAAATATTGACCTGTGTTGAATACCAGTGACTGATTTGAGAAACGCCTCACGTTCTCCAATGATAGTATAGCCTTCAGCTTGTTTTGTAGTGATAACACCACCTCTCCGACCCGCTTACCTAGTTCTTATCTAAACCGAGTTTCCTCCGCCGGTATTTGGAATCAATTGACTCCCCGCTCGTTGCGAGCTACCGAACCTCTCCTACAGTCAGCCGGTATTGGGGGTTAATTAACTCCCGGCCTGTTGCAGGTCACCGGTTGAGTCCGTCACAGCCTGACTAACCATTCCCCCTATAACCCGTACCCCCTGGCGATCGTTGCGGCACCAGTGCGTTGTGCTATCGCCAGGTGTCCTACCGTTGTTTCCCCCACCGTTTCAGATAAGGGGTACGCCCCTCCGGTATAATACCGTTGTATATATTTTCCTGTTGATAAACAGTTTTGAGTTTGTATCGAGTCATTACCGTTGCTCCGTAAAGTAGGGATTTAGTTTATATAGAGTCGTTTGGATACTACGGTATCATTTGATATTTATGTACATATTATTCTGTCTTACTTTTTGTAAAGGGTACTTTTTATTTTTATCTTTGTTTCTAAATAAATATTATTATAGAAAATACGCTGGTTATTCATTTCATATACAGTATTCCGTTTCCACTGGCTTCGTACCCTGGATTCCGGCGAGCTATCCGCCCGACGCAAACCAATGGACCGTTGCGACACATGTGCGCGAACACCTAAAAAGCCACGACGTTGCAAATTGTGTTTGTCTGTTATCACGATCCGGTCAAACGGCTAAGCGGATCGAAACAAAACTTTGGTACCTATTATTCTAATAAATATTCGATAGATAGATAGATACATAGACATTGCAGATGCTCAAAAACTGAGGTCAGAACCGCACTGAATAATATATATTGGAGTTGATTTTAAAACTTTACTAGACAATCTCTCAACTTGGTTTGGAGAAATATTTGCTTCACATATTAAAAACTATCATTTATATAGGTTTTATAAAAGGGTAACACACTGTATACTATAGTGATATACATTTATACTGATAATAATGTTTCAATCAGAAAAGCACTCTCGATATTTCGAATAAAAAACTGACCTTTTTTATAAAATTGATTTTCGTGATCCCTGATTGGTTAATACATGTATACAAGCGATAAAACATAAATAATCCGAAGCTGTCACAAATCATTTACTTAAATGATTAATATATACAATGAAGCGTCTCGAGAAATTTACATTTCAGTTAAAAGCAAACTGACTTAGCTTTAACTTATAGAGTGAATAACAAAATAATCCCTTCACTTTTAAATTGCGCCTCTAAGTATTTTTTTCACTATAATGCATGGCGTCAAATTTTATACTCGCATGCCGTGTATAGCTATATAAGGAATTTGAATTATATGAATTTAGTTTTTTAGCCTGCTAATCAACTGAATTTTTGAAGAAATTATCGATAATGGCAATGACACACTATACTACAATATACATATACAGTGTGTCCACAGACTCATCCTCAACATGGGGATCTCCGTTGTTATGGGAGATAGAGATTTGGTTAAATGAGACAAAATGTGCAGAATCTCCAGTACTACTACCCTGCGTAGTCAAACTTTCCATATTTTGCTTGGTTCGCGGCCGACAGTTGAAAAACGAGATTTACCCATTTTCGTTTTTTGTTTATAACTCGCTTATTAAGTAAGTTAGAAAAAAAATATTTTCACTTTCTTAAGGCCCTTTTTTATGAAGATTTCAAATCTCTTTTCATATTTTTATTTACTTTTATAGTTTTAGAGATACTTGTATTAACTTTGTTTTTTTAAATACACGTCAAAGATGGCCATGACACCATTCGAAAGAGATTTTTTTTCTCTTTAATTTGATATGAGGGTTGATGGATTTATTTTCAAAAATATCAGAGTTATACGTAAAACACTGATTTTTAATAGTAGGCTATGCTAAATTTAATGATAAAACAACAGAAGGTTTAGAAAACAGTTGAAATTCGCGTTGGCTTAGTAAACGGGTGTTTTGTTTTAGCTGTCAAATTGTAGTTTGTTGCTAATTTGTCAGTTTACTAAGTGATTTATTAAATTTACTTTTGTTATCATGGAACCATTTTGTAACAATGAAAAATAAGCAATTTTCAACTATTGATCGTAAAACAGTAGTCTTGTCTTCTTCACTTATTCGCGTTGACTTAGTAAACGGCTTTTTAAATGATCCATAGTTTATTAAATTTACTCGTAAGTTTCTGTAAATAGACGAATGAGGTTGTCTTCGTTCTGGATACTGATCGAAGTACATTTCTGCAGCTCTGGTCAAATTTTTGTGACATAGAATGTAACAAGATAACATATCAAAATTTTCATTGTTACAAAATGGTTCCATGATAACAAAAGTAAATTTAATAAATCACTTAGTAAACTGACAAATTAGCAACAAACTACACTTTGACAGCTAAAACAAAACAGCCGTTTACTAAGCCAACGAGAATTTCAACTGTTTGCTAAGCCTTCTGTTGTTTTATCAATTAATTTAGCATAGCCTACTATTAAAAATCAGTGTTTTACGTATAACGCTGTTATTTTTGAAAATAAATCCATCAACCTTCATATCAAATTAAAGAGAAAAAAAATATCTTTCGAATGGTGTCATGGCCATCTTTGACGTGTATTTAAAAAAACAAAGTTAATACAAGTATCTCTAAAACTATAAAAGTAAATAAAAATATGAAAAGAGATTTGAAATCTTCATAAAAAAGGGCCTTAAGAAAGTGAAAATATTTTTTTTCTAACTTACTTAATAAGCGAGTTATAAACAAAAAACGAAAATGGGTAAATCTCGTTTTTCAACTGTCGGTCGCGAACCAAGCAAAATATGGAAAGTTTGACTACGCAGGGTAGTAGTACTGGAGATTCTGCACATTTTGTCTCATTTAACCAAATCTCTATCTCCCATAACAACGGAGATCCCCATGTTGAGGATGAGTCTGTGGACACACTGTATACAAGTCAAACTGAGAACCTTCTTTTTTTGAAGTCGGTTAAAAATCGTTTTTGATTTGACTAAAAATGTCCATATTTCACTTCTTTAATTTTATAAATAAACTGTGTACCTATAACTCTATAAATGAAAAAAATTGGCCTATACTTTAAAATTGGATGCGTGCTTCATCAAAATTGATGAAACCGTTTTTGAGACATACCGGTACAAACAAACAAAAATCAAGAAACTCATTATGTCGTCTAGGTATCTTATAAAAAAATCTAAAAAATCCGCAATAAAACTAAATGACAGTCAAAGACCCCGTAAAAATTTTATTTTTAATTATTGATAAATGATAGGTAATGATTAGTTAAAAAAACTAAATTACAAAGGATGTCTGTTTCTATTTTTAAATCCTGTTGTGTGAATAAAAAATATAGGTCTATGACAACTGTTGGATGTCCGCGGTATTTAATTAGTAGTAAATAATAATTTAGCATTGCAAATTAAGCTGGTATATCACGCTTCGCTGTATTATTAGTTGGTCGACGCGTACGATACGATATACCAAATGGAATCACAACAGTTTCGTTCCACCGACACGGGTGGCGTCGGGAATTACGTCAGGTATACAAATTATTATTGGGGTGGCAGTTCTTCAAGCGTGACATCATTGCGGGCTCTAAGTTTCCTGCAGAAGACGGCGGCGCGGCGGTGCAAAGTTCGTCGATTGTATACCAACCTTAACAATGTGTTATGACGAACGTGCCTTCGGTTGTGTGGCTGGAATTGCGATAGGATAAAGCACTGTAAGCTAGCAGTGCTACTAGTACTTGCAGAGAGCACTCGTGTGACGATGTTGCCGATGCTGTAGCACGTGCCGTTAGCACTTCCGACTGGATATTCCGTTACATCAAATTCTCTTGCTTCATCAGGATTTATTAGCTATATAATATGTATTCATGTCACTCGAACCATCGCATCCTTCCTTTAATGTGGATTGCATTCGTAAAGCTGGTACGCGGAAGTTAAGATCAAATATATCTTGCTTAAACTGTCTTTGTCAAGATCACGTTACAATTAAAGCGGATAATCTTCGGGTGTATTACGATTCCATGCTATATTCGCTAGAGATTTTTTTACTTCCCACCTCTACTATGGTAGGGAAGTAATGGATTCAGTCCGAAAACAATATTTCGAGATTTTAACAGATTTTCACGTTTTGAGACCCTAGCAATCGTTTAAGATCATTTTCTGACTGATGTCTGTATGTGTGTGTGTATGTGTGTATGTGTGTATGTGTGTGTGTGTGTATGTGGTCAATTTTTCGCCTTCGATATCTTAAGAACGGAACAACATACGGGCATGCCGATTGTTCTATTGTGTTTATCAGCCTTTAACTTAGATCTGATTAGATTTTGAGTCAAATCGGTTCAGTGGATCCTGAGATATTCAAAAAAACGTCCTCAATGTCACGTATTAACATAGGTAAAAAAAAATATAAATGAATTCTAGATGTTATAATATGAAAAAAATGTAAATATTTTTTTTCTCTAAAATGTATAGTTTTCGAGAAAAAAAATATTTTACTAAAAAAAATAAAAATTGTACGTAAATCAAGGTAACCATGATTTTTGCTATATTAAGCTAGCCATCAATAGATCACCAAACAAAAAAGAGGGCCATGCTTTTTTCAAAGAATAAAAATTAAATTGTGTTTTAAAGACCACCAACAGCTAAGGTTATTTGGGCCTAGTCAAAGAATAAAAAAAAGAGTGTTTATTTTTTGCAAATATTTACTAGGTGGGAAGTATAGGACTGGTCATCAGTCGAATTTTTAATTATATAGCAACCGAAGGCTGTTTTTTAAACAAAAGTTTATTTTCTTTCAAAGTTTCAGCAAATTCGATGTTAAAAATGCATATTATCATATTGTACTCGCTAAACTCTATCATCGATGACTATTATAAAAAAAGTTATTATCAATCTGAAATTTTGTGAAATTCCGAAAAAATCACATTCTCGCTTTTTTTTAAATTCTGTTAGCTACTACCAAACTGAAGCGCGTGAAAAAATAACTTTTTTAACTTAAAACGGAGTCTTTTGGAATTATTTCCTAATACAGTAGCACCTGGATAAACGAGAACTGGTTAAGTGAGAAAACTCTATAAGCGAGACTAATTATTGTGTCCCGTCATTTTTACACCTAAAAACCTCTATAAGTAAGAAAGAAGAAACCCCTATAATATGAGAGAGTCATTTTTCACGTCCGAACCTCTATAAATGAGCCTGCTTCTTACCTTACACCTCTATATAGGTGAGAGTCTGTACCTACTTGGTAGAGGACAAATCGAGTGTTTTCTATTATTTATTTAGGTAAGAGAACCTGATACCGTACCTTTGTTAGTGAGAAAATGGTTAAGTGAAACATCTCGATAAGCGAAAAAAAAAATTCCCGGTCCTTTGAACTCTCGCCTATCCATTTTCTACTGTAACTGTTTTATAGACATGTCACGACGCTCTGGAGCTTTTTACAGAAAAAATCTGAGACTGCTTCTTGCTCAGAAAAACTCAATATGATGTGGTCTAAAAGTGTGCAAAAATTCACGCTTCTACAGGGTGGCACATCTTAAACAATGCAGTGAAATATCTCGTAAACGGTACAAACCATAAAAAAATGTTTTATACAAAAGTTATAGAGTGTCAAGGGTGACAGAAGACTGTGATATCAGATTTAACATAAGTGGTGGTGTGAAGGTCAGACGAAGGTCAGCTTCGATTTTTTAATTGTAACTGCATTTTTATTCCAGAATACGATACAGTATTTAATAGTGAACAGTAAATTATTAAGGTACATATGAGCTAAAGTTAATAAATATTGAGATATTTAGAAATTAAATAACAGCCAAAATGAATGACAATTTGATAAATTATGAGATAGCCATGATATTACGCACCGGCCTTCTTGGCTTGAATTTAATTCATAAAAGAACCTAATTGACAAATTAAATTTGCTATTTAATTTGTAAATATCTCAATATTTATTAACTTTAGCTCATATGTACAAATAATAATTTATTGTTCACTAATAAATACTGTATCGTATTCTGTAATAGAAATGCACTGTCACAATTAAAAAATCGAAGCTGACCTTCGCCTGACCTTCACAGCACCACCTACGTTAAATCTGATATCACCGTCTTCTGTCCCCCTTGACTCTCTATAACTTTTGTATAAAACATTTTTTTATGGTTTGTACCGTTTACGAGATATTTCACTGCATTGTTTAAGATGTGCCATCCTGTATATTAATTCTTAGCTTATAATTTTAATGCGCGATATTAACATACGTAGGTATTTAACTGCAAACTATAATGGGTGAACGTGATAAAATAATATGTCAAAAGCACATAGGAAAATACTGTATGAATAACATTAATGTTTACTGTATACAAGTTCAATTTCTATACCTACCCAGAAATCTTGCAACGATCAAACTAGAAAACAGTTTGAATAGTGAATTACTTTCTAAAGGATGTATAAAATTTGGTGCAGATGTTGGACACTCATTAAATGCATGCAGAATATTGAAGTAAAAAAAAAATATCATTTTAAGGGCTGTATTAGGGAACAATTTTTTTGTCCAGAAACAAATTTAAGTTCACATTACGATACATTTAAATATACATTGAACTGTACCCGTGTTTTTTATATTAATTATAAGACAATGAAGATATATTGTTCATTATAGTTGGCAGTTGCAAGAAAAATTGAAGTAAGAAAACAGAACAACGCCAACAAATTGTATCTTTGTCTGCTTGTAAGTAATTTATATTATTCACGCACGTCATTGCAATAGAATGTAAACGATAAATCCATTCAGACACTCAATTATTTTACTCTTTTCTTCACTCTTAACCTACGTAGAAATTATTGCAAAAATGCTCATTTATCCCAAGTCGTAGCTACAATAATAACAAATCTAGCAGTAGTGCAAACTCACCTTTGAGTATCCTGTATTTATATATCGATGCGCTTCTACTACTAAATGAGCTGAACATTGAGTATATCTGTATCGCGGGTACAGACAAATGACGTAAATATCGTTAAACACAAATAATTAATGTATTCGTTGTCATAGAAAGAAATATTTAATTTATAAAATCAAATGTGCGTTAAATATAATACTTACGTAAAATAATCGTAATTTTATTTTTTATATTTTAACTTGTTATCCAATACCTATAATATATTCTTAATATAAAAAAAATATTAAAAGCCTTCGGGAATCGAACCTGGGGTTGGCGTTTGTACCTGGGCAGACTCGTGTTTTTCCGCACGGCCGCCTAGCTTACTCTGTCTGCCCCCTTAACATAGTTATACAGGCTGTGTTTTTTTCACATGTCAACCATTTCCGACTATTTAAATTTTATCTAATATTTTTTAAATGCCACCGCAGGATGATATATTAGACGTTATTCACGTCAAAATCGATATTAACGCGAGCGAAGCAGCGGGTAAAGGCGACTTATTAGTGTATTTGCCATATGGCACATACACTATTGGCGTCGGTCGGATGGCGGGACCTAGGGGTCGGACCAAAATTTCTCGATGTTTCATAGCCTCCTGAACATTTTGGCACCATTTTTGGAAATGTCTATTTATATATGTATATATATATATATATATATATATATATATATATATATATATATATATATATATATATTTATATATATTTATATATATATATATATTTATATATATATATATATATATATATTTATATATATATATATATATATTTATATATATATGTGTACGGGCTATAACTTTCGAAAGAGTTAATTGATTTTGACGAAATTGGGTAGGCACGTTGCAATCCATAACCGCACGAAGCCTATTTAAAATGGGCCCAATCGGACCATTTTAAGGGTGGTTTTTAGGGGTTGAAAAATGTTTTTGGGCCCAAAAATACCGAAAAAATTGTCAGAATCGTTTCAAAATTGAAATTTAACTCTTTAGTAAAGATTAAAATGTGCTGCTAAAATTTTAATAAAATCGCGCCGACAGGTCCGGACTTACAAATTTTATGAAAACACTAGTTTGCGGATAGTGATTTACTTACTGAAGGGTGTATTTAATTTGGTACAGAGGTTGCATTGATAATAATACTGAAATTAAGAAAAAAAATATTATTTTAAGGTATGTATTAAGGGGTTAAATTTTTTAGTTTGTCCAAAAACCAAATTACGTTCACATAATAACAGCACAATGCCTGTATTAGCAAATACACTATATTGTCGGCAGGGTTTTGGCACTGCGACCCGAGTTTTTTTATTATAATATTAACGATTTTATTACTTTATTAATAATTTTGGTGAACAGAAAATCTTCAGCAACATAGTCACCAGTAATGTGAATGTCTCATCAGTTACCTATTATAGATGTACTCTATAAATGTATTGTGATATTGGCTTCCTGTCGGCAGAGGTAAACTATACTATACTATACTACAAACCTACAAACAGAGGGGAAGTGATGGTAGACTAGATCAAGTAGGTTCTAATATTAATTAACGATATTACAACATTCTATCCGCGTCTCTATACGTACATATTATAATATGCATTGTTTATACAATTAAATAGTAATTAATTATGCTAGTTATTAGCCCAGGAAATGAAAGGAAAAAATCACCCGTTGTCACAAATAATTCCCATAGAGCTGGATTTTTCACAGATGGTAGAACACCTTTAGACATGTATTTTTACCCAGGTTATACCCCTCTTGAATATAATTTTGCAAGCCTGACGGAAGCCAGTTTCGAAATATCTCAGAAACGGTCGACTTAAGCGATTCTTTCATTATGTAATGTTTTAAATAGGATTATATTTCCTACAATTTTCAATCCCACAAATCTTCTGTGGTGCAAATAGTAAGCGCGCTGCAGCTTCTTGAAAATCACGCGCTTTTTGTAGTCTTGGAAACCAATTGTTAAAACGTAATGTCCTTTTCAATAGCTTTATTTATTGTGTGCTTCATCGAATTTTAAATTGAAAATACACATTTTCATTAAGAAAAAAACACCCTAAATCGTGATTTTTGTCCCATATCGATATCTTTAAACACTGAGAAGCTATAGCCAGTCAAAGTTGAAATCATCATAGAGTATTACGAGTTTTTTTAACACGCGTTACGAGTACCTTCCATACCGAATAAAAAAAGATCCGTCTAGGAATCCATAGAAAATTTAATACCCCAAACGATGATTTTTGTCCTATCTCGATAACTTAAAAAATGTTCAAGTTATAAACATTTAAGTTCATTTAAAAATCAGTTTTTTTCTTCTATTAGTCAATTTTTCATTCAATTCGCGTGGACTTAAATGCCTATAATTTAAAAATGTCTCAAACTATCGAGATAGGACAAAAAACATCCTTTAGGACTTTAAATTTTCTATGGATTCCTAGATGAATTTTTTTTTATTCGGTATGGAAGGTACTCGTAACGAGTATTAAAAAACACGTAAAACTCTTTGATGATTTCAACTTTGACTGGCTATAGCTTTTCAGTTTTTAAAGATATCGATATGGGACAAAAATCACGATTTATGGCGTTATTTGCTTAATAAAAATGTGTATTTTCAATTTAAAATTCGATGAAGAACACAATAAAAAAACTCGGGTCGCAGTGCCAAACCCTGCCGACAATATAGTGTATTTGCTAATACAGGCCATGTGGCTTTAATACGTGAACTTAAGTTTGTTTTTGGACAAAATAAAAAATTTAACCCCTTAATACATCCCTTAAAATAATATTTTTTTCTTAATTTCAATATTATTATCAATGCAACCTCTGTACCACATTAAATACACCCTTCCATAAGTAAATCCGTATCAACAAACTAGTGTTTTCATAAAATTTGAAAGTCCGGTCCTGTCGGGCCGATTTTATTAAAATTTTAGCAGCACGTTTTAATCTTTACTAAAGAGTTAAATTTCAATTTTGAAACGATTCTGACAATTTTTTCGGTATTTTTGGGCCCAAAAACTTTTTGGAACCCCTAAATACAACCCTGAAAATGGTCTGATCGGGCCCATTTTAAATAGGCTTCTTGCGGTGATGGGTTCCAATGTGTGTACCAAATTTCGTTTCAATCGATTAAGTCTGTCGAGAGTTAACGTGTACACACATATATATATATATAAATATATATATATATAAATATATAAATATATATATAAATATATAATATATATATAAATATATACATACATATATATATAAACATTTTCAAAAATGGTGCCAAATTGTTCAGGAGGCTATGAAACGTCGAGAAATTTTGGTCCGACCCCTAGGTCCCGCCATCCGACCGACGCCAATAGTGTATGTGCCATATTATGGCAAATACACTAATAAAGCTATTGAAAAGGACATTACGTTTTAAAAAATTGGTTTCCAAGGCTACAAAAGCGCGTGATTTTCAAGAAGCTGTAGCGTGCTTATTATTTGCATCACAGAAACTTTATGGGAATGAAAATTGTAGGAAATGTAATCCTATTTATAACATTACATAATGAAAGAATCGCTAAGTCGACCGTTTCTAAGATATTTCGAAACTGGCTTCCGTAAGACTTTTGCAAAATTTTATTCAAGAGGGGGTGGATAACCGGGGACTTTTGTAAAAATACATGTATAAAGGTGTTCTACCACCTGTGAAAAATCCAGCTCTATGGGAATTATTTGCGATATAAAACCTTTATTTCCCGAGCTATAAATATGTCGAGTCAGAATCTTTTTACATTATATTATTATATTCTTATGTTATACTTATACAATATTATATATATTTTTTGAATTTTTTATATAAGTTTTTTTTTAATCATTTTTTATTTTATTTTTTTCAATTTTTATCATACAGTGGAAAACTTAGCGGGATGTGCACTTTTTGTTTTGCCAACAATTTTTAAATATTCTATACTAGTATTATAAAGAGGAAAAATTTGTTTGTGAGTGAGTTTGTTTGTATTTTGTGGGTAATCTCTGGAACTACTGAACCGATTCTAAAAATTCTTTTACTAATAAAAAGCTAGACTATCCCGGAGTGATATAGGCTATATTTTATTTTGAAAAATTTCTCGCAGGAAGGGGGGTATTATAAAGAGATAAAATTTGTTTGTATTGTTGTGTCATTTTGAGTCAACATAATACTCTACATTGTCGACACAACATTGTTTTGTTTTGGCAGTTTCTATTAGCTACGCTTTTGAAACAAACAAGTAATTAAAAATTGTAATTTCGTTGTGATCAGACCTATTTTAGACTCGTCTCGATTAAATCAAATTTTGTTGTGTTTTATTTATTTATTATTAATTTTATATGAAGATCTACGATATTAATAAATCAGATCAAAAAGATCTTTATAATTGGTGACCCCTGACAAGTGAGCACTACTTATACAATTTTTTTTCAAAATATTGTATCATGGACAAAGCTTTAGAAGAAACATAAATAATACATTCAAATGGAGAATTTTATTGGAAAAACGGATAAAAAGTGACATTTTTTAATTATTTTTTCGCAAACGCTTCATTTATTTTTAAGTACAATAAATTTATTTACTTATTTTCCTAAGTCACTTTTTCAGATTATCATCCATGGTAACTCTTTATTGATAATTTTTTCATTTTGACATTTATATTTTTTAATAATTTTATGCTTTTTATGCTCTTTTAACATATATTTATAATCATTCACATTACATTTCACAACATTATATCAAACAACTCAAATCTATATTTGCACTAATTGCACTAACACTACGAATTTTGATATTTAGTATTTATAATTATTCAGTATTTAACATTTTTTATTTTGTCTATCAAATATTTACTTTTTTGATTCAGACATGGGTTTGCTGCCTTATTTTCCTCCGTGCAACGGATTAGCGACATGCTACCGTCATTTTTTACGAAGTGAACAACTAGTTCTTATTCGTTATATTCTTTCAGGTTACTCCTGCTGAGGTCGATACACTCCTATATATGTTTGTACACTTCCAGGATATTACCTGTTCTCCCTGTGTTTGATCATCTGCATCGAATTGATACTTTTTGTCTTTTCAGCAGAATTATGTTCAACAATTTTTTTTTTTACGCAAGCTCAAAGCAGAATGATGTTCAGCTGATTTAATTATTATTTACCATTATTTTTCATCAATTCGTAGACTTATTTTACTTCATTGATATTACGTCTTCACGAACTTCATTAGTGGACTCCTGCTTTTGTCACGCCTTCTACAACGTGCCTAGCTGTCCATCTATGGTTCTCAGACAAAGATCACCATGATATATTAATTTTTTTTATCATAACAAACACTAGTATGTATTTACTAATGCGTAATAAACTATACATCTACTCTTTGGTTCCTTCCTGTGGGTTTTGCAGTTAGTTTTGAAAACTGGCCACTTTCATTTGTAATTTTCCCATGCGAAGGGGGGTGTTATGTTGTGTCATTTTGAGTCAACATAATACTCTACATTGTCGACACAACATTGTTTTGTTTTGGCAGTTTCTATTAGCTACGCTTTTGAAACAAACAAGTAATTAAAAATTGTAATTTCGTTGTGATCAGACCTATTTTAGACTCGTCTCGATTAAATCAAATTTTGTTGTGTTTTATTTATTTATTATTAATTTTATATGAAGATCTACGATATTAATAAATCAGATCAAAAAGATCTTTATAGTATGTAGGGGGTAATCTCTGGAACTACTGAACCGATTCTAAAAATGCTTATTTTGATAAATTTTTCGTGGGGGGGATAATTTCTGTGAGATAGTAACAATACGTAACTCTGAAATTCTTTAGCATTTTAGCGTATTGGCGGAATTCTACTAATATTATAAACACCACCAACCCGAGTTTGCTTCGGAAGGGAAGAATTTCTCGCGGGAGCGGTGGTGATAAAAAAAAATTCTTAGCACCTGAGCGAAGCCAGACGGGACCACAAGTCTAAAATAAATTGTGTGTAAAATAAAATTTATAATTGGGTTTTTGAATTAATTTTTTTTTTACTTAAATGAAAAGATCACATACAAGTTTTACAGCAAAACTGTTTTTATTTAATTTTTTTGCTTACTAATTAAAAAGTTATATTTAAATAAAACTTAATTTTTTAACTCAGTTCCGATGACGCGCCGAAAGAATCCGAACGCGTGTGACGTCATTAAGTTATCTATGGTCTTTGTATCCATGGTTACCAAGTTAAAAATTTATTATTTTTAATAGTATGTATACAAATACGAGAGGTGTACCTCAAGGTAGCATTTTAGGACCTCTGCTATTTATATTATTTATAAACGACCTTCCGTTGACTACTAACAGTAAGATCTTCTTGTTTGCTGATGATACTGCTGTCATATGTGCAGGAAGAGATCAGGCGCTTTTAAAAAGTGGATTGGAAAATTGCATGGAAGACCTAAGCAAATGGTTTACAAATAACAGTCTTAAAATAAATAACACCAAAACAGACATTATTAAGTTTGGGAATTACTTTAATATTCCACAATTACGAAACATAGACATTTTGTCATATAATAAAGAATCTGTTAAACTCCTCGGTATATACATAGATAATAATCTTGACTGGAAGCAACATATTGACTACATTTTGCCCAAGTTAAATAGAGCTAAATTTGTTCTTACTTATTTAAAAAAATATGTTAGTACCGATATTTTGCTTAGTGTCTACCATGCATTTTTCCAATCCATTATTCAATATGGAATAATCTTTTGGGGCAATTCGGTCTGGGCACAAAAAACTTTTCTAATACAAAAAAAAATGTATTCGTATCATAGCGGGTGTGGCACCTAGAGAGCATTGTAAAAATTTATTTATTCAGTACAACTTACTAACACTAATAGATCTTTATATCCTAAATTGTGCAAATTTTGTACAATTTTATCCATCTTTGTTTAATGAAAATCAAAATAATCACGAATACACTACAAGATACAAAAATAATTTAAAAACTACTAATTGTACACCTGCGGTGACACACAAGGGTGTCCGCAACGCTATGATACAAATACACAATAATATACGGAGATCAAAACTGCAAATTCCAGTCATTAAAGTTAATCAGATCATATTAAGCATTTAATTCATATATATTGAGGACACCTAAAACCTAAAAATTATGTATTCCTACACCATTTATAAATAATTATTGTTAGATGTACATTGCGCAACATATTATGAATAATGCAATATTACATAACTATTTCACAGGTTTCCGTTGAGCACGGATGAGTTCCAACTATTGTTCGAACGGAAACATCTATGTTCGACTGATATTACATATTGTTCAATAATGCAAAAGTCATGTGACAGATACAAACAACTGTTACAACAAAATACATGAAACATTAACGTCACTGTCGGGAAAAGTCGCGAATATTACGAATTTACAATTCATTGTAGTATACTGTTAACTCACGTATTACCAGGTGCATATACCGGTTGTTTTTTCTTCCCCACATGAAGTGCAACTTTAAGGGTGGGGAATATTTTAATTTCTAGAAATTGATAATTATAACTGAAACCCAGCAGCAGATATTATAATGCTTCTCCCCAAATTTCGAACTGAAAGTCACTTTACTACTTTAAAGCCAGGATTTGCCATAAGTTACAGGTTCAAATATAAAAATAAAAGTTTTGTTTTCTGTCTAATAATTGAGATTTTGCAACCCATATCGTTTTCTTTAATCAATTTGTTAAATTTTTAAAATTCAATAAATTTTAATTTTAATTCAATTATTAAAAGTACTTTGGTAAAATGTGTAAAAAATGACATCTCTGCTAGCTACATCACTGTTCTATCCCTGTACACAATTACAAAATGTAGTTTCAATGTAATGTAAAATCATATAATGTTCTGATTTTGCACTACATACGTGAAATCCGGTAATACTATCCTGTTGACACGACGCGTCTATCAAATATGATTTTAAAATGTAATAGGTATTTATGTGTTGACTGCACGTGAAATTCAGACCAATTAGCTTACCGTGCAATGTAGACGGAATTTTGGGTATGCATTCAACACACAATATATTATGAGTTGGTAGATTGTTATCAACGATATTATTTAAACAAAGTAGTACATATTTGTTACAATAATTTTTTTAAATCTTTATTGCATTAAGTTATAGAAGCTTCAATTTTTACAGGACTATGGGGTTGTAGACCTTAGTATTTGATATTAATTTCAACTTGATACCTTTAGCCGTTCAACAAAAAGGATCCTGATGGACAGACGAACAACAAAATAATCCTCTAACTATTAGAAAAAAACGGAATCCTTAAAACAATTCAAGTGTGTATTATGTTTTCAGACATGAAAATAGCAGGAATAAGGATCGAAGAATAAATAGATACCTACTCATATTTATAAAATTTCGATATACGGTTAAAAATAAAGTCAATATTTTGTAATTTGAGTATTTTTTATGTGATCCTCATTCTTGTAATTTTCGTCTCCACAAATGTCTCTGAAAATAAAATACTTTGTATAGTGTAAATTTTGAGCACTAGGAACAGCAGTAAATAAACAAATCAGTGAGAAGGCGGTACATGGACCATCGATAACTTTATTGACAGAAACGGTAATAGCGTCGCTCAAAAGACGGATGTGATGCATGTAGATATGTCTTATCTTTAGATCGACGCGACCGGAGTACGGAGACGGCGCATTGCATTATACGTCAACTTGTCGTAGTTCGAAACATAAATGGGGGCGCAACCGCGCATCTGCTCTTATAGTAGATATAGGTAGTGTATAATGCTTATAACTGTACGAGTAAAACATCTTCAGTTTCAAAAGACATCCACATTGAGGCAAGAACGTCAAAAGGATCAATGATTTTTAGGGATCTATTGTAATTTGACTAATATTGACCATATTATTTTAACATCTAATTCAAGGCCATAAAGTCTTGTCAAAAAATTATTGTTCAGTCGTTAAATAAAAAAAAACTATGTTGCAAATGTTGCAATATTTTTGGATTATCCAGAAATATTATCCTCACTCCTTCACGAATCTGCAAGTGACTTGTGCAAGTCGTATCACTAATAAGACGTGACATGAACTTGTTTTTGGCTGTGGATTTAATTTTACTGTAGATTATAGACGCGTCGACAACTTAGGTCATTAGCGTCTTAAATACATTAAATAACAATTCTCTTAAAACTAAATGACATCACAAAACATCCATGAGCGAAGGCGGGATTCGAATCCTCGACGCTAACCACTGGACCACGGTGTCCTCTTTTTGACTGTGGAGTTTTAAACAATTTCTCCTCTTGGGTTTTGGATGGAAGGAAGCTCAATGCGTTACTAAACGAGACGGCCACTGGTTTTTTTCATTAAAAAAAATCTTCAGACTAACTACAATTGAACAAACTAACTCTGAATAGTTAAAAAAACCCAAAGCAATGTTCTGTCAAGCGACCGCAAATTCAGATAAAAAGTTCATTTGTACATCGCTTGTGCACGTGTAGTTTGAATTACCTCCCGATATTTTTACTTCAATGAGAATAGCAAACGTACAAAGAGAAACTGTAGCAGGGAGACGAGTTGAGTTCACCAATACAAATTCCACTGTCGGTGCAGATAAAACATAGTGGCTTTTGTCTTAGTGACATTACACATTTGTTACGCGGCTTCAGGCTGTTTTACTGGGCGCGTTTCATATGATCTGATACATCGACAACGCCGCCTCGAATCAACTGTGGCACGAGTCTTTAAAAGCATAATGGAACAGATATTAGACAGTCTGACATTGTTTGACAGTGAAACGAGACATTTATTAAATGTCTAAAAAGGTTCAAAGTACGTTTTATTTCTTAATTTTATTTACATTCTATGTTATGCGAGTTGAGTAATGCAGAATATTTTTCAAAAGTTGGCAACGTGCAAATAGAAAAGATAACAGATTTTAAAGTACATTTTATTTATTATCTTTCTAGGTCGAACGCGAGCGGAATGTAATAGAATATTTTTAAAAAGTTGGCAACCTACGAATGGAAAATTTGAAATGCTGATGAACAAAGCTAACAATAACTTAAAGCTTAAAAATTCCTTGATAGGCACTAAGTGGGGAGTCATGTCTGGGATACCTTGTATATTTAGTACATATAATAACAATAATGAATTCGAAGTTGCTATACTTAAATAGAGCAATTTGATCCTTGAAAACAGTTTTAAGAATTCTTGGCACAAAGGATCAATAAGAAGCAATACTGATTTTTTTTTAATTTGCCTTTTACTAACGTTTCGGTATTCTTCATACCATCTTCAGAGTCCACAAAATAATTATAATGTTGACACAAACGTGGGTGAGAATATGTGGAAATAAAGTTAAAATTAACAAAAAATTGAAATGTGTTTTTTTTTAACTTACCAAATGCTGTCAATTTCTTTCAGTATTTTGTTTGAATTTATCATTAGGAATTACTAATAGGATATCGTCTACGTATCTTTTGTATACAAAAGATACGTAGACGATGTCCTATTATATTCAAATCAAAGGAAGTTCAAATTTCTTGTAAAAATCATAATTCTATAAATAAAAACTTCTTTTCCAAACTAAAAAACAAAAATGAAAAATTACGAAACTCAGAATTAGTCAATAAAATTGATTGTAAGAATCGTGATGCTACATATGTTGGTCAAACTTCTCAATATCTGTCCTTACGATTAAAACAACATAATTACGACCTAAAAAAATTTAAAAAATACTTTTATCCTAATTCCAATCTAACATTGCTAGTACAACATAGCTACAACAATAATCATGAGTTTGATTTCAACAATACGAGCATTATTAATTAAAGAACGCAATTATTTCAAACGGATTTTCTTAGAAATGGTATTTATTAAAAAATTTAAAAATAGCGTCAACAAATGAACAGATATTGAGAATTTGTCCCATATATATAGCACATTAATCGATTTAGTATAACCTTTACATAATTGTCTCTGTTAAATCCTATCAAAATGCTGTTTTCGTTTTTACATTGTATTTCAGTATAACGGATATTAATTAGAGGTGAACACAGATTTTATTTCCAATTTTATCAGTGATAACTACATCTTTTTTACTTTTAACAATTTTTATGAGTTTTTATTTAAAAAAACCAACAATGTCATCACCATGTTGTTCATTAATCGCTCAAACAAAATACCGAAAGACATTGACAACATTTGGTAAGTTAAAAAAATAACACACATTTCAATTTTTTGTTAATTTTAACTTTATTTCCACATATTCTCACCCACGTTTGTATCAACATTATAATTATTTTGTAGACTCTGAACATGGTATGAAGAATAGCGAAACGTTAGTAAAATGCAAATTTAAAAAAAATCAGTATTGCTTTTTATTGATCCTTTGTGCCACGGAAGTGTGCTCATTTCCAACAATTCTTAAATAACAATAATATTATATTACTTACCATACTATTATGTATAATTATTATATTGTAGTGCTAATAATCGCATGATTGAAGCACAATATTTTTTTCGTTTTTTTTTCCTAATAAAAAAAAAAAAAATAATAATAATATATATTAATACAATTGGTACAAATCACTTAAATGAAATAAAAGTTATGAAATATTTATTTGTAGCAAAAAACCTTTATTTAGTAATATTTAAACAAATATTTTTTTTTGTACTTAACAAAATATTTTAAGTAAAATATGAAAAAGCAACATCCTGCAACAAGGTCAGATATTTTATAATATAAGAAAACATTTTGTACCGTTTTTTTTCTTAAGAAACTGAAACTACTAAACTACTAAAAGGAGCAAAATATATAAACTAAAGGCAAAAGCGGTTAAAATATAATATAAAGACAATAATAACTCCCGCATCAAATTAAGATGGTCTTTACAGTTTATGTATTGAAATTTGTGATAAATCTTTTTTCAAGCGTATTAATGCCATAGATTTCTGAATAACCCGGTGAGATCTGTGTATGTTAAAGTACAACAGCACGTGGAGAGTACCTAAATAAGACGAGAGAGAGCATTGAATGGATGTATCGACGACGACAACGGAACAATTCGAACGCAAAGGTGACAAAACTCGTGATGCGCTCGACCGAACCCAACTGACTGTCATTTATCTTCGACCGGACACAACCGTCGCACAGTCTACAGGTGATTTAATAATATATTGTTATGTACGAAAATGCTGTTGCTATGTTCACTTATCATCACTAACACAACACTGCATAAACCTCACACTGTCCTGTTACTGTTTGGAGATTCGAGTGCCTGGAATTAAATCAACACCAAACACGCACCCAACTAACAAAAAGTAGGGGTTTTTGTTTTAGATCGTGCAGGCATAGACGGATGCTGTCGGTTACTTTACCGCTAGCATTTTGAGTAAATGCAGAGTAAACTTGAACTGACTGATGCTATTTTTTGGTTGGGATTAGACTATTCGAAAATACAATTTAGTTTTACATTTGAAAAAAACAGAGTGTGTATTTTTGAATGGTAGTCGACAGTCGTGAGAATTCCCTTCACCATATACGACGAATATTTCATTAAAGTTGAACCGAACATTAATTATAATTTATAAATTATAATTGGCATATACTTTTATAACAAAAATCAAACTACATAAATTATAATATTTTGCAAAGTATGTATGAGTCGAGAGAGAAATTAGATTATAGGTCATGAGCGTCTATAGTTTCTTAATTTTATTGTCCATGTCTGTATTTATACAGTTGTAATGAATTAATAATAAATTATTTTTACTATTAACTTTCTAATTAATTCTAATCAATATTTCCAAATGATTTCGTCTTCTCAAGTACCTTTCAATTTTTCGGTACTTAAGTAGATACTATTATTACCACCTCAATATTCTCAATCATCTTAAATTCAAACAAATAAAGTATAGTTAATCAGTTTAAATCTGTTTTTGCTGTTGGTAAATACAAAATAAATTCAAGACGGAAAAAAACATTTTACCTATAATTAAGAGAAGACATATTTTCTTAATCTAAACTTCTACGATCCCATTATTTTTCTGATAGTGAATAGCAACATATACTGTGCAACTAAGCAGGGAAAAACTGTCATGTTATTATGTAGTTAAATGATAATACTCGTATGTGGTTGTTGGTTTTGTAATAAATTTTAGATGAATATTATAAAACAATAATTATTTAGCAAATGCCATGCCTGTGCTTAGCAACTTTATGATTCAGATAAACACAGGATATAGCTATTCGAAAAATTTAATTTATTGTTCAAATGTACCCTGAATTATAGTGCTTACTAAGCATTTTCTATACTGTACCGGCGTACAGATGAGTTGATATAATCAACACAAAACAATTTAAAGTTAAAAAATAATATATTAAAAAAATTAAATGAAATGAAAAACACGCTTTTATTACAACGCCCTAAAAAGTTGAAAATACCTTTCTCTTTTATAACGTTTCAAAGCGTGGGACGTTCTAAGAATAATTGGCTAGTGTCCCACACTTTTAAACGTTATAAAGAGATAGAAATTTACTTTCTACTTTATAGTAAAAGAGGCGTGTTTTTTTTTAAATACATTTTTATTTTCAAATTTTTAGTCATTATACATTATGCTATTTGAAAAAAACGCGTGTTAAAAACGACTGGAAACACGTTCTCCCACCACCAACAACAGAACTTCCACCACATATGATTGTTCTATTTTTAACTTGTTAATTAAATATTATTATAACCAAAATATCAGAATATTGTATTGAAAATCGAGCTTCAAGATTTTACATAAAAACTAACGAGTGAAACTAATTTAAGCGTGTTAAAAATCAGTGAATTCAAGCTATAATCACATCGCTAGATACGCATTTTTGTCGTATACACCTGCGATGTAAGGACGCCATACATAGATTATATTTATTCTAGTACCAAAAAAGGATGTATTATCTTAATATAAATAAAAAATTTTGGAGCATACAAGTAATTCAAGAATTACAAGGCGCGATATTCGTGTAGGTACTGTGTGTAAACGGTATTATCGAACATAGGGAAAATAACACTGAGAAGATTTATAATTTTGTAGTAGGCTATGAGCCATAAAACCTAATATAAATATGTATTGGATTACATAGAAAAAATAGTACAGTGATTTTTTAAACAATTTTCCATAGCAACGGTTGACTATTAAGCGTTCCTCGGAACCGGCTAAATAAAAAAGTCATGATGGGTCGTAAGACACCCGACAGAAGCTATGCTTCTTACGCATTGTATATAAAACCGAATTTATCAAAGATATAAATAATACAATTAAAGAGTTATTATTTGATCGCCATTTTGAAATCTGACGCCATTTTATTTTTTTGTGTCTTATTAAATTCTCAAAGATCAATTTTCAAAAGAATCGGATAATTTTTACAAAGAAATATATACCTATGACCGCCATTTTGAAATATGATATCATTTTATTTTTTTGCATCCTATAAAACTCGCAAATATTAATTTTCAAAAAGATCGGATAATTTTTCAAAAAAGTGCATACGGGCGCCATTTTGAAATCTGAAGTAATTTTATTTTTTTGTGTCCTGTAAAACTCAAATATCAATTTTCAAAAGGATCGGATAATTTTAGCAAAAAAGTACCTACATATGGCCGCCATTTTAAAATATGTCGTCATTTTATTTTTTTTGTGTCCTATGAAACTCTCAAATACCGATTTTCAAAAAGATCGGATCATTTTTGCAAAAAAGTACATATGGCCACCATTTTGAAATCTGACGTAATTTTATTTTTTTGTGACCTATGAAACTCTCAAATATCAATTTTCAAAATGATCGGATAATTTTTACAAAAAAGTACATACGGCCGCCATTTTGTAAATCTGACGTCATTTTATTTTTTTGTTGTGTCTTATGAAACTCTCAAATATCAATTTTCGAAAAGGATCGTATAATTTTTAGGAAGGAGTTCTAGATATTTCCGCCATTTTGAAATCTGACGTTATTTTATTTTTTTGTGTCCTATAAAACTCGCAAATATCAATTTTCAAAAGGATCGGATAATTTTTACAAAAAAAGTATGTATAATGGCCGCCATTTTGAAATGTGACGTCATTTTATTTTTTTGTGTTCTATGAAACTCTCAAATATCAATTTTCAAAAGGATCTGATAATTCTTACAAAAAAGTACATATGGCCGCCATTTTGAAATCTGACACCATTTAATTTTTTTGTGTCCTATAAAACTCTCAAATATTAATTTTCAAAAGAATCGGATAATGTTTACGAAAAAGTACATATGCCGCCAATTTTAAATCTGACGCCATTTTATTTTTTTGTGTCCTATAAAACTCTCAAATTATAATTTTTAAAAGGATCGAATAATTTTTACAAAAGTGACGTTACGCTACTTCGTGACGTGACTTTTCAATTGTTTAGTGTGCTTTATTTCCTTAGTCTGATTTTATTACATTTATCCGAAACGTTACCGGAGAAAGACCTTTAGTCTGTGAAAATTCAAAAGTACGATTTGCACCCGGACGAAAGCCGGGCCGGTCAGCTATTTACCATAATATTGTATTGTTACCGGAGCTACACATGTGTGCAAAATTTCAACTCAATCAGATCACGGGAAGTGGGTGAAAATTCAAAAGTACGATTTACACCCGGACGAAAGCCGGGCCGGTCAGCTAGTTACCATAGTATTGTATTATCACTGGAGCTACACATGTGTGCAAAATTTCAAGGCAATCGGATCATAGGAAGTGAGTGAAAATTTAAAAGTACGATTTACACCCGGACGAAGCCGGGCCGGTGAGCTAGTTAACATAATATTGTATTGTCACCGGAGCTACACATGTGTGCAAAATTTCAACTCAATCGATCGCAAGATTTGTAACAAATATACGGGATCAAGCTAAATAAAACCACCGTTTAAAAAATAAAGCATCTACTACCTACTTATTTTTGCGTGATGCCAGAACATACGTTTTTTTTTGAAAAAAAAGTTATTTACTTGAAAGAATCATGTAAATCGGATCAGTGGTTCTCGAGTTATAAGCGTACAAAGAGACATACAGACAGAGAAAGTCAAATTGTTCGGGAAGGTATGAACGTCGAGAAATTTTGGTCCGATCCCTAGGTCTCCGATCGACGTCAATAATTAGTTACACGTCATTTTAACTCAGTAGGCCAGGGTTTCTAAACTTAAATTCAAACATCAGCAGTCAAAAAATTGAATAACTATATTAAAATAATGCAATATAAGACAGAGCATACGCTATCTTCCAATATCCATATCACACTGTGCAACAGACAAGGACAACCGAAACAAGTTCGCGATTTATTAGATAAAGTCGCATTTATTTAGTTTAATAATCATAAAAATCTGTATAAAAAAATTGTTTTGACACAATATTATACATGAAATCTATCTAAAATTTTCTGCTCTTTCGTTTAAGACAGGTTTCGAATCGATCTGACTTAAATTGAGCAAACTATAAGCAAAAAACACCGTTTTTTCTAATTTGCTCCCCTCTGGGGCCAAAATTCAAAAATCGGGCGACGTTAGGATCAAATAGACCCCGAGAGGAATCGAACAAAAAAAAGTTTTTTAAAATCGGTTAACCCGTTTGGGCTGTACGACTGATACAAAAAATCCGTTACAGATTCACAGATTGACAGATTCACAGACGTACAGACAAAGCGAGTGTATATAGGCGCTTCTAGCTTCGCTAAGATCGCGCCTAAAAATAATGCATTCATTCTTTTAGTTTACATAATTAAATATGGTGAATTTATAATCGCAAATAGCAATAATCAACGACGAATATTGTATGCGCGATTTGTCAAACAAACATGTATAAAGATATGTATAATATAATATAGTACAGTGTACAAGTTCAGATCAGGGGCGCATTTAAAAAATAATTACAACACAAAAATTTGGTAATAATTTTATAATATAAGGATATGTTCAAAAGAAAAATTACGTGTCACTGTCAGGATTCGAATCCGAAAATAAATCTTTTTTGATTCATTTTATTTTAAAAAATATTTTTTTTAACTATTGAAGAACCCGAAAACTTATTCTTGATCATTACTTAAAAATGTATTCTTAAGGGTCGAGTTGTGCTGGGTCTCGTTAGTGCATTGCGAATCAATGTTAAAATTGTTCCTGATTCAGTTGTGAATTTGCCTTTAGAACTTGTCTGTTAGCAAATCAACGAATTTAATGTGACGCCACGGCCTTAAATGTCGCGTCACATTTATTATACGGGAATTGTAAATACACGATAACAGAGACTAACGTCCTGCTACGTCCCTATGTACACGTCGCACGTACGCAGAGCGTGGAGTGCCCGGTCATCAAAATGTTAACAATATGACAGTAGGATATACAGGATTCCCCCGCAATGCCAGAATCATTTGCCTAGGAAATTTGCTCGACAATGTTCAAATCTTTTCTACGTTGTTTGGCGATACTCAAAATATGTGCATTTACTTGAAGATTAGTTAACTTATGCAGTGCGCGTCCAAAAATGTATCGCGTAGAACAACGGGGATGATTTTATTGGAATCAAAAATATCCTTGACAATTTTAAAATAATTTATATTCTGCATTGTTTGGTGGTACTCAAAATGATCGTTACTTATGATTTATACAATCTGTATAGTGCCCGTTAAGGATGTCCGCCTTATTATTTTTTAGAACGATATTTGGTGTGTTTTTACAAGAATAAGGATTAAAATATTACTTTCGAGGCACAAACAGTGCGTTAGTTTTCAAAGATGGCGCTTGAGCGTCATCCTGGCAAACCATTTTACTAGCAGGTAGGGTTCGTTTAAAAGTTTTTATCAATTTAAATACAATCGTAGAATTTTAGAACGGCGCAATTACAATGGCATCACCTTGAAATCGACTGATGATCAAAAATTAGGATTTTACTCCTCTTTCTTAATTAATCGTATAAAAGCATTTCAATGCTCTTTCTATTTTGTACTGCGTTAAATTATAAAGTTCCTTAAATTTCAGGATTGTGTTCAAAATCACCCTGCTCAAGATTTTGTGTAATTTGTATCTTTGTACGTGTCTTACACGTATCGTATCTTTAGTGTAGACTATTTATTAAGGAGTTCAGCTCAACGATAGAGTTGGTAATTATTAGCTATGACGTAAGCGATCAAAATTTAATGAATACCGTAATATGACATTATTTCACTGTGAATACCTCACAGTACCTAGTATCATTAGTCAAGTATCATTGTATATTCTAAAAAAATTAAAACACTTACATCATTATTGGCGAATGTTGGTGCAATAGGACCGTCATTGGATTCCCATTTATTAGCGATGCGAATTGTTTCAGCTGTCTTTTGTTGAATGGACTTACTGTCGTCGAGAAGTGTAAGTTCGTAGAATTCTTGTATATCTGGAAAAATAAGAAGAATATTGCTTCATTAATATTATTGAGTATTTGCTGCAGTTTGCATAGACTAGGTACTTATTATGTTTGGAATTTTTAAAAGTATGTTCTAATATTTATATTTACGTGCTAAATTATTTGCACAAAAGTATATGATTCAACAAAAATAAATCGGAAAATGAAGATGATTAGTGTATTTTTATTAACTTCCCATTGGAAGTTATTGTAATGGGTCCGAAAATCGAAATCAAAAAGGAAAAAAAAATTTTATGTTTCAAGGTCACTACACTATTTTTACACTACTTTTAGAAAGATGTCTGTGTGTGTGTGTGTGTGTGTGTGTACGTACGTACGTACGTATGTGTCCATTTCTTTCTAAGACGAAATCTCGAGAACGAAAAATGATATCGACTACGTTAGGGTGCCAATCGACGCGTATTAACGTATATATGATCTGAAAGGATTTTTTTTAAAATCGGTTCAGCCGTTCTTTTTTCTTAACCAAATAACCTCCAAAAAAGTAGATTTTACACAATATCTCGCGAATAAAAAATTATATCGACTTCGTAAGGGTGTCAATCGAGGCGTGTTAACGTCATTTGGATCCGACATAAATTTTATAAAAATCGGTTCAGCCGTTTTTTTTTTTTTTTTAATTATTGATGTTTTAATGATTAAAATGATTACTTTTCTGTGTAATATCAAATTTAATTATTATTATTAAATATTTATCAAACTGGGAAGTTCGTCGTGTGGACCTCAAGGGTCGCACTTTAGTCCTAATAAACGACCAACCTCACGGCTTGTTTAATTTTCATAATTGGTACTGTTACAAATAAAAATACGACGTATATTTTTCTTAACTAAACAGAATTAATGAAAACTTAGGACTATAGTTCTGTTCTGAAATTATTGATAGTGAAACTATTCTATTACGCACATAAATTTGGAATAATCAAGATAAAAATAAAAATAGGAAGAAATCCTTTCCAAAAATTTTTTTATAAAATCATTTATTAAGCGCTTTCGGAACTTAGTCCATCTTCAGAATAACAAGAGATTTGTTATTCTGAAGATTTGTTATTCTGAAGATGGACTAAGTTCCGAAAGCGCTTAATAAATGATTTTATAAAAAAATTTTTGGAAAGGATTTCTTCCTATTTTTATTTTTATATTTTTATTTTTATTATTGATAGTGACTCATAAATAGTTACTAACAAGCTTAATGGGGGCGATAAGCAATGAAACAATGTAATGTATACACGTCGCATACGCGTCCATGCATAAAAACTGTGCCGCTTATATATATTGTGAAGTATAATTATTAGAGTACTACTCACTGCCAATTATTTAGCCCAGTAATTTTAGACAATCTGGAAAATAAATCCCAGGTTAGCTCCATAGTCCAGTCACGAGAGCTTAAAAAGGTAGGTCCACCTTGCGTTTTGTGCAGCAAATGATTTTATTTTTTTGTGTCCTCAAGCATGTTTAGGATGATGTCAAATCCAAGTTTGCGACCTCTAAAGCCTAAAAATAAAATCATTTGCTGCACAAAACGCAAGGTGGACTTTCTCTCGTGACTGGACTACCATTTTGTATACATATTCGTTATGGTGTTTTAAAAAACGTGTAAAAAGTCCCCATCGATATCGTGCCGGCGTTATCAGATATTCTAAGTTCAAGTTCACGAAAACGCTTTTTTGCGAATTTCTCGTTTCCGTACCCATTTTGTAGTGGGTATGGCAAATAATACCATACATGACCCGTACGTAATGGTATTACGGCTACAAAATACCTACTTTTCACGTCATTTTCAAAAAATTCTGACAGTTCACTTGCGTCGTCATCTTTCCTTCCACACTGTGCCGCGAAGTTCGTGCAAGTAAGTAATGACAGGCGCACGCAAGCGTACGCAGGCGTATATAGAGCGAATAAACAGACGTTGCTATGGCAACCGTTGTTTTCTGCGCTAGTGCGGAAAATAAGACATTTTCCGCACACCTGCCTGTTAAATGACCAAATAAAGAAGGCAACTACACATACATCGAAAGTAGCTATTTTGTAGTGGGTATGGCAAAAAATTATTTTTATATCTGATCAATATATTTAATAAAATTACACAATCAGGACCCATTTCGTGAACTGCATAACTATTTCCCAAAGCATACAGTTTCACGGAGTGAGAGCACCTATAATAAAAATGAAAATACGTGAATACAAAATAGTATGTGAATCCTCTAATAATAATATGATATTTCACGAGACTAAGCTGATATACTGTCATATAATTGTGTAAACATACGGAGTATAGTAAACACATATATCTCAAGAAAATGTACACACAAATATAAATTGCATAGGTACTGTTTGTAATCATAAGCTGAATGTTGTTATACTGAGCATTCGAATTTGTTCTCTAAATGAAATTCTGTTTCCAGTTGGATTGGAATACTAATTATTATTACATCAAAATTACGACATTTCTACCAAAGTATACAGAATGACACAGAAGTAACTTTAAGACTACTATGGTCAAAAATCTAAAATTGTATTAACGTTTAACTTGAAATGTTATACATTGTAAATTTTTCGTTGGAAAGCAGCCAATTATATAATTGATTCCAAACATATTGGAAAAAATCATTTTACCAACCATATAGTCACAGTCAGGATTCTAACCTGAACCTTTCCACTTTCGCGGCGGAATGAGCTTACATTTACTCAACCGTGACATGATTACTAATTTAACATTCTCCTTATATGCTTAGGAATCTATAGATTTTCACCACAAGCGAGTGTTAATTCAATATAGCTATGTTATAGAAGTGAATCTTCGTACTAGCGAGAGCTCAAAATGAAAGTGAAAATTATTTCAAATACCCTTAATGGGATACACTAATAGTAGGTACCTAAATATATCAATGTTTATAGTATACATTGTGTTACAATTAGGACAGAAAATTAAACAGTTCCGAATGCTGTAGTAACAGGTACTCGTACCTATATGGCATTGAATATGACAATTATTGGCATATTGTGATATACCTGTTATGTTTTTTGCAATGTAAGATTTAATTGTTGTCGGTTTATATAATATTTTGTTGTTGTGTCTGATGTGATTATTATCTGCACCGTCGTAACATCATTATAATATTCATACGATTACTCTTGACGAATAGGGCAGCTTCAAAAATATAAATCGATGGGTCAAGTAATTCAATTATGATACGTGGAATACAAAACATATTTACCCTTTATTTTTTGCTCAGTCGTTGTTTATAATACGCTGTGACAATTCACAATTTTACGATATTATTGTGTGTACTACGTTACTGTGCGTGTAGACTGCAGATTATAATTTTACGCTTGTCAAAGCAATATTTTTTCATGAACGAGCCATGTGAAAATGTCAAATTGTCAGGCAATAAAACTTTTGCGTATGAAAAATTATAGGTAGGTAACACCGAAATAAGTCAATTAAACAAGCTGTAAATCCAATTCTAACGTAAAACATGTTTAACAAAAGTTTGTTATTTGTTGACTGATTTGTGTTTTCCACATATTATGTCCAGGCACAAAATGTTGGGAAAAATAATTAAAAATAAGTTTTCACTGATTTGTACTCCCTATACTACAGAAAAAGTATTTGTCCTGCCCCCTATGGCCTATAAAAAGCTGCTTTCCATGGATGTATTTCCCATTTTTCTCCATTTCAGGCCGGTGACGAGCCAGGCGGTAAAGTAACTTTATCGTCTGCCAGGCTCTAAAGTAAAATTCAATAATATTTTAATTGTTTTCAATTTATTATATTTAATAATAAATAAAGAAAAATTTAATAATTTTAATATTTCACATTACTCCAGCTAGAGGCAAACCTTCGATCCTAACAGTACATACAGTGATTGTGTTTTAAAGACCACCAACAGCTAAGGTTATTTGGGCCTAGCACCAATTCATATTTTCAATTCATTATTTTTTTATTTTTTTTTAATATTAAATTGAAAATCCAATTGACACTTTTACCAGCTCTCGGGCTAGAACCCGAGAACTGGAGACTTGTAATAGAGGAACCATAGCAACGCCATGTAAACAACAGCGCCGCTACACTCTCGGCTATTCTCAAGCCCAACAGTACATACAGATAACACGGCACGGGCTGCTATAATCCACATAGCCACGACGCTGTATACATGTGAGAGCTTATAGAGACATACTTATTATAATGTGTACAGTTCCTGTTACCTACATTTTTCATTATTGAGTGTTAAGTTTGCTGCACAAGTGAAATGTTGAAAATACTGGAAATGAATTGAAAAAACAATATTTTATAGAGTGTAGGACAAAAAATACGGTATGTATTTAGGGTGCAATGACATTTTGATTCGTGTGAATGTTAAACTTGCTAACGCTAGTTTAACATAATGTCACAACTCGCCGAAAATATATGTTAATACGTCCTAAATACACAATCTACTATTAGATTCTAGTTGCATCACACTGCTTATGTTTTGTCGAAAATGTTATAAGATATTATATGCATGTAAATTGCATATTATTATTAAAAATTAAATCAGGCTAAATAAAAACTACATCTGAACATAACTGAACTTGAATATGAAATTTAAATTGTTTATCCCCAGCGTAATTCCGGAAACTAAAAATATAACGACAATAGGAGAGTACTGAATAGTCAATAAAAATGTATGTGGCTGTAAATATTTCATTCATTAAAATAGACGCATTTTTATTTTTAGTATTGATTCAAACATTTTATTGAACGCGTCCGCAGGAAGTTTTATTACTTTGGGATATTGGCAATGGATGGATTATAAAATAATAAATACAAATATTAGTTTCATTAAAAATTGAAAAGTAGGTATAAGGGTAGTAATAAAACATGACCTAAAAACATTTGCAAAGGTTTGTGGAGGAATAACTAACCTTGTTTTTGAAAAAAAAAACGTGAAGCAACTTTAAAAAGCTGTAAAACTCCCTAGTGAATTAAGAAGTTGTACTTTTCTCTTCGACTAGAGAGGACATCTAAAAATGGTACACCGTCAACGTATATATTTGCGTCTTCAATAAAATGAATAGATTATGGATTTAAAATGAAAGTTATAGTTTGCATAGATACATAGGTATGTAAATGATTTAAACATTTCAATCCTGTTCAAATTTATTTTGTTCAGTATACTTACATATGTATATTATTGTTACGAAATTATTTTATACCTATTAAAATAATCATGCAATTAATAGCAAAAAAATAACTACTGGATAATATTTCATAATGCTAAATGTTCTCTTGTACCTTTCGTATTTATATTTGGATATATTATGTAGATGTTTGAATTTCTCAGCAATAATCAAATAAAAGTTCAATACGATTGTGTTTTAACATTGGAAATGTTTATGTTCGTATATGGGAGCAGAGTTACGAGTTTTCGTTCAGGCCAAAAGACAACGGTGTCGCGATCAAGTGAGGAGCAATCATGCAAAATTGAACGAGTGCAATTTTTTCGAAATGTGTTTTATATCATGTCTAGTTAATTGAGAGGTATTTGCGACGATCTGCGGTGTTATTTTTGAGCAAATGTTAATAAATACTGTAGAAAAATCCATTTAAAAGTTAAGTAATCAAGCAAAAGTGAACGCGTATATAACAGAAGAATAATAGGGTTATTCCTGACAAAACTAAACAGTGCATTGATAAATATTGTGTGTATAATAAACAGTTAATTATGTTTCATATATGCTGTTATCATTTCCAATGTCCTCGATGGTTGCAAGGATTGCGAAATCTGTGAATTTTTATTTAAAAATAGCCAGGTTCCTCTGCTTATTAGCTCACCGACAAAGTTTGACATATCAAAGCTCATCTTATTTAAAGAAAAAAATGTAAGTAGGTATATGAGCATATTCACTTATTTTAGGAATCAAACAAATATACATTCCTTGTTTTTAATTATTGTTAATAATAAAACATTCACTTTTTATTTTTATTTAGATGAGCTTTCATCTGTCAAAACTTGTCGGAGATCTAATAAAGTATCCTGTATAAGTAATTATTATATCTATTGACTTTTTATCAGTTATTTTTCAATTATTTCTGAGTGCTTCTTAAACTTGTGGCTTTTATTTAACAGCAAATAAAATATTACTCATATTTTTAAACTTTTCATGCAGCAAGAATGTAAATTTCTTTTTGCACGATTTAAATCAGCGCTTTTTGAAAACTTAACAATATTTTAGCATAACTTTATAGACTAAAAAAAATTCTGATATTTTATAGGAAATCATTAAAATAAAAATAATACGAGAAGTCCAACTTATAATACAGTCGTAGGTACCTACTTTGTAAACTTCTTTTCCTTGGATAAAAGTTTTGAACTATAACATTAAATATGAGGCATGGTGGCCTAGAACAAATACGCTTTTGTAGATGACATTCTCATAGTTGCTCATAGTAAAAGTAGATATAATAACGCAAACGTAGTAGCGTCTAACTGGCTTCCCATGAGTGCACTTCGTTTATATATTTCATGTATATTTCCGTGTATATTATGATTGAAGTGTTTGCACGTTGGCGAACATCTTTGCCTTTGTAAAGAAACGAATTATTTATATTTACGTATAATATATGTATATGCATACGCAAACTATGTACATGGTCTTACTACCATTGATATACTTACGACGTAGACTTTAAACTATACAAAAATTCGAAAACGTTTTTAGTGTATTTGCCATATGGCACATACACTATTGGCGTCGGTCGGATGGCGGGACCTAGGGGTCGGACCAAAATTTCTCGACGTTTCATAGCCACCTGAACAATTTGGCACCATTTTTGGAAATGTTTATATATATATGTATATACATATATATATATGTATATATATATATATTTACATATATATATATGTATATATATATATATATATATTTATTTATATATATATATATGTGTTCGCGGCATAACTCTTGAAAGACTTAATTGATTTCAACGAAATTTGGTAGACACGTTGGAATCCATCACCGCACGGAACCTATTTAAAATGGGCCCAATCGGACTATTTTAAGGGTAGTTTTTAGGGGTTGAAAAAAGTTTTTGGGCCCAAAAATATCGAAAAAAATCTCAGAATTGTTTCAAAATTAGAATTTAACCCTTTAGTAGAGATTAAAATCTGTTGCTAAAATTTTAACAAAATCGGCACGACAGGACCGGACTTACAAATTTTATGAAAACACTAGTTTGCGGATAGTGATTTATTTGCTGACGGGTGTATTTAATTTGGTACAGAGGTTCCATCGATAATAATATTGAAATTAGGAAAAAAAATATTATTTTAAGGGATGTATTAAGGGGTTAAATTTTTCATTTTGTCCAAAAACAAACTTAAGTTCACATAATAAAACCACAAGGCCTGTATTAGCAAATACACTATATTGTCGGCAGGGTTTTGGCACTGCGACCCGAGTTTTTTTTTTTTTTATTAACCCCCCCCCCTTGGCTTCAAGGATTTAATCCCATGTGCCAGACAGAAAATGAGAAGGATTAAACACACAAGGATTAAAGGAACCAACACCTTTTCTCGCCACAGGCCCTCGCAGCATTAGGAACCCAAGACAAACACAGGACTCAGACCTTGGAAAAACACACAAAATGACTACTGTTAGTAGGGCTCATATAGTTATACTATGTCTGGCACAAAATTCATTTAAAATTTCATATACCTCGAAGTTAACCGAACTTAGGATGTGACTTAAATTGAGAGGGAAGAAAAATTCTTTCTCTCGTAGACGTTGCCATAATTGTTCTGGTGCATAATTTTGGCAGGATAAAATTACATGATTTAAATCTGCAACAGATGAATTGTCGCAACTACAGATTGGGGAGTTTACTACACCTATTCTAAATAAATGTGACTGGAAACAACCATGATTAAATCTCATACGAATTATCTGGGTAATGTTTTTTCTTGGTTTGTTATCGAAAACGTTTAAAAGACCCATACAGTTTGAACACCTTCATTAACCATTTTGGGCGTGAGCCAGCTCCAACAAAAAGCTGTGGGAAAGAACGGACCAAGGAAGAAGTGACGTGAAAGTGAAGAGTCGGACAATAGACATAAAGATGAATTGGATAGTCTAGGGTACTGTCCAGCGCACATTCCTTGCCAAGCGCTAAACTAGAATCCAGGAAAAGAGGAAAGAGGAGGACGTGCCAGTATGATCTGGTGGCGCGACGTATGTCGAGGCAGAGATATTCAACATCAGGAAGTCCTTGGTGGAAGTTAAATACATAGCACAGATGTTTTCTGAAAGCCCGAGGTGCACCCTTGACCGTTGTATACTGTTCAAGGTAAATAAAATATAGTCAAAAAAATTTTGAAAAAAAATTATGTCACTTTTAATTTTGACAAATTTGATGACTTATATTTTTTCAATAAAGATATTTTTTACAGTTTTTTAAAAATGTATTTTAGAACGTTCTAAAGAATGCTACACACATCTTTGTTATTCAAATCGTCTGGATGGTTTTCGAGATTTCATGAACACTGACAAAAAAAATGTTTTATGATCATGAAAATCGCATTCAAAGTTTCTTTCACAAAATTTATTAGAATAAATTTAATCTTAATGCTTATTTTACAAATAATAGCAGGAATGAAAAAGGACCCTAAACAAATATTATTATCAATGGACCCGAGACTTCCGAGACGCGCAGCTGGGGCACACGGCACACATTTTTGGTTATCATTTCGCGGAAAATATGCAGACTAGAGTTAGGTAGTTCCAAATGGTTCCATGACATTTAGTCCCAGCAATTTGATACCACGACATTTGATCCCAACGACATTTGATCCCAACGACAATTGATCCCACGACATTTGATCCCAAAAAATTGTCTATAAACTAACAGAGCCTGATAAGTAATAAAGTTATTAAATTTTATTAATTTAACGAAATAATTTGATCGATTATTCCCTTTGTCGGGAAATTTGTTTGAATTAAATTTGTAGACGTTATGATATATTAGTAATTACATTGTTGTTAGAATTCTAACGAATGTAATAGTATAATGTGTTTATGAGTTAATAATCCTTTAGAGATTATGTAATGATCAAGTTGAATAATTCACTTTTATTTATCATTGCCCGGGATACATCGTAATTTTGTCAAATATTGTATTTTATGAATTAATAACAAATTATCACGCTGACTTTTCATAAACTTTAATGGCATATTTAACAATTCGTTATAATGTGAAAAGCACGAAAGACCAAATTGACTGCACACCTGATGTTTCAAAGTTTCTATGTACAATAATTTTTCAACAAAATTTATAAAAAACAATATTTGACAAAATTACGACGTATCCCGGGCAACGATAAATAAAAGTGACAACTTGATCATTACATAATCTCTAAAGGATTATTAACTCATAAACACATTATACTATTACACTCGTTAGAATTCTAATAACAATGTAATTACAAATATATCACAACGTGTACAAATTTAATTCAAACAAATTTCCCGACAAAGAGAATAATCGATTAAATTATTTCATTAAATTAATAAAATTTAATAACTTTATTACTTATCAGGCTCTGTTAGTTTATAGACAATTTTTTGGGATCAAATGTCGTGGGATCAATTGTCGTTGGGATCAATTGTCGTTGGGATCAGTTGTTGTGGGATCAAATGTCGTGGTATCAAATTGCTGGGATCAACTAACGGCACACCGTTCCAAACATGTATATAGCTCCAGGAATAATTCCATGAACAATTCGATAACAGCCAGTTTTAGTTTTTTTTGTTAACTGATTTCTACTTCTCGGTATTTTTTAATTTTTTTTTTGTGAATATTTTTATTGACAATGAAAATTAGAAATTTACTTTACCTGTTTAATTGATTTCCATAACAATTTTAAATTTAAAGAAAAAATTTGTATTAATTAATTACCACACATACAAACAGAAAAAAAACTTTTAAAAATATTTAGTGCTGCCAACATAAATCAGTTATTATTATATAACCAGAATTTCAGATAGATTTGATTTTTAGTATAGTAGATATTGTTAATTTATATCAGCTGTAAGCATGGGTTATGTATTTGTAAGAGAAAAAAAGATAGAAGAACTGCTCTATTCTTCATCTCTATCTTTTGCATCCACACTTTTTTGGGTGGCTTCACTATTCTATCTATGATATTTCTATGAAATTTTCCCCAAATACTGGTTTTTCAATTTAGAAAACCTATTCAATGATCAAAGGCACACACTTGAAGCTAATCTATACACTTTATTAGGTCTATGTAACTCTATGCAGATACATAGTCATACCAAGGTACAGTGTTAAATTGTGTACATAAATCTAGAGAGTTTTTGAAGATAAATCTATCCTTTGGGACATGTTAGACACACTGAATATACATAGAGGTTAGTACGAAAAAACGCCTTAAAGTCTAAAAGCTGTTAAAATGAAATACTAACCAACATTTTGTTATCGAACTGGTTTGCATCAAAATAGAATGTCTATGAATTTTTGACTGTAATTAAAATTTAATATGTTCTAAGTAACTGATATTTTCTGGGAAGTTTAAAGCGTACTGATTTAAAATTAATAATAAGTTTGCAATATTAATTCAAGCTACGTTTAATTGCACGCTTAAGTGACTTCAAGCACCTATACGCAATATAGGAAGTACGTAGGTATATTATAGGCATATTATTATACAGGGTACTGAATTGCTTTGCGGGTAATAGGGATTTAACCCGTAAAATCAAACTTTTACGATTTCCTGCTTCCCTAATTATTTTGGGAAAAATATCTTCGAATAAAAGTTTTAGAACATAAAATTCTGCATCTAAATCATTAAACAAAATTAAATTTGCATGCTTTGTAACGACAGAAATTTGATATGAAAATGTCAAAATTACCTCAAAAACAGATAGCGATATCCATGAAACTTAAACAAAATGATGAAGTTTTAGCTATCAGAATAATTTATAATCATTTTGTTCAAGTTCCATGGCTATCGCTATTTGTTTTTGAGGTAATTTTGACATTTTCATATCAAATTTCTGCCGTTACAAAGCATGTAAATTTAATTTTGTTTAATGATTTAGATGCAGAATTTTATGTACTAAACTTTTATTCGAAGATATTTTTCCTAAAATAATTAGGGAACCAGGAAATCGCAAAAGTTTGATTTTACGGGTTATGCATCCCTCTTTTTGAGCTATATCTAAGAAAAAATCAAATTACCACTGTCGGGACTTGAACCCGAAACCCTCAGTTTCCGGCTAGGTGAGTTACCGATTTCTCCACAGTGCCCGAGAATGGAAACCGATCTCTTCTTATATATAGCAATTTCACGTTGAAAACACACTACATGCGAGAGTCGACTATTTAAATAAACTGCAAAGCATAGTACAGCTATTAAACAGTCGAATCATTATACATGCGAGAGTTAACATTTTTTATAAGTTTTAACAACTTAATAAACTCGTTAGGCCGGGAAGCCTTAGGTTTTACCTATAGATAAACAACGTTTTGAGTTTCTGTGGACAGTAATTAATTGGTATATGATAAAATCAATCGATTTAAAACCCCTTATATCCACACCGTATTATTCACATAACAGTTAGAGGTGAAAATAATAAATATCTCAGACAGCTAGGCTGCCATGATTTTTGAGGTATATCTAAGAAAAAATCAAATGACCACTGTCGGTTTGTTAAAACTTATAAAAAATGTTAACTCTCGCATGTATAATGATTCGACTGTTTAATAGCTGTACTATGCTTTTCAGTTTATTTAAATAGTCGACTCTCGCATGTAGTGTGTTTTCAACGTGAAATTGCTATATATAAGAAGAGATCGGTTTCCATTCTCGGGCACTGTGGAGAAATCGGTAACTCACCTAGCCGGAAACTGGGGGTTTCGGGTTCAAGTCCCGACAGTGGTCATTTAATATAAGGAACTCCTATGCAAAATTTCATGCTTCTACGTCACAAAATGAACCTATTGTCCAAATTTCAAGTTGATATCTTCAGCGGTTTGACCTGGGCGTTGTCTGTCAGTTAATCAGTCAGTCAGTCAGTAACGGAACTGTTTTATATATTATACAGAAGATAGATATTATATAGATTACAAGACCCCCTATATTGTATGTTGTTCTGTTCGATGTAAACCGATCTCGTTCGGCTAGAATGAAATAAATATTGTATTCAATATCTGGGCTGTAGTTATTAGGCCGTGATATTTGGCGTCAATGACGTCAACCTCTTGAAAGGAAAAAAATGTTATTCAACCAACTTCAAGAATGTATTGTGAAGCCGTTTTAAGTCCTAAACAAAAAAATCTAACGACATTATTAATTAAGTTGGGCGGTGCTCATTCTAAAGATTTATTAAAAACATGTCCTTTATAAGCTCATTATATAAATTCCGCGGAAATTACAAATATGTAATATAATATTTTATCAGATTATGTAAGTAATAAATCGAAAATCGCACTCATTGAAACCGCAATATCCGTATAATTCCTGTTATTTCACAACACTCCAGTACATTTTTAAATGGAAAATACACTTGACTCTTTTTATTAACACGCATATATTAGCTTCACTTTTATGTTGTTGTCATATGTATATTGTAGGTATGTACGAGTATATGTTGTGTATAAAAATCTTGCAACTCAATTTTCACCTTGTTCCAAATATCTAATTGACTTGAAACATTGCACTCGTATATAGTTTTGAGGACAATACAATATTCTGATATTTTGGCTATAATAATATTTATATAATAACTTAAAAAAATGTTAAAAATCGTATTGTGGAAGTGACGATGTTGACGGTGGAAAAACGTGTCTTAGGTCGCACAGATTATCTAGTATCTAGTGCCGCAAGAGTTGAATTTTATCAACGACTAAAAAGATAAAAAATAAGATTTATAGTTTAAAAAATTATAATTTAAAAAAACTAAAAAACACGCTTCAATGAACTAAAAAGTAAAAAATAATTAATTTTATTGTCAAAAAGCGTGGGGTAGTATGAAAATTTGATACAAAGCACCCCACGCTTCTTTACAATAAAATTAATTATTTTTTACTTTTTAGTTCATTAAAGCGTGTTTTTTAGTTTTTTTAAATTATAATTTATTTTTGCATTTTAGTCCTGGAGATCCTGGTCAGAATAATGGGACAAACTTATGGAATTATTGTATTGTAATCGGTCCTTGATAAGTGTGCAAAGTTTTAGTTCAATCTGAAGTTTATTGCTTTTTTTTAGTCCTGGAGATCCTGGTCAGGATAATGGGACAAACTTATGGAATTATTGTATTGTCATCGGTTCTTGATAAGTGTGCAAAGTTTCAGTTCAATCTGAAGTTTTTTGCTTTTTTTTTTAGTCCTGGAGATCCTGGTCAGGATAATGAGACAAACTTATTGAATTATTGTATTGTCATCGGTCCTTGATAAGTGTGCAAAGTTTCAGTTCAATCTGAAGTTTTTTGCTTTTTTTTTTAGTCCTGGAGATCCTGGTCAGGATAATGGGACAAACTTATTGAATTATTGTATTGTCGTCGGTCCTTGATAAGTCGACAACGTTTAAACTAAATCTGACCGTTCAAAGTTGGTCAAAATCAAGTTCAAAGAAGTCGGTTACAAACTGACAAACAAACATACAAGTGAAGCTAATAAAAGCGTGTTAAAAAAAATCTAGATAACACGCTTATAGGTATCAACGCACTTAAAGGTAGAAAATAATTAATGTCTTTCTCTTCTATAACGTTTAAAGCGTGGGGATTGCGGAATTCGATGAATTAAATGAAATATAGGTACAGTGAGTGTCCTACGCTTTTTAACGTTGCATAATAGAATAAAATTAATTTTCTACTTTTTAGTGCATTGACGTAAGCGTGTTTTTTAGATTTTTTTAGTTTTATTTCGTTTAGTGAAATAGAGTATAGGTATGCATGGTGCCTTTATACATTGCATAGGTATTATTATACAAACTTCACGAAATAAAAATGAATACATTACTGGAGCACAATGCAATATACAATACAGAATAATATAAATAGAATTCATTTCAGGCGATATCTATTCAACACCGTTGGAATTCAACACGATTTTACTGTTTCAATACGAAAGAAATCGCTGGTTTTGTGCATGCAGCAAGTTGGAAAATATGGTTTACACTAGGGATGATGACGGTACCCAAGAATTGGGTACAATCGGGTATTGAATTCCTAAAGCTATACAGTATACAGTTGACTTTCGATAAATCCGTGATTACGTAGCTGTAGGGGAAGTAAGTGCTAAATAGCACATACATACCTAGTAGGATTGGTTGCTAGCAAAGGCTAGATAATATATTATATATGTCACTCGCTAAAGGAAGCTGATTTCGATAGAGATAGATAATCCAACCAATTTAAAGTCCAGGCAAATTTTTTAGTTGGACAAGACGTATGTTTCCATACTACTACCATAGACATTTTTTAAAGTTTATTTTTATTCTGTAACTACATATTCTACCCAGTTTCCCCCGAGTGAATTTTAGAACGCCAGCGGTTCACTCATTCTAAATAGTACTTGTATCTTGTCCCCTTGCCGTTCACCCGTTCGGATAGTTTTTCCAAAAAAATTAAATGTATCTACACAGTGTCCCATTTGGATGCATACGTCGTAGTCACATAGTAGGATTCGTCGATTTTATGAAATTACTAGACATTCCCTATATAATGACGTTTTGTGTAAAATATCATAATTACTCAATCTGCCTAGATACCTAGTTCATGAAATGACCACTTTATAACGACGGTTCGTATTCAATGTTGAAATACACATTCTGACCAACAGTACGCTCTGATTTTTCATGTAAAATCTATAGATGTTCTTAAAGTACCTAAATGTAATAGAAAATAAAATTAAATTAATTAATAATAGCTTTTATTTAAAGATTGTGTTATTTAAAGACCACCGACTGCAGCTAAGGTTATTTGGGTCTAGCACCAATTCATATTTTCAATTCATTATATTTTTTTTAATAATAAATTGAAAATTCAATTGACACTTTTACCAGTTTTCGGGTTAGAACCCGGGAACTGGGGACTTGTAATAGAGGAACCATAGCAACGCCATGTAAACAACAGCATTGCTACACGCTCGGCCATTCTCAAGTCCTTTTATTTAAAGAAGTAGAACTTTGAACAAGAAATAGACAAATATAACAACTTAAGTAACAATAATTTATGATATTTTTGTGAATTTCTAATTATAAGTACCTACATATATAAAAACATCTTGTGTGGATGATCTAGCTTTTATATTATTAACAATAATTATGTTATTTCGTCAATTGCACTGACATTATAATATTTTTTTTTATTTATTAGCGCATGGTCCACTTTTGTGACAACGTGAGTTACATTGTAATTTAGATTTAAATCATAAACATCGATTAGTCTGACATTGAGACTTAGATGGTTGACGTCATGAACATTTGACATGGCCTTGGCCTTTGAATAGACTTTGCTGCAACTGCTTCTCGGACTAATAAGAAATTGCTTTTATTAATTCAATTAATTTAATTTTAATTTTATTTATTTAATACTTATCATCTAGTCTCTCGAGCAGTAGCCACAGTTGACGTGAATACTGAATAGTGAATATCTAACAATCTATCGTTTATCTCATCTTCAGGTATTAAATTAATTATATTGAATTATATTTGCTCTTTGTTTTTCTTAACACCTAGTTATTTTATAAAATGACAAATCCTACTATGTGACTACAACATATACTATATACAATATACATGTACTTAAATGTTTAACATTGTTTTACCATAAGAAGAACGTTGTTTGGCAAATAAGAATATCACTTCCAGTTACAGTAATAAAACAGTTATACATTATACACCTTATACATTATACATTATAGTCCAAGAGGTCGCGGTCAAAAATTGTAAGTTTTTTGTAAAGGCTAGTTCTTTGAGATTAGGATATAAATAAATATACTATCTACAGTCAGCAAGTCAGCGGTCGGGCCACCAGGCGTCGAGGTGCTCCAAAAGATGTAAAAAACTAGTGTTTTTATAAGCTGAAATTTGGTACAGTATTAAATTATTGAATATAATTTATGAAAAAAAAAAACAACAGTGAGACCTTATTTTGCAGAACCGACCTAGTCACTAATCGGTAGAAGTTGCAAACTAATGTAGCCAATTATTGCTAGACCGACAGACCGTTGGCAACCCGAACCTGTAAATGACACTGTTGTACTGCCGTAGGAATGTATGCGAATTGTCAAGAGTTACACGTATTTACTTGTATTTATAGTATTTTCCAATAGGTTCTGATGAGAAACATACAAAAATAAATTGTACTGTTCAATACCAACTAAGCTTCAAGAAAGGCAAGTAAGTACTGATCTCGAAATATAAAATATGAATAATAAATTTAGAGAAATCTTTTTACGAAGGTAAACATCGTCACTGTTTCTTGCGATATTGCAAAACAGGTATAAACTAAACCGTCACCGCAGGAGTGTTTCAACGAAAGCAGCGGTCTGAGTGGGCTTTAAAGAGGGAGAGGGGTGAGGAGAGCAGTTGAGGGTGTACGGTTGAATGTGATTCGTCGTGTGCCAGTGAGTATTTCAACTTATTTTCCAGCTTGGTTTACGTCTAGGAGTGGATTTCCCAAGAGTGTTTATTTTGCCCCACGAATCCGTGTAGCAGTGGAAGACGTTTGCCCGCAGGATATGCCCACGCTACAGGATCACCGCTGCCGCGGTGAATGTGAAACGATTTCTGCATAACTACTGATTCGGAAAATAAAATATTAGAAATAAAATCGTATTTTACTTGACTTTTATTGAAATAGGATATATATCTATGTATTATGTGCATGCATGCTCAATACTCATACACATCACCTTTTTAACGAGAAACTTACATTACTATATGAGCTAACTATTTTAAACTCTGTCTACTAGAAAATAGTGTACAACTGAACTATAAATAAATATAATAGATTTAAAATTCGTATCATTATATTATGTCCGTGACTCATATTATAATGGCGTGAATACATCGCTCGTGCTCGCAAGTGTTTGATCTTGTTACCACGGAGACCGGGAGGTCCTTCTCAAAAACATTGATGAATGTTTGTCAACACTAAATCATTGGTTCAGTAGAAATAGTCTACAGTTGAATATGGACAAAACCGAAATTATAAATTCGGAAACTATTTAAGCCTACTAGTGCGGTAAGTAAAACATTTTCAGCATGCCTGCCTGCTAAATGACTCATTACAGGTCGGTAAACATGCATCGAAAGTAGCTATTTTGTAGTGGGTATGGCGAAATAGTAGATTGTATATCTAATGGCGTAACCAGGTATATTACTGACGAGTAGTGACAGAAAAAAGTTATTTTACTTTGTTTTAAACCTTATACTTACCTACATATATAAAAGTGTTGTTTTTAAAAGTTTTTTTATAACACGATCATGTAAAATTGTATATTTACATGACTAAGGACGTAGTGTGTAAAGCCTCGCATTTTGAGTCGTGTGTATAAAAAGTCACTACAGTTTCACTTTTTACGCACATCCGTTTACATGATCTCGTTATAAAAAGCACAGTGCGTGACAAGTGTGAAATGGTGCCTTCAATTTTTAAAACATCGCACACATTTTTAAAAAAGCACCATTTCACGCTTGTTGCGCAATTTACTAGCTCGGCCTCTTCCCGAGCCTGTCACTTTTCTGGCGGGGTGCCCCCGCGGGGGCCGCCCTCTATCCGAAACGCCACCAGCCCGGGCTGCTCGGGCTGGGGCGTTGGGCCTGCCGCCAGTCCAGCGCCGCACACCTGCTTTCTCGCCCCTGAGAACTGGAGAAAATGTTTTACTGAGATTTCATGCTTATTTTTAGGTCACTAATTCCAAAGAATATTTGGGCTCACTCCCATTATTGCACAAATTTTAGTCTTATGTGTGAGAGAAAGAGTTTGTAGATTATAGATTCTTTACAACTGAGGTCATTAGCATGCCTTTCTTTAAATGTAAGGTTTAAAAGTAAGGTTTACAGAACACTCGTTAATAAATAAATTAGATTTGAATGAAAGAAACGTATGAAAAACAAAATATGATTTATTCGCAAATAGGTAATATAAATTGTAAATATACGTAGATTAAAATATACTATAATATAAAGGAAACGAAATTACAGTCCGAAGAAAAAAACTTACGATTTAAAAAATGCAATTCCAGGCATACCTATAAGATTTAAATTAACCGTAATTATATGAAGTTTTCAAAGGTTATTATTTTGATCTCAAAATTATTAACGACACTTGAAAAATTCTACAAATAAACATAAGTTTGACGATCGTTTCGGACTTCAGGAGTATAGACTTATATAAGTCTATACTCCTTTGAAATTTAATCATGTTCTACCAAGTGCCGAGTGAAAAATCTGTGACAATTAGATTATTTGATCGTTTTAAAATTTTTTTTATGATTGTGACATCTATTTGGTTAATGAATAATGTCAGTGTGAAGATAGAACGTTGGGAAGTTAGCGCGCTTATAACTTGCACCGGTAAGCGCTTGTTCCCTGTGCTTGCTAGCGGTAACAAAGGATACGCAGAAAACTGAAGATCAGCACCAGTTAAGTAACTGTTTACTGGAATATAGAAAATGTAGAAAATTTTGTCAGCTACAATTTTCATGTATGGAATTTTTTCGTAGGACCACCTGTTTTCGAGATATACGCGAAAAACCAAAAAAATGGAACTTTAAAGTGTTCCCTCCCCCTCTTGCATCCACCCGAGGGTCAAGAACATTTAATATATTTTTTTAATAACCAGTCCAAACAAAGTCCCGAAGTTGGTTTTTGCGATTATTGACTTTCCGGCTAGAATCATTCGTTGACTAGACTTCAAGTTTACAAATTATTGAACATTTTGGTGGTAGATAGTAAATTTTTTCGAATTATTTTTTACATAAGAACTATTTTAATTACTAATTCAGGTATTTATTACAAGGCGTCAAGTTTTATGGTTAAAATAGAGTTTATTTATAAATATGTATTAATTATGTTTGAAGAAAACTTTGTAGGTAGTAATAATTTGTACAAATTTGCAAACGTGCGTAACTAATTACATAAACTTCAAATAGGGTTATTTAAGTTTTATTTGACTTTTGGTGTTATCACACGAATGCTGGTAAGATTCAGAGATCGTGTCTTTACCTCCTAATGTGTTCATTTTACTAAACTTTCACCATTAAGAGAATGTGAAACTAAGTAAAGACATGACATCACAATATGCAAGTTATGTTCTATATGTAAATCTTATAAACCTTCCCTTCATTCATGTCATATTGCTATAATGTGGCGTTCTTTACTAATATTGTTTATGCAATATTTTGATAATTTAACCAATAAAGGACTTTTTTATTAAATCATTGAAATGAGCTCTGTCTAACTTAAATAATGTCGGATTTTTTCGTCTAGTACTTTAAACGGTTTTACGAATTTTTGAAGTTGGTTAAATAAATATTTTTCCTTTCAAGGACTGACTAACTACAACAAATATATTTAATACATTACCTATCTCTTTCTGGCCGTGCGAGATCAGTGTACAGTGAACATAGGCGGCGTGGTTATATAGACTCACAGAGTATATATCTAATATTAGCAGAAAAACGTGCTTGGCACCGATGACGTAAGCAGGTATAAAAATTTTAAACATTTTATATCTGTAAATACTTAACGTAGGTATTGAAATGAAATAAACGCCATTGTGTTTCTGGTAATGATTTCTGATCATAGGGACCTGACGCTAATGACCTAAGTTGTCGACGCGTCTATAATTTACAATAAATCATAGGGACCTATATATTTTATTTTTTACAGTCTCATTGATGATGAGTAAAACAATTGCTATTGTAGTGATGAGGTAGACTAGCATTTGACAAGTATTAGATTCGAATCTCAACATAGAATACATTTTTAGAGTATTGGGTCTCCAAGTCACTATATGAATATTATGAAGTATTAGAAATACCTTGTATTTTTTGATGTCCGTCTTATGACTTCCTGTGTTTTAACACGACGCGTTGCAGCAACGAGTTGCTATCTTCAGGTGTGGTTAAATTTTTTTAAAAATTACACATTGAGTATCCGTAACACGTTATAATATTAAGCACCTGCGTATTATGCAGTGGATTCCACTACGTAATACGCATGTGCTTAATATTATAACGTGTTACGGATACTCAATGTGTAATTTTTAAAAAAATACAAGGTATTTCTAATACTTCATAATATCAACATAGAACTTTTTACTTCAGAATTGCAGAGATACTGGATGAAAGGTAGTAGGGGAAAAAAAGAAATGAGCAGTGGTTCAAAAATTATTATAAGCAACTACGGACATTCTTTTTTGTTTTACATCACGTAACGTTTTCAAATAATTTTAAGATAAATTAATCAATATCACTTTTCCTTAAACCGGATTGCCGATAATCTGTAATCTACGATCTTTGCCTTAAATCATAGATACTATAATGATATTAGTTGCCGAGCAACTATAATCTACAATTTATCTATCTATATTCTTAAAATCGAAAATTAATAAATCCGCAGCTGTAAATTTATGGTCTAGTTAGGGTTCCGTACCTCAGAATGAAAAAACGAAACCCTTACAGGATTACTCTCGTGTCTGTCTGTCTGTGTCTTTCTGTCTGTCCGTCCGTCTGTCACAGCTAATTATTTTCTTCGAATCTACTGGGTGAAAAAGTTTGAAATTTGGTACATATTATATAGAGTCCGGTGACCCAATCACGGACGTATAGAATAAATAAACGAATTCTGATTTTGGGGGTTAATTGGGGGGGGGGGGGTATTAGATAATTAAAAAAATTCGACTGATGACCAGTCCTATACTTCCCACCTAGTAAATATTTGCAAAAAATAAACACTCTTTTTTTTTGTTCTTTGACTAGGCCCAAATAACCTTAGCTGTTGGTGGTCTTTAAAACACAATTTAATTTTTATTCTTTGAAAAAAGCATGGCCCTCTTTTTTGTTTGGTGATCTACTGATGGCTAACTTAATATAGCAAAAATCATGGTTACCTTGATTTACGTACAATTTTTATTTTTTTTAGTAAAATATTTTTTTTCTCGAAAACTATACATTTTAGAGAAAAAAAATATTTACATTTTTTTCATATTATAACATCTAGAATTCATTTGTATTTTTTTTACCTATGTTAATACGTGACATTGAGGACGTTTTTTTGAATATCTCAGGAACCACTGAACCGATTTGACTCAAAATCTAATCAGATCTAAGTTAAAGGCTGATAAACACAATAGAACAATCGGCATGCTCGTATGTTGTTCCGTTCTTAAGATATCGAAGGCGAAAAATTGACCACATACACACATACACACACACACACATACACACACACATACACACACACACACACATACAGACATCAGTCAGAAAATGATCTTAAACGATTGCTAGGGTCTCAAAACGTCAAAATCTGTTAAAATCTCGAAATATTGTTTTCGGACTGAATCCATTACTTCCCTACCATAGTAGAGGTGGGAAGTAAAAAAAAATCAAATGCATATTGTGACATATCAAATGAAAGAGCTCGTCATGAGACATACAAATATATTTTTTTTATAATTTTAAAATGCATAGTTTAAAAGAAAATAAAGAAAATATACTAAAATCGAGCATTCCCCCCACTTTATCACCAAAATTACTAAGCCTAAAATTTTGAAAGAAAATTGGAAATATATAGGGTCTCACTCATATAGTTTACAGGAAAACCTAAACGAAAATCCTAAGTCCTTAAATTTCCACGAAACAGAAAATTAGACATAGAGCTGTATCAAGTGTATCAAATATACCATTGTTTGTGCCATGGTACACGTGGAGTAGCGGTAACGCGAGGCGTTCGCATGCCACCACGAAGAGCTGGGTTCAAATCCAACTGACGATACGTGATTGGTTTTTTTATGATGTAAAAATTTTGGAATTTTTCACTTTAAAAATTAATTTAATTAAATTTGACGCGGAAAATTTTTTTAAAACTAAAAAAAACAAAGTAAAATATGGGTAAGTAAAAAAAACTTTTTAAAAACAAGCTTAAATAATTAAATCTGTTAATTCTTTACCCCTACCTAACTCCTTATTTTTTGTACGGGACCCTCGATGCGCAACTCTGACTCGTACTTGGCCGGTTTTTTTATTTTAATGGATTGGTGTGAGAACCAATTTGCAAGGTCAAGTAGTAAAGAATTATTTACGTAATATAGATATTACACTAAAGTGCAACATTTGATTAATTGAGTGGATAGCTACCTACATGTCACATGTCATGACGGTCAAATAAAGTTCACAAAGTGTGACAAAGGTCGAAGGGTCAGTCAGGGTGAAGCATCCATAGTGCTTCGATATAGTAGTGGGGTCAAGTTAAGGATTAACGTATCTCTATCTAGGCTATATAACTTGAGTAAATACTTCATCACATTCATGCTTCTAATATAAGAATGACGACGGGTACTCGAGCAGTATCGGGTATATGGGCCGGATACCTTAGTACTTGATTCCGAAAGCTTACAATCGATATGTTTATAATAATTACCAGTTATCCGAAAATTCCACATTACCCGATAATTTTCAGTCAACAGAAAAGACGCAAGTATAATTTCTCATTCGTTCTTTATTTACGACTATATCGGATAAATCAAAATGTTAAAAGATCAGTTAAATCGAGGTTAAATAAAAAATTATTCGTCGTCATTTACTTAATATTATTGTGATAGAGCTCTGTTATTAAGATAATATTATTAATTATTCATCACTGAGGTGTCGACTGTGTACTAAACAATATTATACATTAGATTCCCACTTTCCGATCTTGTCGCAAAGCTAAGTCAGATTACGTCAAGTTTAGTGCCCGTTTTGAGTGCGCTATTATTATTGACGATTTTGAATTACGCTTTCTCACAAAATAAGAAATCGGCGAGCATATAACTTTCACATATTTTAATCTCTCTGATGATGCAATAAAAATGCGGTACGGTCCCATTATTGAGTAATGGATAATTGTAAGTTAACAGATACAACTTGGTATAGATACAGGTATCTGACTCAAAAATATGACGAGTTGCGTCATTCTAACTCGAAAACTGGTAGGTAGGTACCGTCCAGTATTAATATTATAAATTACATGTTTTGAAACAAAAACACCGTGACATCTGATGTCAACATATTTAGTTAAATGCTACATGAGCAAAATAAAGTTCAAGTTAAACTTTTAGTGGAACTGTTTTATAGATTAATTACATTCAACGAAATTAATTAAAATTAAGAATTACTACTTCAACAATGTTCGATAGATTATAATCTAAGCAACTGTTTGAAGTGTAATTTGATTTTTAACCTTATTCATACTTTCGTTAAGACTCAATAGGTAGTTAAAATATATTATTTGAACGCAAAAGAAAAATAATTATTATCACATTATTTTAAACACTCATTCAATGTGCTAGTTATGAGGAGATCACATTAATTTAATACAGAATTGTTTGCTGACACCTTCAATAATATTATCCTTAGTATTTGTTTGCACTTCTCGACAATATCAAATGACCATTTGTAAATTGAAACCGCTAGCAAAATATTTTTTTTTTCCATAAAATATTTTGTTTTTAAAAGTGCTAGATTCCTGAAATATTTTTCTTGTCCTAGCCCCTATTAGACGGAGATGCATTTTTGTTTTTCACATGACAACATATATTTTTTTTACATTTTCGAAATCCCATTTTTTGTCTATAAATTCATCTAAAATTGTCATGTGGTTACATAAGAAAAGATTCGAGAAAAACGTTATCGATTTATTAATTGAACAATCAGGAATAATTATTATTAATATTTACACATGTGTGGAGTGCTATTAATTAATATGATTTACTGTTTGTTTAATTAATAAGTCGATAACTTTTTTCTCGAATATTTTCTTGTGTAACCATATGACAATTTTAGATGAATAATTTATAGAAAAAAATGGAGATTTCGAAAATGTAATAAAAAATATATGATGGCATTTGAAAAAAAAAATGCATGTACACTCCCGGTTGAGTTTGAAATACAAAAAAATATACCTCAGCAGTTTCCGACAGTAAATTTCGAGTTGGATAAAAAACTATTCAAACTTTTTTTGTATCTAGTAGGATACAAGAATAATTATTCACTGTTACTACTATCGGTGAACACACTGTATAGGCCTTGATGATACAGGTCTGGGGAGTCATATCTGGGACACCCTGTATATTGAAGTAAAAAACTAGGTAATAAAGCAAAGAAACATATTACGTAAGTATATAGTTTAGAGTAATAGCTAATAGATAATAATAGGTACATATAAAATATTGGTTAAGACAACTCTGTTAGCTGGACGTGGCCTAACATTAAAAAATGTAGTTCTTGTAGTTAGTACGTATATTTTGTAGTCTTTGCAATGCTTAAAAATGCAAACATAATTCGTTACATAATTACACCACTGCCACGAAGTATATTTTGAAGTAATCCAGTATAATGACGATAAAACAAAGTCATTTGCTTTGTGCTTTGTCATCAAAAGAGCGGTCACAAGGATTTAATAGAGAGATTACAGAACGAACAATACAAGGTTTCCATACACAAGCCCGGACTGAATTTTTTTGGCTAAAAGACTAATTCCTTGCCGGAACGATTAAAAAAATAATAAGTAGACTGATCTATTTTGTTACATCAGAACCATTTCGACAATCAATAAATAAAAATAAAAGTTGAAAAAAACTAAATCCTGTTAACGTGAAGACGGAAACAAGCTTAGGTACTAGTACAATGTAGATAGCCCGAAATAGAGTAACATTTTTTTAAACAAACTATAAAGCTAAGAATTGGTAATTATATACATTTGAGTATGCTGATTACGAATATGTGGTGTTGAAGGGTGGTGGGGACTGGGGAGGCGTGAACATGCACTTTGTCTTGATCACATAACCTAATATAATATAAATGCGGAATACCACTGACTCACTGACTCATTGATCACGAAATCTCAGGAACTATAAGCCCTACATACATGAAATTTGGCAGGTAGGTTCCTTATAGAACGTAGGCATCCGCTACAAAAGGATTTTTGGAAATTCAGCTCTTAAGGGCGTCAAAAGGGGATATCCCGGTATATAGTTTTTTGATAAAATGTTCATCTCTCACAAATCGTTAAGGTGAGAGGTATTGAATTCAACATATTAACTCTTCTTTTAAAAATAAGCAATCCCATATTTGAGCATTTTTCTAAATTCAACTCCTAAGGGGGTAAAACGGGGGTGTAGGATTTATTGACTAATCAATGCCCAGGCCAAACGGCTGAAGCTAGAAACATGTACTTTTGACAGTAGGTTCCTTTTGTGACTTAAATATCCATTAAGAAGGGATTTTCCAAAATGCAACCCCTAAGGAGGTGAAATTAGGGTTCAAAATTTGTGTGAATAGAAATAAAGAAACACCTATTTACGTTTACCCACCACCCCGCACACCGCGCAACACCAAATATTAGTAATCAGCCTACTCAAATCTATATAATTAGAAATTTTTAGCTTTATAAGTAATCTGTTTTTTACTCCATTTCGGGCTTTCTACCTTGTATTTTAGGTTTATAGTTTGTTTTTAGGTCAAAAAGGTAAAATACCTTGTACTTAGAACAAACTATAAAGCTAAAAGTTGGAAAATATATAGATTTGAGTATGCTGATTACGAATATATCTGGTATTACTGTGTAGTGGGGAGGCGTAAACATGCACTTTGTTTTGATGTGTTTTGATATTAGGTCAGGCAAATTCGATGAAACATAGGCAAATAGAAGAAAAAATAATTAAAGTAGAATAGATTTTTTTTTTCAAAATTAATCCTTAAAATGGTTATAAATAAGGTACTAAAAAGTTTCCATCTATATCGTGGATGGAACATCCCTTTTGGGCGAAAAACTACCCCGAAAGCGGAGCCGTTTAGAGTTTTCCTAATTTACCTAATAACTTAAAAATTTCTCAAATTATCGAGGTTAGGGTATTAAATTTCCTATGGATTCCTGGACGGTTTTTTTATTCGGTATGGAAGGTACTTGTAAGTCCTAACACGTGCCCATAAAACAATTAAAACTCTATGATGATTTCAACTTTGATTGTCTATATTTTTTCAATTTTTAAAGATATCGACATGGTACTGGGTACAGGAAATACGATTTAGGGCGTTCTTTTCTTTATGAACATATGTATTTTCAATTTTAAATTCGTTAAAGAACATGATTAATATAGCTGTTAAAAAGGACATTACGTTATAGCCATTTGTTTCCAAGGTAAATTTAACTCGTGATTTTCAAATTGTGGGACATGTAATTTGTGGAAAAAATTCTGCTCTACAATTGTTGTCCTATGATATTTTTTCGGTTAAATAACGGTTTAGAATGTAAATGAGGAAAACTCAGAACTGGACTGCGCTCTAGGGGTAGTTTTTACCCCAAATGAGATGTTCCACCAAACCGCACCTGCTCCAACACTACTGATATTTATTCAGTAGACCCCGGTAGACCCAAAAGTACATTCTCACAAATTTTCAGCTTTATAGTTTGTTTTAGGTCAAAAAGGCTAAATATCTTGTACTATACCATAATATGAAAGCTAGTTATAGTTAGTTAGTTATTGTAAATTAGAGACGATCGACAACTAAGGTCATTTGCGTTTAAACGAATATGAAAAGTAGTCGGGTAAAAATATATTACCCAACGTTTCAGTATATCATAGTGATATGACACGAAAACTGACATCTTTTACCCAAGAACTTTTCATATTGGATAATAATAATAATAATAAAGATTCTTCCAAGTCTTCATGGTTTCCGGGCTTGTAGGTATTTGATAGAAATACCACCGGACCACGGCCTACAAGCCCGGAAACCATAAAGACTTGGAACAATGCCGGCCGTGAAAGCTTGCACACTTGAATAAAGATTCTTTATTTTTATTACTGTACAGGTATAAATAGCGTCCGAATAGCGTCATAAAAATGAAAATAAAATTAGCTACATGGCGTAGTTTGCCTGTTGTATTAAGATATGCTTTAGGTGTTCTTTAAATTTTTTAGTCTCTTTATGCAGTTTAATATCAGGTTTAATATTGTTGTATATTCGCATCATAGCATTTCTAACACCTTTTTGTATGACACTCAGAGAGGACTTGTCAGTTTTAAAGTTTTCTTTTTTGCGTGTGGGATATTGATGTGAAAAGACGTTATTGGAAAATAACTGTTTGTTGTTATAAACATAAGTAGCGCATTCTAATTTATATAGGTCATAAACCGTTAATATGTTTAATTTTTTAAAATATTCGTGGCAGCTCTCTTTAGAAGTTAGACCTGCTATAATGCGAATACATCTTTTTTGCAATATTAAGATTTTATTTACGTGGGCAGAGTTACCCCAAAAAATAATGCCAAAACTTATAATGGATTGGAAATAGGCATAATATAGATGCATTAATGATTTTGTCTCTAGACATTTGGTATGTTTAAGTGTTCTTAGAATATAGATAGCTTTATTTAATTTTGGTACTAAGTACTCGATATGAAATTTCCAATTGATGTGCTTGTCTATGTTGACTCCTAGAAATTTTATGTGGTTTTTGAAATTTACATTTGTGTCCAATAGATTTATGGATTGAGGGACCTGAAAATATTCTCCAATTTTTATAATTTCGGTTTTAGACTCATTGACCTTAATGCTATTATCCTTGAACCAGATATTTAATTTATTTATACAGTCTTGGACTTTGGGGATAAGCGAGCCCTGATCTTCTGTCTCAGATGTCGAATGTCTATATTCTATTGTGTGTATTAATGAACGAAAGCAAAACTCATCAAATTAACTTCATTACGAGAAACAAAAAAATATTTAAGTTAGATCACCAAGAAAACTCTGTTAACTTCTTGGGTATTGTATTAGATCGGGGTCTTAATTGGGCTTGTCACATTGATAAACTAGCAGGAAAACTTTGCTCTTCTAATTACGTATTACTTAAGCTTAGAGATTTAATAAATAGCGATGTACTTAGGTTAGCGTATTATGCATTCATCCAGTCGGACCTTCAGTATGGGTTGATATTTTGGGGTAATTCTCCTAGATGTGATCGCATATTTAAGCTGCAAAAGCGTGCCATAAGAATAATTACAAAATCAAAATGGAACGAATCTTGTAGATCGTTATTTGTTAAATTGAATGTTATGTCACTATACTCTCTATTTGTTTATTCTTAAAATATTTTATAGCCTAGAACACTCACGTAATTAAAAGCAATCGATTGATACCTTAGTTATGAAAAGCAGCCCAGTAGATTTGGCCCTACGTGGAAAGGAACTTACATAGACTGAAATCATAAACCTTTCATTTTTCGTAGTCGGGCAATGCATAATTTATTATCTTGATTTGACAAAAATTTAGAGATATATATTATGATTATTGTTTACATTCCAACGACCAGCGAAAATAATTTATTTGTAAATTTTTAATAAATCGTTAGGAATCTCATTGACAAGGCTAACCAGGGTTCATTTCTGGCGTCCCGTGCAATTTAAGCTTTGGCACTCCCGTAATATATCTTTGAAATACGTTCTTTTAATTCCATGTTCTGTCAGAGTCGAAGCATTGCGTCTACGATAAGGTACCACCCTTAAAACGTAAAGATAAACGGTTTTCCACAGGGCGGCTTGCGAGAACGCGAACGCGCGTGTGTGAGTGAGATTTTTTTCTTCGAAAAATGTATGCAAATATGCACCGATTTGAATGATTTTTTTAATGTTTGTCTTCAATTTTGTACATATTTTGTACCTATAACATATAGTCCAGTCACGAGAAGAAGTCCACCTTGCGTTTAGTGCAGCAAATGATTTTATTTTTTTGTGTCCTCAAGCATGTTTAGAAGATGTCAAATCCAAGTTTGCGACCTCTAAAACAGGGCGGGGGAGTTTTGGTGGGCTAAAAAACACGATTTTTTTACACTTTTTTTGATTTCTTGCTTATAACATGGAAACGGCTGGTCCTATCGAAAAAATGATCTGATTCAAAATTAAAGGGCACAAAATTTACTTCAAAATGCACTAGTTAAATATGTTTATGTTCCCATTTTTACTGGCTCTACAGAACTTAGAAAATAGCCAAATTTTACAAAAATGAAAAAAAAGCATTTTTTCAAGCTTTTAACTATTAAAAAACTCGAATAGCCTATAACCTTCCTTAATAAACGGGCTATCTAACAAAAAAAAATTTTCAAATCGGATTGGTAGTTCCTGAGATTAGCGCGTTCAAACAAAAAAAAAAAATAAACACTTTTTTTGTTTGAACGCTCTGATCTCAGGAACTACAAGTCCAATTTAAAAAAATTTTTTTTGATAGATAACCCGTTTATAAAGGAAGGTTATAGGCTATTCGAGTTTTTTTAAATTTAATCCCAAAGGGGGTAAAACGAGGGTGGAAGATTTTTTGTTATTACAAAAAATCTTACACTCACGTTTTACCCCCTTTGAGGTTAAATTTAAAAAAAAACTCGTATATCTTATAACTTTCCTCAAAAAACGGGCTATCTAACAAAAACATTTTTTTTTTTTAAATCGGACTTGCAGTTCCTGAGATTAGCGCGTTCAAACAAAAAAAGAGTTTATTTTTTTTTGTTTGAACGCGCTAATCTCAGGAACTACCAGTCCGATTTTAAAAAAAAGTTTTTTGTTAGATAGCCCGTTTACTAAGGAAGGTTATAGGCTATTCGATTTTTTTTTTTAATTCAATTCCAAAGGGGGTAAAACGTGAGTGTAAGATTTTTTGTTATTACAGTAAAACCTACAGTCCCGTTTTCACCCTTTGGGATTGAATTTTTAAAAAACTCGTATAGGGTCTCAATGATTACTACTCTGCTTCTTTTATAGACTGGTAGTTCCTGAGATTAGCGCCTTTAAACAAAAAAAGAGTTTATTTTTTTTTTGTTTTTCTAAGTTCTGTAGAGTCGGAAAAAATTGGAACAAAAAAATATTTGACTAGTGCATTTTGAAGTAAATTTTGTGTCCTTTAATTTTGAATAGAACCATTTTTTCGATAGAACCAGCCGTTTCCATGTTATAAGCAAGAAATCGAAAAAAGTGCAAAAAAATCATGGTTTTTAGCCCACCAAAACTCCCCCGCCCTGTTTTAGAGGTCGCAAACTTGGATTTGACATCTCCTAAACATGCTTGAGGACACAAAAAAATAAAATCATTTGCTGCACAAAACGCAAGGTGGACCTATCTTTTTAAGCTCTGGTGACTGGACTAATAATATTATAGCGTCTAAGTATCGTACAAAGACTTATTATTACACTAAAATTTTTCATATTAAAAATTATTTTGAAAAATGACTTTGTGATGCTTCTCCATATCGATTTTTTACCTCGTATATGAAAAATTTGAGACACATGAGAAGGCATTGTATTCGCCAGAATCACTGGTACCTTGAGCCGGCTCTGGCTATGAAATATTTACGAATACACTGAAACCGATGTTTAGCATGGGATTACCACGTAAATAAAAAACTAACCGAAGTATACCCTTTGATCTACAAATCACCACGTAAAAGTACCCACTTTATTTTAAATGTTTGTAAACATTTATTTTAAATCTGTTGCTGACTTTCGAAATGAACGAAATTAATCCATTTGTTCAAATCTAAAAATATAGATGGCCGCTTTCTATGTATTACTATTGTTTTATAAGGTTCTGTACCTTCGAACGAAACCCTATTACTGAGCCGACGATGTCCGTCCGTCTGTCACAACTCACAAGGCTCTATCTCACAAAAGATAAGAGGTAGTTAGATGAAATTTTCACAGATTGTATATTCTTGTGGCATGAAACCTTGCAAATAATATAATTTAATTTAATAATCAGAATTAAATAATAAATTAGTATTAATAATTTTTTTTTTATACATACCTACATGGATATACCTACAGAGTGGTGATTGGTATCTTGTTGTGATTATTATTTTTATGAAATCATGAATACTTTGATAAAAATTTTGAAACAATGGTAAAAATGATAGATTATATTGTTAAAACTGTTATTAAAACTCCTTCAATACTGCAGACATTTTATTGCCCTATAATTGAAATTGAAATTGAAATAAATTATTGAAATTGAAATAAATTTATTTTTTCATAAAAAATACAGCTGTATAACATTGCAATGTGCATATCTGAAAAAATAATAGGATACATCTAAAGGAATCCCCGTACTAGATGCACCTTTACAATAAACATTTATTAGTCCCGATAACAAGATAATTTAACCGACCTTGTACCTATATTTAACCGTTCGCAAGAGGTGAGCATCGATATCTTTTGTGTATCTGTTGTGTTCTCTAGAATTGAACGTTCCTGCTGTGGTAACAGTAAGGCGTTCGCATGTCAGCCCGAAAAGCCGGGTTTATATCCGACTAACGATACGTGATTTTTTTTTTGTTTTAAATACATGTCTAAAGGTGTTCTGCCATCTGTGAAAAATCCAGCTCTATGGGAATTATTTGCGACATAAAACCTTTATCGACCGGGCTAGAAGGGTAGTTTATGCCTTACTCTCCATATAAAATCTAATGCAATGGTTTGCTTTCCCACACTGTCAAAAGTCACTTACAAACATGCATGTAAAGCAGCTATTGCATAGTGGGTATGGAAAAAAAATTATTATATCTGTTTATTTCTATATTTAATTTTGAATAAAAAAAGATAGGTGCCATCATCTTCGTTTAATAAAATAAGTTTATGTTTTCGAAATGTCATGTCAATATCTAAAAATTACCATATTGAAAAAAGAAACTTCATATAATATAAAAGTTATGTTTTGAATTCAACTTTTATTTAAATATGTGACGAGTTTCAAAACTCATATTTTTCAAGTAGGTATTTACAAGTGTGAGTGAATAAATAATGCCAGTAGCACACCTACGAGAATTCTAGTCGAAGTGAACATAAACAGTTGACATTATTTAAATATTTTAAAATATTAGATGCAAATTTTAATAGGAGACATTTGGCATTTCTGAACTAAGCAAGTGAAAAAAGCCAGATCCCAGTTTAGCTCGATCCTTTGGTACTTTGATCTGTTTGTCTGTCCACTTGTTTGTTCAGCAATTATGACAAATTGGACTAATTAAGCCGTCGTACATTTTTTAGTGCATCATCAGAGAACTCATACCTAACCTTAAAAATATATGTCAAAGTTATATGCTTGCCGATTTCTAATTTTGTGAGAAAACGTCCTTTAAAGTCGTTAATAAGAATAGCGCACTAAACTAGCTAATAGCATAGCTTTGCGACAAGGTTATAAAGTGAGGATCTTAAGTATTTTTTTTTCCTGTTCTGTATTTTGTAATAGATTAGGTGGAAAAACAGCCTATGCTGAACTTAAACCTTAAATAAATGAAATGTAAGTAACGTTACCATGATTATCTGATGTAATGTAAAGATGCGAATGAGGGTACCAGCTTTAGCGGTTGATAATTCTAGGATATTCAACTGTAAATATCCAACAAGGCCAAAACAAGTTAACATCAGGTGTTTATAAACACGTGGTCGAATTAAATTGTAATTCGAACACGTTAAATAATTCATGTTTTACCGTGTGACGCAATTGAGTTAGGCCCTTGTCCCACCAAAGCGACGCGTCAGCGACAAGATTTCGACATGACACAAGCAGGCGACATGGAGTAGTCCCACCAAAGAGGCACCAAAGCAACGTGTTTTCTACATCAGTTCAGTGAACAATGTTATCAAGTGAAATTGCAATGTACTACCGCAACACACAGCTTGAATGTTGCTTCAAAACTGACATGTCGAGTCGCTCGGTAACAAGAAGCCGACACGCTGCTTGGATGTTTCTTTGCCGGAGCGTGGGTGGGTATACGGTGTATATAAACCATGGGTTAAACACGAAAGATACAAGCTGGCGACATCGTGTTGCTGTCGCGTCGCTATTGCTCCTCTTTGGTGGGACAAGGCCCTTAGAGTGCATTATGTGTGGCGCCTAAAATTACTGTTTGCACTTTGAATAAAATATGTAATATTATTCTTGCATAAAATTATTGTGATTTTCTTGTGTCTAATTCTTGTTATATATATTATTAGCGCTATAGTATGAGATCTGCACAATGTAGATACTAGAATAATTTAGATTAAGGATGGACATTCGTCATATAAATTATAGACACAATCGGGGCCCGAAATGTAATCTCAGAATGTAATCTAATACATGCAACATATGATGATACGGGGAAAAGCTATCTCCCAACGAATTTAGTGTCAGTATAATATCATGTTACATAATATTGTATTTATTTTAAAATAAAAGCATACAAAAAATCGTGAAAGGTGTTTTCGTAATATAATATAGGTATATAAAAATCAAGGCGCGTTCAAAATACCAGAAGAGAGCGAACTGGAGAATGAATCGCGGGTTGCTATCTTGAAAATTAATGATAGACCAATCAAGAGATGCTATCTAATGTTCAGACGTTTATTGAAAGGTTTCTAAGGCAGCGTTGATATTATACTAGATTACTAGCACCAGCCAGTTAGCGCTAGACAGTAACTGCCCATGTGAAACTGTTTACATAGGTATCGGTACCAGTTAAAATATTTTAGACTGCAATCAGCCGCAAGAAGTTTGCTAAGGACAGGTAGATACATATTATAAGTACAACCAAGGAGGCTATTCGCAATTAAATTCAAAGTACCTGACCTCTACAGTCTTTCGTTGAAATTAAATATAAGTGGGATAATCTCAAAAATAAATACGTCTGTCAGAGCCTTAGATCATAGATATAAAATAGACAGGTTCCCTCTTTTTCCCATAGTAGCAATGTCAAACGAATGTCGATGTCATATCAAAGTCTAGTCAAAGCGGGATGGAGACTCCGAGTTGCAAAAAAAAACAATTTTTGTCAAATTGTAACAGCTGTGCAGTTCCTGGTTGTTATTTCCGGAAATTTTATGCTTCTGTCAAAACGCGGAGCCACTCTAGTTGGATCGTCAAAGGTCAGAGCAGGTGAGGAAATCCATTGACATGTTAAAAATAAGGAGGTGATGCATTGTCTATGCTACCATCTATACTTAGATTCAATTGCGAATAGGTAAGGAGAGGAATCTGTGTACTTAGACACAGGCCAAAAACCGAGAATAATTTTTATAGATTTAACCGCTAGAGGCACTACGACAAGTAACGACCAAACGTCAAGTGTCAACGTCAATAGGGTATTCGCCAATGATCAAAATAAAATATAAAACTTTATGCTCCAAAATATTTATTAGAATTTTTATTTTCATTAATTAAGTTTCGTAAACATATTTAAATAAATAAATAAAATAACGACTTTTAATCTATGTGTCACGTGCCTTCAAACACCGCTTGACGTCAATTTTAAAATTGAATGAGTTTTCATTTTCGCTTTCAATTAACAAAATCACTTGAAAATCACGTTATGCGTATGTAAACTGAACTGAATTTCGTACGGTTCTTAATTCTTATAATTCTTTACTGAGAACAGCGCTTCTAGCGGCTAAATCTATAAAAATTATTCTCGGTTTTTGTGCCGCACAGTTTGCTTTGCTGGCCACGGAGATTCTTCTCCTTCCTACACCCTCCATGAGTACAACTTTCAACTTCAATAGTGAGTAGAATAAGCAGCACAATACTGGTGCCAGTAAGTATCTTGTAAACACGCTAGTTGTCTAGCGCTGACTGGCTGATAATTGTGAATAAGTATAATGCCGGTTGCACGGTTGACTAACACAGTGCCGGCCCAAGGGTAGAGCGAGTAGAGTGACCGCTCAAGGTACCGGGCAGGAAAGGCGCCGAAATCCGATTGCGAAAAAACTATTCAACTCGCCTAAGAGAATTTCAATTAGAATTGATTCGAAAGGTTTCGATAAAAGGTGCCAAACGGGAATTTTGAACTAGCCTGAAAACAGGCTAGAGCCGCCGCTGGACCAGCGGTTAATTTTGTTTGATTATAATAATGTACACCTATGTGTTCCCGTGGGAACTCATGCGTAAACACGCCACTGAGTATATGTCACTGTAAGAGTTATAAGATTTATGCCGTACAGCTTATAGCGAGTTAGTAACTCCAACATTTTGGTGATAAAAGGTTATGTTTTGTCGCAAAGCAAATTGTCAACGTCTACGGCGGATACGAAAGTTTAGATTATCATTTTATATGCTTTTATATAAACAACTTTAAGTCGTGACACTTCGTGATACATCATTTTATTTTATTTCATTTGTTGCTTTCTGCACATGCGTCATGGAAACTTTGAAATGAAGACATTTCCGATGTTATTATTACGTTATTAAATTTTTTATACCGGAAATAAAGTAAACAGAACTGGATTGACTCTTACAAAATTTATTTGCACATGAAAAACAAACGAAGCGGAGAGATATAATTTAATACACACACTTTTTTCAAATAAAATATAACTGTTGAGTTCCGGGGCTAAATTTGATCGGTTTGCTTAAAAGTATCTACTATTATAATATTTGCTGTTATCTCGTATGTAAAATGTTCTTAATAGTTGAGTACCTACCTAAATATAGGGTTGCCAGATATCTTGATGGTCAAATCGGGACAGGTTAAGTTGGGTTAGGTTATAACAAAAAATTCTAAAATCAGAAAAGTAGTATTTACGTATAAAAAAATCGAATTATCGCATAATAAATAATATATTTTATTAAAAAAAACAAATTATTTTGTTAAAAAAAACATAACTAAACTTTAAAATCACAACTTTAAGAACAAAAAACTCATAAATAATCGGTTTAAAAACGCCATATAATTAATATAAATCAAAATAGGCCAAACCGGGACATTTGGATGTCCCGAAAAGTTTATTCGGGACACCTTGACTTAAGACTCAAAATCGGGACAATCCCGATTAATCGGGACGCCTGGCAACCCTACCTAAATATAAAATTTGTTTCGCAGAGATACGCCGAGTACTCGTTTAATACTCGGAACTCGACATATTTCGGAAATTTTTTAGTACTCGTACCCGGCCGAATAACTCGGTTTAAGTGACGAGTATTCGGATAAAATAATGTAGCATAAAAAAAATTTGATGCTCTCTGCGGGACTAGTTATTATGTCAAAAAATTTATTTCAGCGTTATAGCAGAATATAGGTATCTTCTAATGTACTTTGTTTGGTACCTAATACCTATCTACCGTCCAAAAACGTAATATTAACTTCAAAGATGTTATGGAGGTACAATCGTAGACACAAGTATGTCCTTTGCCGCATATACTGTAAAATAGGTAAAGCACATCGAATGTAGCCAAAACTTTGACTTTTGTACAGATGTTACTCATCAAAATATACAATACATTAATATTAGTTAATAGAATTTAGTACGACTGTATGTTACAAATATGTGAAGTTATATTTTTCAGCCAAATTATATAATTATCTCTGCACTATTGGGAAAAATTTTTATTATCAACCGTTGTCACAGTCGGGATATGAACCCGAACCTCTCCACTATCGCGGCGGATTGTGCTATCTATTTACACAACCGTGTTTATAAACATTTGTCACGGTTGTGTAAATAGATAGCACAATCCGCCGCGATAGTGGAGAGGTTCGGGTTCATATCCCGACTGTGACAACGGTTGATAATAAAAATTTTTCCCAATAGTGCAGAGATAATTATATAATTTGGCTGAAAAATATAACTTCACATATTAATATTAGTAATACATAATATTATGAGTGCATACTAATATAGAAGATATACCTAGCCACCGTCGCATAAAATTGCAATGAAATCTATCAATATCATTGATCTGTTGTCAAAAGTGGGCGGAAGTTATGTTAAAAATGCTTATATACCACCATAGTACCGTTCCCACGTCTTCACAGTAAGTGTATCCATAACTCAGAAATTAGTGACAAATTCATCATAATTTCAGTAATATTTTTGAAAAAAAGCCTGTAAGACTTTAATATTTATCTTTAATTACGTTTCTTAATGCCTAACATCTTCATTTTCAAACTTTCAAATATCCAATCAATTTGAATGGACACGATGATATGTTTTTCATAAGACCACGTCATGTGCAAAATTAAAATCATTATAACCATTTGTTTATCTAGTGAATCGATTTGGAATTTTTTCATAGCTTCAGAATATATAGATAATTAGTCAGAGAGTGACATTTTTTGGTTTAGACCATTTTTAAAATACCTCCATAACATATCCTTAAGTGCTGATTATTCTGGATATAGATAATTCAAGCGTCCCTATATTTTGCATAAAATCAACGTAGGCATTTCAAACAATAAACTCTATAGACGAAATGAAATGACAGAAAGAATAATATTTCGATAGAAATCACAGTCCGCGCATTGAATGAAACTGCACTTAAACGAATTGAAAACACGCTGGCGAGAATAAGTGCTTTAATAGCCTCTAAAGCTGGACTGACAACATATATTAGTCTTTGTCGCATTCTGAAAAGTAAAAATTAGTTATGGGACCGAAAGCATTAATCTTAGCAAAATGTAGCAACTGGTATGCACGCAGGAAACGTCGAATATTTTAAACTTGATATATCTCTCAATCGCGAATACAGAGTGTAATATAGATAAAAAACACAATCAGGTGTGTGATGGTTACATTCGGTAGAAGTGAAACTTTATAATGAATAATAAATTAACTTGCTGTAAAAATATCTGCAAACGTTTGAATATAATATTCTGTCTATATATTTTTTTAAATTTTTAGATTTAATAACGGACTTTTTTAATAATTTTCCGCTTTGAAATTGTGATTGTCCCTTACAATAAATTATTTTTTACGTAAAAAAATATTTACTGTTTATAAATATCAAAATAGGTGCCTAAGTAGAAGTGTTTTTAAAAAATTACATATTTTTTATTTTTCACACTAGTACGTATAAAGTCCAAAATGTCTATTTTCATATATTTAAATAGCTAAGTCAGTCCTCTAATAAATTGTAGAAATGATTTTTGAATATAATGAAGTGTTTTTAAAATACACGCGGTTTTAGTAAACGAACGTCCGTTTGGTGTAGTTTTTCCGAGGCGGGCTGGTATACACTATACAGTGTGTAAATTTAGCCTGGAACAATGCATAGGTATAAAAATCCCAGGTCATCTGCGGTCAAAATTTTCGGATGTGTTGGTTTAATTTTTAAACGCGCATCTTTTTTGATAATCGTCTTTATTTTAGCCCCACCCTTCTCCGAAATCACGTCATCGCCTTTTTTTAGATGGAACTTTCCCCAATTTTTTGCAGATTTAGATAGAGGATCAAATTCTGACTTCGGCAATATGCCATTATTTGATATTTGCACTGACAGTTCCCGAGATATTAATAGTTAAAAGTGAACAAAAATTCGATATAGCCTTTTTCAAGCGCCGTCGACATGGTTATGATCGCGGTATTCAAAAGTTTCGGGCACTTTTTGACGCAATTGCTGGCCTAGCAACGTTTTTCAATGTAAATTTAGATGAAAAATGTTAATTTTAACGAAAATGTTACTGACGGTGCTAAATTAGTGCACAAAACAGTGAAAGAACACACTTGTGCTAAACTGATGAGAGGGTGGTTGAAGTGCCGGAAAACTGGTAGAAGTTAAACGAAAACTGGTTGAAAGGCTAGAATCCTACCTGGTATAAATCGTTTATCGTACTGAAATATTTTTTCTAGGTGTTGTACCACTTCTTTGAATAATTTCTTATATAATAATATTTCTAATTTAATTGCTATTTACTTTTTCAAAATCAATACTTGTCATCTGTCAATATGAAAAGTGCTCGAAAAAATGGCGGAATTGGGCGCATGCGCGGAAAAAATGTTCTTCGATGAAGAGGTCTATGAAATATAAGTTAAAAAAATCAAATTAATTGTTCAAATTGGGTTCCGTCAGCTTCTGATATGTTAGAAAATTTTATCCGAAATTCCGGAATTGTGAAATGCTCGAGAATTCTGGTATGGAAGCCCTAGTCATAACTGCAAATCATAAAAACATTATTTGGTATGTGTAGACATTCTGTATGATTGTGCAGAATTCATGTCGGTATAATATGTGAATCAAAATCGCGTAATTATATCTTGACGTCAGCTTGCGTTGCAGCGCCTGTCATAAACAAGATATTGAGCTCTTTTGACAACATACAATGTGGGTATATGTGGTATTCTCAATTGCCAACAGTAGAGCGTGTAGTCGACAGCACCGCAAATTAAATAAAGAAATTATTGCACCTGCAATAATAATTTTAAAACACAGTAGGAGGGAAAAATCTGTTGAAAAGTTTTCACGTACGTCGTACATCTTTAATTCAATTATTTTATTGAAATAGTGGTGTCTTTATTATTTCATGTTACGGGCTTTTTAAGCTGGCTAAATGTCGGAAGCGTTTGATTGATTTCCAAAAATGCACTGAACCTGTATTTGGTTACTAAGGTGCAAAGAGTATTCTTCCATTTATCTTAGGCAGATCAATAGCAGCTTGACTATACATCTCCATAAAAAAAATTTACAAATTATTATTAGATACATTAATATTATTATTATTGATAAGATAAGATATAAGTTTATTTGCATGGCCAAAAATTGGATACAAAAGGTCAATAAAACATACAGTACCTACAAAGTAAAAATATCAATATAAAAAAATTCACATCATAATAATGTATCCAAACTATATAAATTTAAATCCATATTATATTTTTTTAAGGCCTTCTTAAAATCAATAAAATTAGGGCCGCTGACATGTCTAGACACTTTGTTAAAAATTATTAATCCACTATACATGGGGCATCGTTCGTAGAACGTGGACCTGTGCTTGATGCTGTAACTATTTTGCCTTATTTCATAATGTGACAGCTTATTGGTTTTAAAATACCCTTGATCATTCATGTAAGTTAATAGTGTATAAACATATATTCCCCACATTGTCAGAATGTTGTAATCTTTAAAGTAAGTTTTACAGGACATTGGCTGTTTTATATTAAATATAAGTCTTATAATTTTCTTTTGAATAATAAATATTCTTTTGCTGTCAACACTTCTTCCCCAATTGATAATGCCATATTTTATGGTTGAGTAAACTACAGCATAGTATATATCTATTAGATGAGCTTGATCTACGAATGGTTTTATTATTTTTAATTGATAATAAGCTTTGTTAAGTTTTTTACATATGAGGTCAACATTTTCCTTCCATTTAAGTAAACAGTCTATTTTTAATCCTAGGTATTTTGTTAGCACCACTTCTTTTAAATGTGTATTTTTTACTGTGATGTTAAACCTATCTTTAGCGTTATTTGATATTACCATTTTAAATAATAGACATACAGTTTTATCAATATTTATTATTAGTTGGTTATGTTGACACATTTCTAAAAACTTACTAATAGTTGTTTCAGCTTTAGCATGCAGGTTTTCCATTGTATTCGCAGATATCAGCACAGTTATGTCATCCGCGTACATTATCACTTTGTCAGTTGACAGAACTAAGGGTAGATCATTAACGTAACAACTGATTAACAAAGGCCCAAGATTGCTCCCTTGTGGTACTCCCATTTTCATTTTTTTGTGGTATGACTTGCTGCAATTGGCATAAACAATAGCTGTGCGATTTTCTAGGTAAGACTCCAATAGTTCGTTTGCTTTGCCTCTAATGCCCAAACTGTCCAATTTTGATAATAAAAATGCATGGTTTACTGTGTCAAAAGCGGCTGATAAGTCAAAAAATAAACCCAGTACCTTTTGCCCTGCATCCAGTTCCTGTGCTATATATATATTGAAGAAATGTATTTTTCTTAGAAGCTTAACAATATAATATAGTAAAAGGTTTTCTAAATAATGTAAGCATATACCCCGTGTCCGATATCAAATGTGAACATATAGGGATTTAATTAACATGGTATTGTTCATTTTTGCTGATTTGTGTTCGCCAATTCAACGTACAAGAAAGGTAATGGTACCAATCGAAAGAAAAAATTATTACGCATCAAATGATTCTAAAAATAAGACCAAAAATGAAATTTTTACTTTAAAATACCAATTTGAAATTCACCGATTTTGCAGTAATGATTTCAAATTAAGTAGGCGAAAAACAAAAAGGTTAGAAACTCTTTTTATAAAATGGGGGGTTATTTGAATATTTATTATAATTTTATTATCTTTATTAAGTATTAATTTTCGTTGTTTAATAATAAAAAACCAATTAAATTATTCATTACTTAGATAGGTACCTGTTTGTTTTCTTATTATAGTCTATACGAATAGAAGTAAAAGCCAAAATACTTAAAAATTGCACACAACGTTAATTCCCTATGTTCGACTTTGAGACCGGACACCCGGTATATTATAATGCGAAGGATAAAGGTATTTCATTGTTGGCGACCCTTCAAAAATATAGAAATACGAAAAAATACTTAGAGGGTACTTATAACATGGGATTTTTATTGACATTACTTGTCAGGCCTGTATCTCGATTATTTTTAATACAATCCTATCAAAATTATATTCTTAAATGGGGTGAAATTATCTACAAGATGGCGGTATATTATTTACGATATCTCTATGGAAGCTAATGAGGCAATATTAATCTTTTTTTCTTAAATAGCACAATAGGTGTGAGTGTTTTTACCCGACTAATAGGCAAAGCCTAAAGGAGGGTAATATTTTTAGCATCTATGTATGTATGTTTGTATTTACCTATGTTCCACCGTAGCGCCTAAACTATTCATCCGATTTTATTAAATGAGGTGTCAATTGATTCGTTATTATAATCCGGGTTACATAGACTATAAAATATTTTTATAAATTCAAAATGGCGGCCGTGACGTAGAAAAAATTTGGGTCTAAAAATTATTTTTCGGCCAAATCGATTGAGTGGGGTATCAAATCAAAGAAAATTTTGTGACGATTCCAAAAATATATACTTTTTATTATTTATGGTTTATAATAAAAAAGGCTGAAATAAAATAAAAGTTAAAAATCTAAAACCCGACTACGTAAAAGAATTGAATTGAATTGTAGATTATAGACGCTCGACAACAGAGGTCATTAGCGTCTAAAAATAAAAAAGTAAACAAAAGAAAACCAAAAACAATAAAACCAAAGCAAAATCAATACAAAAACAAAAGTTGACATACAACAAAATAAAATCTAATAGCTACAAATACAATGTGTCATATAAAATAATGTAGTGATATAAAGAAAAAACCATTTAGGCTGTAAAAGGGCCTAAATGTATACAAATAAATAAAATCAAATAAACCGGTCAAGACCGGTTTCTTTTAAAAATCGAAACAGCAGATCGACATTGTCAGGATCATTTCCTAAAACAACCGACAGATCACCTGACAATCCGATCTGCTGTCGTGTGTCCCTAAACTGGACACACTCTATTAAAATATGCGAAACGGTAACACGAGTGTCACACGTTTCACAGAGGGGCGGTTCCTCACGAGCCATCAAAAAACCATGTGTAAGTCTACAGTGACCTATGCGCAGCCGTGTAAGGACCACTTCCTCCCACCTGGAGGGACGGAAAGATGTGAACCATGGGTCAACTGTAGATTTTATAAATTTTAATTTGTTTTCATCGACAGCACTCCATTCATCCTTCCAGAGCTGCTGAACGGCTGAAATCAGTACGCTCTTGAGGTCGTCACCGATAACGCAAAATACACTCTGACCGTTATTTGCAGCGTCCTTAGCTGCAGTGTCAGCTAGTTCATTGCCAGCGATTCCCATGTGGCCGGGAACCCAACAAAACCGGACAGTGGTTCCACCTCTTTTCAAAGTGCACAATTTGTCCTGAATTAAACAAATAAGAGGGTGGCTGGGATAGGAACGCTGCAATGCCTGAAGAGCACTCAAAGAGTCGCTGCAAATAACATATTTGTGTGGACCGTGCACATGTCTCAAGGCCTGCAAAATTGCATATAACTCTGCAGTAAAAATACTGCACTCTTGAGACAACCTGTATCCAACACTGGCGTTATCGGTGACAAACGCGCAACCAACTCGGTTGAGAGACTTCGAGCCATCCGTGTAAACGGAACGGTAGTCTCGATTCTGATCCAGCCATGCCAGGAAAAGCTGGCGATAGAGCTCTGGAGTTGTTGTATTTCGAGGATGAATGGAAAGTGACATATCGATGACGGGCTGAGGAATAAGCCACGGGGGCACAGAATTACGGCCTACTTTAAGAGTTCTAGGAAGCGCCAAGTGAAGTTCATCTAAAAGAAGATTCAACCTGATACCGAGAGGACGTGTTGCATTTCTTCTCCGTCTATACAGAGAAGAAAAACGAGGTTGAAATACGCAACTGTAAGTTGGGTGATCAGGTTGACTACGGAGCTTAGATACGTAGGATAGCATATTGCGTTTCCGCCGGATGTTCAGCGGAGGCTCTCCGCATTCAGCGGCTATGCTAACAACAGGACTCGATCGAAACGCTCCGGTTGACAATCGGATTCCGGCGTGATGAACAGCGTTTAACGTCCTGATGTACGACTCACGCGCTGAGTCGTACACGATGCTACCGTAATCCAATTTAGACCGTACGACTGCACGATAAATTCGCAGCAAAACCGTACGGTCTGCACCCCACGTGGTACTGGATAAAATTTTTAAAATATTAAGGGAAGACGTCGACTTCCTCTTTAAAATATTAAAATGAGCCTTCCAATTTAACGACCGGTCAAAAGTGAGTCCTAAAAATCGGGCAGTATCTTGCACAGATATGAGCGTATTATAAAGATATAAGAATGGTTCCTGATAACAACTACGAATGCGGCAAAAGTGCACACACTGGGTTTTTCCAACGGAAAATTTAAACCCATTGTTAGTTGTCCAGTTCTGGATGCTATTAATGGCCAGCTGCAAATGACGTTGTGCAGTACGAATGTACTTTGACGAACAGTAGATCGCCAAGTCGTCAACATAGAGCGATGACTCTACAGACGATGGAATGCTGTCAATTATGCCATTAATAGCGATGGAAAATAAGGTGACACTAAGAACCGAACCCTGTGGAACACCATTCTCCTGTGCAAAGACACTTGACAAAGTGTTGCCGATACGGACTTGGAAGTAACGCTCTAATAAAAAATTATTTATAAAATTCCCAAGATGTCCTCTGATACCCCAATTATGTAGTGTTCGGAGTATTCCATACCGCCATGTAGTGTCGTAAGCCTTTTCAAGGTCAAAAAAGACCGCTATCAAGTGTTGTTTGTTAAGAAAAGCGTCCTGGATAGCGGACTCTAACCTGACTAGATGATCCATCGTCGAACGGTGCTTACGAAAGCCACACTGGGCATTCGTAATCAAATGTCTGGATTCAAGAATCCAAACCAGTCGTCGGTTGATCATACGTTCGAGAAGTTTTGACAAACAACTAGTCAGTGAAACAGGACGATAACTTGATGCTTGTTTTCGGTCTTTACCGGGCTTCAACAACGGCACTACAATAGAATTACACCAAGCGGTAGGAAACGTATTGGTGTACCATATTAAATTATACATCTTGAGAAGGAATATAGATCCGGAGGGAGGTAGCTTTTTCAAAAATTGGTAATGGATATCGTCAGATCCTGGAGAAGTATCATGGCAATCATGCAAACTCGACTGTAGTTCCCACGAGGAGAAAGGTGCGTTGTAGTTCTCCTCATTTTGGGAGGAAAAGTTCAATACAACTTGTTCTGCTTGATTTTTCTGAGCAGAAAAAACCTCTAGATAGTTTGCGGAACTCGAAACTTTTGCGTAGCATGAACCCATGTGATCTGCGACTTCATTAGGCGACGTAATAATGTCATTTCCCATTACCAATCCCGAAATATAATTAAAACTCTGTTTTCCAGAGATCCTCCGGATTTTCTCCCACACCTCGCGAGCGGGAGTACAACTTCTTACAGTGGAAACAAACTCACTCCATGACTGCTTCTTACTCTCTGCTATGATACGTCTGGCAATGGAACGCTTTTGCATGAAGATTACACGATTTTCATCCGTCATATTATTTTTGAAGCGACGGAGAGCTTTACGACGTTCACGGATGGCATCCCGACAAGCCTGATTCCACCAGGGAACAGGCACACGTCGCGGTGTCGTTGACGTGCGTGGGACTGCAGCTAAAGCCGCCTCAATGACCGCATCCGTGAAATGCTCTACAGCAGCATCGACATTGCCAAAGTTCATTTCGCCGACCTTTAGCACTTCTTGAAAAAGTGACCAATTGGCTTCTTTTATTATCCACTTCGGGGAACGTCTTTCATCCACATGGAATGAAAGAAGCCGACAAATGATTGGAAAATGGTCACTGCTACAAAGATCGGCATTTACTTCCCATTCACAGGATGGGGCGATAGAAGAAGAGCAGAGAGTAAGATCGATAGCTGAAAATGTCCCATTAGCTGCCGAGAAATGTGTAATGGAACCTGTGTTCAATACGACCAAGTTTTGATTCAAAATCAACGTCTCCATTAGGCCTCCACGAGCATCCACACGATTAGAACCCCAAGTGGGATTGTGGGCATTAAAATCCCCCATGATGATAAAGGGGCGTGGAAGTTGGTCTATAATAGATGTAATGGTTGTAAGTGTCGGTTGTTCTGATGGAGGAATGTATATTGAACACAAAGTTACCGGATTCGGAGCATAAAGTCTGACAGCGATGACCTGCAAGTCAGATTGTAATGGGACATTTTCGGAAAACACATTATTTCGGACTAGAACTGCCACTCCGCCACTGGCACGTTCAACGAATGGTTTATCTTTACGATAAATCGTAAAACCACGAAGAACCGGAGTGTTTGTGTCTTTCAAATGTGTTTCCTGTAAACTAATAGCAGTAGCATTATGATCGTTAAGGAGGAGTTTCAATTCACTGAAGTGAATATAAAAGCCGTTCATGTTCCACTGTAAGAAATTGAATGTGTTAGTAAATAAAAAGGTAACTACCTCATTTTTTTCCTCGCTGCATCAGACCGATGATGAGGAGGTCTACTTATATCTTCGTCCATAGCAGAGTCTGCACTGCTGCTATGGTCGACGCGAGTACGCGTTATAGTCATTGTATGACTATTATCCCGGTTCAAGATAACCTTAGTTTTCTTTACCGGAGATGTTTTAATTTTTTCAATTTGAGATTTTACCGGTGAAGTTGGTTTTTTAACCGGCGATCTCGATCTATTATCCGGACTTTTTTTGTTTTTCTTATTTGGCTTTTTGGCAACAACAGTTTTAGAAATGGATGGGGAAATTTCGGTTTGTGTAGACATGTCACATGTCTGGGTTGACATGTCTACTTTGACGATAGGAACGGCAGCAATGGTTGCGAAAGAACGTGTAAAAGAAGGGACAGATTCTCTATACTTGCGCTTGGCCTCTGCGAAAGAAATTTTTTCAGTTGTTCTGATCTCTTGGATCTTGAACTCCACTTTGTATTGTGGACATTCTCTAGATCTTGCAGAGTGGATTCCGTCGCAATTAACGCAGTGAGATACCCTTTTGCATGGAATATCCTCATGCAAAGGTTGGCCGCAGTTGTCACAGAGACTGGGAAAGCTACAGTTATTCTGCGAATGTCCAAACTTTTGACACTTATAGCAACGCAAGGGAGATGGTATATACTGACGTACTTTCAAGGAATAGAATGCTGCTTTGATTAATGGCGGAGGCTGTGGTGTACAGAACGTAAGAATATGAGACGGTGTAGGTACTAATTGACCGTCTCTACGTGCGTGGATTCTGTATACGTCTGTAACACCTTGATCTTTAAGTTCCTCTTTTATTGTTTCAACTGTGCAATTAAGAAGATCGAAACAATAAATAATGCCTTTTGAAAAGTTCAGCTGCTTATGTAGTTCTACTTTTACAGGAACGTCTGTGCACATATCTACACCTTTTATCTTTTCGCATGCCAATACCTTTTCAGCTTGATGCTGGGAAGATGTTTCAATTAATAAACATCCATCACGCAACTTTTTAACACTTGGAAAAGTTCCAAACAAGCCATCAAGATGTTTATTAATGTAAAAAGGACTGTCACCATTGAAATTTCCATTAACTTTATTCATAATTAAATATTTGTTACATGGAGTAACAGTTGCCGAGTCATTGCCAAATAACAAATTAAAACCTTCATCTTTACGCCCTCTCTTAGAGGGAGGGCTAGTTAAAGGGGGAAAATTGCTCATAATAATTGTATTATATTCATCAACCGTGCTCCCCGCCCACCACGGAGCCCAACAAGGGGACGATGACCGCAAACCGGTACAGAGCGCCAGGGCTACACGGTGATATAGTCAGCTCAAGAGACGGCGCCACTCCATCCAAAGACACTGGCTCACCCCGCCGGAATACTAAATAAACACGACGTTAGCCGATTGACTAGACTGGGTTAGGTCTAGCCGCCCGTTTACAGCGAAGCGGAGGCCAAAGCAGTGTGTTGGTGCACCCAGGCGAACCTCAACTGCCAGGATCCTCTTTTCCGCCTTACGGGTCACCGCGCACGGCAAACACGCAGGTGTACTATTAGGGACTACTACAAACAAAGGACAGCAACAAAAGTGTACCCATAACGGAGGGACAAGACCGCTATCAACAACAAAAAAGAGGGAAGAACAGAAGAAGAAAAAAGTTGCGACTGTCCTTCCTTCATAATAGTCCCTAAATGAATCACCCAGCCGGGTACACAACCGACTGGTGCGTGCTCGGGTTTCCCTGGGTTCGCCAATTCCCAAAGAACATTGTAATGCAATTGCGATAAACAACGACATTCCAATGTTCCCCCTGGGGGCTACGTAAAAGAAGTAAACAAGTTTCCAATGAAAGTTATTGCACATTATAGACGTTCGATAACTAAGGTCATAACCGTCTATAGCCCAATATGAAAAGTAGTCGGGCAAAAATATATTACCTGAAGTTTAAGTATGCTAGCAATTAGATGTCTAAACAAATTTCTTTTTGCCCGACTGTTTTTCATATTGAGCTATAGACGGTAATGACCTTAGTTATCGAACGTCTATAATGTGCAATAACTTTCATTGTTTACGTCTTTTACGTAGTCGGGTTTTATTTTTTTGTATTTCTGATAAAGCTTTTTATTCTCTTTTTCAACCTTGTAATTAAATACCAGTGTTACATCAAATATTTTGAAATACACACAATTACTTGACGTACAACACAATAATATATAGCATGTGCATTGTGCCTAATTCATATTTATATCAAGAATAGATACATGATTGTGTTGTATTATACTAATTGCGTTTATCTCGAAAATTGTTCAACCCATATTAAATTATACGATTCAAAAAAGAAAAAAGTACTATCAGAATAGCTAATAAAAATTACTTATGGTGCTATTTAAAAAAAAAGTTGAATGTTGCCTCTCTGGTCTATATAGACATAGTTGATTATTTACCGCCATTTTGTAGAAAATTTCACCCCATTTAGGAATATTTAGGTTTTGATGGGGTTATCTTAAAAAATAATCGCGATACACGCCTTGGAAGTCATGTCTTAGACAACCTGTATAAACAAATGCACGGGTTAACCTTAGTTTTTATTTTATACTAGCGGCCCGGTCCCGGCTTCGCCAGGACTGCAATACACTACTCACTCGCTTCGCTCGTTTGCTTGAAAATTATAATTACATATTACTCACTCACTTCGCTCGTTCGCTCCCGGGTGGTACATTACTCACTCGCTTCGCTCGTTTGCTTGAATATTATAATTACATTACTCACTCGCTTCGCTCGTTCGCTTGAATATTATAATTATATTACTCACTCGCTTCGCTCGTTGTTCGCTCTCGGGTGGTATGATTTATATACAAAATCTTTGTTTTGTATACACAGAATAATACATTACTCACTCGCTTCGCTCGTTCGCTCCCGGGTGATTTTTTCCGATGTTTTAATAGTTATGCTGTGAGCCAGGGCGGAGACAAATCCAAAAAATCAAAGATCATGAAAATCGGTCCAGCCGTTCTCGAGTTATAAATGGTGTAACTAACTAACTAACCCGACGTTCATTTATATATCTAATCTAACTAATCTAATCTAACTAATCTAATCTAACTAATCTAATCTAACTAATATTATAAATGTGAAAGTTTGGATGGATGTATGGATGTTTGTTACTCAATCACGCCAGAACGGCTGAACGGATCTGGATGAAATTTGGTACAGAGATAGATTATAGTCTGGAATATCACATAGGCTACTTTTTATCCCGGAAAAATGTACGGTTCCCGTGGGATAGTTTTGTTTTTGTTTTTCATTGAGCAAGGGATCGACATGATTTTTTGCATAGTGGTAGTTTAGGGGTCAGAGAATGTTATAGGCTAATTTTTATCCCGGAAAAATCTACGGTTCCCGTGGGATAGATTTGTTTTTATTCTATCTCTGAAACTACTAAACCGTTTTTAAAAATTCTTTCACTAATAGAAAGCTACGCGGGGGGGAGAATCTCGAGGGGGAATAACAAATTAGGGGGAAGATTCTCGCGGGGGGATAATAAATTAGGGGGGAAGATTTTTGCGGGGATAACAAATTAGGGGTGGAGATTCTCTCGGGGGGATAACAAATTAGGGGGGAGACTAACGCGGTGGGATAAAAAATTAGGGGGGAAGATTCTCGCGCTGGGATAAAAAATTAGGGGGGAGATTCTTGCGCTGGGATAACAAATTAGGGGGGGAGAATCTCGCGGTGGGATAACAAATTAGGGGGGAAGGTTCTCGCGGGGGGATAACAAATTAGGGGGGGAATTCTCGCGGGGGGCGTAACAAATTAGGGGGGAAGGTTCTCGCGGGGGGATAACAAGTTAGGAGGGATTCTCGCGGTGGGATAACAAATTAGGGGGGAAGGTTCTCGCGGGGAGATAACAAATTTTGCACAGGAGTTCCTTATATAGGTATCGTAGATGAGCAATAATGTAGGTATTAATAAAATTCGAGCGAACGAGCGAAGCGAGTGAATAATGTATTATTAATATTCGAGCGAAGCGAGTGAGTAATGTATTAATAAAATTTGAGCGAACGAGCGAAGCGAGTGAGTAATGTATTAATAACATTCAAGCGAACGAGCGGAGCGAGTGAGTAATATATTAATAATATTCAAGCGAACGAGCGAAGCGAGTGAGTAATGTATTATTAATATTCGAGCGAAGCGAGTGAGTAATGTATTAATAAAATTCGAGCGAACGAGCGAAGAAGGAATTAATAATATTCAAACGAACGAGCGAAGCGAGTTAGTAATGTAGGTATTAATAAAATTTTAAAAAACAGTTTTCTGACGTTATAAAACAGTGTCGTATGGTGAGTAGGCTTTGGAAAAAACAAACTACTTTGTGTCGAAATATTCTGACAGTTAATCGTTTCGGAATAATATTCTGAGAAAACAATACAAAATCAATATCTCACAGTAAGTACTATTTTTATTGATCTCATCCGAGCAAAGCTCGGTCACCCAGATATTTGTAGCTAAGTTAGTTATATTTTCTGTTTTCTTATAGGTTGAAGTAGGTACATTGTATTGTATAATAAAATTTTTTAAAAAACCCTCGATTCCAAGCAATCTCAATCTCGATCGATAAATAAAATTATAAATCGTAAGATACGTGGGCGAAGCCACGGGTAACGGCTAGTATATATATATATATATATATATATATATATATATATATATATATATATATATATATATATAGATGCCTAGAAAATGGGACTAGATTTTTGAAGTCAAAGGTGAGCTATAAAAAAAGTAATTTATTCCAATTAATGTTTCAACATATTTTATAAAAACAATATTAGTTTTTTTTAAAAAAAAACTGAACCCTATAAAAATGTAAAAAAGGTATCACATGTAGTAGGGCATTATTTAACTATGACCCGGTAAAATCATATTACGGTAAGCCAAATGTATAAAATCTAGCAATTTAACAAAAATAAAAGAACTTTATTATAAGGCTTGTTGAGTACTGGAGCTTAGTTGTGTTTCAATGTGCTTTTTTATGATGTAAACTTTACTTACCAAGAACATCACGTGATGGTAATCACAGCAAGCTTTTCGCACGGCTGACAAGAAATGGTGTCGTTATATTAACTCACCTCTATATTCTGGTATAAGTGTCCACAGTTTGTTCTTGAATAAAAGTAACGGCAGATATGTGGTGTCAACATAAAATGAAAAAAAAGAAAAAAAAAGGTCAAGCATGAGCGTACTTCATGCACTGAGGGTTCCTCACATCATTTTAAAAGAAAAGTTGACGTATAAAATAAATAAATTTAAAAAAAGTTATTCCGCGGAAAAACACGTCTTAAAATAAAATAAAATAACACTTTACTACTTTACACTTTACTACTACCATGATAAGTGACTTTTTTCGCCAAATCTCGAAAACTAATGAAAATCTGATCATCGCTATTGCTTACCTGTAATCATTACCAGTTTTTTTACATGCCTGGTTTTTTTTTCAAAATTTTCAATTTGCTAATTCGTACTTCAACAAAAAGTTGACATACACAATAAGATATACAGTGTATAAACGGCTAACCAGAACATAAGGAAAATAATATTGAGAAAAATTACGAGTTTGTAGTAGGCTATGGGCTATAACATCTATTGTAATTAATTTATATTAGAAATCGTGTCCATCGTGATAATAATAAAATTAAGCAAAATCGCAGGATAGTGGACAATATAATTTGATTTATTAAATTAAATGTACGACGTTTCGTCTATAGATTTAGACTTTTTCAAGTACATACATAAAAATAACAATATTTATGAAAATTAATATTAATTACTAACCATAGCAATTAACATAAGATAGGGTACATAAGACAAAAACATGGTAACAAATTATGTTGACTATAAATTTTAACAATCAATAATAGTAATAATAATACAAAAGTTAGCATAATTTCATAATATAATTGTACTGACTACTTAAATTTTGAGTGTCTGTTCTATAATTGATTGAATTGTTTTTTCTAATAAAACACATTTCACTGATATTGCGTTTCTTCCAATTTGACTCTTTATCTAATATTTGAACTTCATTGAAAAGAAATTTATGCCCAGTGTCGAAATGATGAGATGACAACGCCGTCTTATTATCACTTAATAAGTTTATGTTTCTACAGTCCATTTTGTGCTGATAAATTCTATTTTTTAATAACTGTTTTGTTTGTCCCACATAGCATTTATTACATTCACAAGGTATTTTATAAATAATATTAGATTGATGTGAGATAGGCGTCTTATCTTTAAGTCTTGTGAATAACTTATTCACAAGACTTAAAGATAAGACGCCTATCTCACATCAATCTAATATTATTGTCCACTATCCTGCGATTTTTCTTAATTTTATTGTAATTAATAATATTATGTAGTGGATGCTCTGTTATTTTTTAGAAGGTTACGAGTTCATAGAAATATCATAGATAGAATAGGGAAGCCACCCAAAAAAGTGTGGATGCAAAAGACAGAGATTGAGAATAGAGCAGTTCTTCTATCTTCTTCTATCACAAATACATAATCATGGTTACAGATGTAAATTAACAATACCTACTCAACATTTTTAAATGCATAAATGCGCCAGGAGATAAGAAAAAGAGAACTGCTACGTTTTCTATCTCTCTTTTCCAAGATAACACTGTCACTTGCAGTTGTGCCTATGGCTCCCCTATTCTATCTATGATATCTCTATGTACGAGTTACTCTTAATAGCCAACCGCTGCTATGGCAAATTGTTAAAAAAATTCACTGAACTATTTTTTCCATGTGATACACTACATATTAATTACATTAGATCTTATGGACCATACCCTACCACAAAATTGAAAATGTTCTCAACGTTATTTTCCCTATCTTCGGGTCTACCGTTTACACACTGTATAGGTAGTAGTGATGTGCCGGATATGCGTATCCGTATCCCTATCCGTATCCGCGGATATCCGAGGGAAAAGAAAGATCCGTATCCGTATCCGTTAGTTTTTTGGCGGATCTTTTACGGATCTTTTACCTTATCAATTTTCAATTCATAGATAAAATTTTATATATATAGGTGATTAGGTAATAATGAAAAACAGTTAAATTCCATTCAGATTATTTTTTATTTTTTAATATCGTGGTCAATAACTTTTTCCCATAACAGATAGTCTCTTTCCGAAGGTCGATGTGCAATATTTAGTATTTACCGCCGCGTACTCTAAGAAAGTTAAGATCCGTATCCGTATTCGCGGATCTTGAGACCAAATATCCGTATTCAGATCCGTATCCGCGGATATACATTTTTAACGACCCGGCACATCACTAATAGGTAGTATTGATCTCATGGGGGACGTCTGTATTGATCTTCAATGATCAGACAATCTGGAATTCCACACCCCCATTGGACTATATCTACCCTACCGATCTTCTTTTGTAAGTACTTCTCGATGACCTAGAAAATGAAAATTTCAGGGTGTTATAGAGGGACCACAAAACCCGCAAAAGTCATGTTTTCAACACTGTTCCGAATTTGTAATGATTTTTTCAGATAATTTTGTCAGAAAAATATCAGTGCAATAGATTGTCTGATAAGTAAACGAACTTATATACCGGCAATTATGTACAAAAAAAGCTAAAAAAAATATACATACAGTATTTTGTAAACATTAACAGAGTTTTGCACTGCGAAATGCGAATAGTGTTTTTATTTTGTCGCTGACGCGGACAGTGTGAAAGCGTCCATAGAGACATCGGTCGCGGCAACCTAGCTGAGATAAAGTAACTACTAAACATAAAACTGAAATTAAGTATTATGATCTTCTTTTTACGATGACAAGATTATACCCTTGAAATCTTTTATTATCCAACACACCGTCACGTTGCAATATACTCAAAAACGTTCCATTTAGGTTTCAAACGTTCACTTAAGAAAATGCATAATGTAAAATATAACTTAATAGGATTTAGACTTGCTATATAAAGTTACATACAAAAAGAAGATATTTTATAAGCATCAAGTTTTCATCATGGTCCTTTTTAGTATAGTTGTGATGAGAAAAATCATTAATTTCAATGAGTCCATTCATATTAAAGAGACGTTCATGAAATGTTGCTTATTTGAAAGGTTCTCAAGATAGACATGATGAATTGTAGTAATGTATTCTTGTGCTGACGTCGAAATGTAGATATTTTTTGTGATTTTTTCAGTACAGACTACAGTATATGTGGTATGAGTACTATTTTATAATGAGGCAAGTTAAAACAACGTAAATTGAACGTTACTATATGCCAACAATCCAATTATAACCTAAACATGAAATGCTATTTTAGCGTTCTACAGGGCGTATCACAAGTTGGAGGCCGTAGAGCAAATCACGGCAAATCATTAAATATCCGTGATTGTTTTGCCTTCTTTTCATGTAAAACCCATGATAATTAATGCAATTCAGACAGCGATGATTGCAATCTATCTTTGTCGCGTCATTTATTTTGTTTAAATATGTCTTCCTTGTTGCACTCATTAATTTTCTAATTGCTGTCCTGTTGCTCTAAATCGAGCAAATTTATTTAATCAACTTTTTTTAAGACAATACTTTTTTAAATGTTATTTAAAACAACTATTCACTGAAATTAATATTTTTCACATTTTTCCTTCGTATTAAAATTATTTACCGTTTATTTTTTAACCTAAACTCTAAAATAGGTTAGATATTAACTGTCATTTGACATAATGCAAGTTGTTTTTTCCAAAGCATGCTAATAATATAATATTATCATCTATTTTATAACGTTAAAAATTAACTTTTTGAAAATCGATTTTTAATCCTTAAAATCCACTTATCGTAATAATTATGAGACTTTATTGCACTTCTGTACTATAGTGACACTTCGATCGTCAAAATCGGTCCAGTAGTTTAGGAGGAGATATAGCCGCACAAAAAAACGCCTGGCCTATTAATAGATATTATATAGATGTTCTCAATCCTTTGATTTGTGTTATCATTATAATTTATAATTTTTATTGGAAGAGCAGCCAATTACATAATTGAATCCTGCAAATATCGGAAAAAATCATTTTGACAACCATAGTGACAGTCAGGACTCTAACCTGAATCTTTCCACTATCGCGGCGGAATAAGCTTACAATTACTCAATCGTGACATGATTACCAATCTAACATTCTCCATATATGCAAAGGAATCAATAATTTATATATTGCATGCATTATCGTCCGTAATTTTCGTTTCTATTACCAATATATTAGTATGTTTGATAATAATCAATCAAACATATCGAAGCCAAGTTTTTCTCCCTCAGCTAATTTATATCAGCCTACCACTTTTCCACCGAAAGGTGTTATATACCTATAGTCAATTTCCAAAATATCAGCTCCACCAAGTAATGTTTCCAGTGAGCAACTATTTAGTGAAGCAGCCTAAATTTATGATGAGAAGTGAAACAGACTACATAGTGAAAAGGCTGCGAAACTTATATTTTTAACTGACAAGTTACCTTTAATAAATTTTGAGTATCTGACTGACTGACAGGCAACGCTCCGGTCAAACAGCTGAAGATATAAACATGAAATTTGGACAAGAAAGGATTTTTCGAAATTCATCCCCTGAGAGGGTTAAATAGAGGATGAAAGTTTGTATGGAAGTTCGTCATTTTTGAAGCTATAAGCATGAAATTTTGCACAAGAATTCCTTATACATATAACGTAGGTGAGCACTGAGCACTAAGAAAAATTTTGAAAATTCATCCCCTAAGGAGGTTAAATAGGGGATGAAAATTTGTATGGAAGTTCGTTCATTTTTGAAATTAGAAGCATGACATTTTGCACTGGAGCTCCTTATATAACGTAGGTGAGCAATGCTGTATTAATAAAATTCGAGCGAACGAGCGAAGCGAGCGAGTAATGTATTAATAATATTCAAATAAACGAGCGAAGCGAGTGAGTAATGTATTAATAATATTTGAGCGAACGAGCGAAGCGAGTGAATAATGTAATAATAAAATTCGAGCGAATAAACAAATGAAATAATATTCAAGCGAACGAATCAATTAACGAGTGAGTAATGTATTAATAAAATTCAAGCGAACGAGCCAAGCGAGTGAGTAATATGTATTAATAAAATTCAACCGAATAAACACCACCAGCTCGGTATTAAATAAAATTATAAATTAATCTTAGATTTTTCTAAAATTAAAAGTATAATAGAGGTAACTGCAGAACACTAATTTTATTCTAAAAAATCGGTTTAGTGCCATTTCGGGCGTTTATTAAAATATTCCCACTTCGGGCGTCGTCCAAATCGTTTACCTGCTACTGTCCGTTTTTACCTTATTTACATCTTATACCTCATATAATATTATTATCTATAAATGCACTAGAAATGTTCGGAGAGGTTCGGTGGCAGCAAAATTTCAGATCTGCAGGTAAATGACGTAGCACCAAGCACTTGCCGCCGTTGTCTATAAAGCGACGAGTTCTTGAATACCAGGCTCGGAACTTCAGTCACAAAATCAAGTTCGAGATCTTGCACTTTTGTGATCTCTTTCTGGAACATATTCATATCCAACGGGTTGTAAAATTTTAGTTAAGAGTTTTTTTCGTATACCAATGGACCATACAACAAAACTGGCTGACCCTAAGTTTGTTGATTCAACAAATTCAACTATATCGGAGGTCGTCGGGATTTTAAGTTTGGAAACGCTCTTCCTCACTGCTATTTTGTCAAATTTTGTTTAAAAAAAATTAGTTTTGTACAGAAAGAATTTGTTAAAAAGGGGCATGTTATAAATTACATGAGTGATTGACTTTATATTATAGCTTAAATAATCTAAATAAGAATAAGAGTTTTATAAAAATTACACAGTTCGAAATTTGATATATAATAAAATAAGACCAATTTGTTCGACGAACGAAGTGGCACTTTTGAATTGCATGCAAATTCTCAACGCCCGATCTGGCACTAAAACGGTTAGAAATCCCAAAACGCTCGAAGTGGGAAAGCACGAAATGGGAAAACTCTAAAAAATCAGTACCTAAATTCGATTTTGCTAAAAGTCATTGGACTTCTGCTTCCGTATCCGTTTTCACTTCCGCTTCCGCAAAATAATATTTTAAATATCCGTTTCCGTTACATCACTAAATTTAATGAAATGAAAATTATGTTTCATTAATTACGATTTTGAATTCATAATAACGTAATGGAGCATCTTTTTCCCATCAATTTCACTGTTCGATGGATATTCACACTATATAACTTCTGTGAATAGCTGAAGATATTATGTCTATTGTATAAGGTTAATTTGACTTGTTTTGAACTTCGCAATGTTGTACTATTATTTGTAGTTTCCCAATTTTACGTCAATTAAATCTTGCTAAATCTAATTTACATAGGTACAAGGTTAAGTTTTTGGTGTCAGAACAGTTAAATCCACATTTCTGTACAATAAAACGTTATTCTCTTCAAACAATTTATGAGAAATAGAATTGTGTATAATTAATTTATTGTTACTTTTCATTTTAGGTTAACATTAAATATATTAAATGTATTAAATACATGATGCGTGTTTTGGTATTTTAAAGTTAACCTAAAATGAAAAGTAACAATTATTAATTAATATATTGTATTTCATTTATATATATTTGTAGCTCATACTGTGGGGTTCTTAGACCACAGTACAATTATTTATTTTTTAAAGCGTTCAAACGCACAGAGTGTTTACATAAATTGTACTGCTCCACCACAATGACTTTCTCGCTCGACCGCAGATTTTTGTCTAACATTAGACATTTGGCCTTTGGGCCTAGTGCAAATTAATATTTTTAATTTATTATTTTTTCAGTAAAAAATTGAAAATCTAAATGATTCTGAAATTAAAACCGGAAAAGTGTGGACTGTTATAGAGAAGTCTTAGAAACGCCATATATAGAACGCTAGGCTATATAGTCCAAACTCTGACCATAAAAGTCTACCGAACAACACCATTAAAATTTTATTGTTGAATTTAACAGATAGTATTATGATGAAATATGTCAAATCGGTGGCAGACTAAATAAATTTTTTTATTATTTTTTGTAGTCAGTATCTCGAATACGATTCAACACTACTTGATGAAATTTATAAAGATTGTAAAGAAGTAGGTATCAATTATTTATAATAATTATAAATCTTCGTCTGCCTTGCAAATTTATTTTGCACACCTGGCAGACCTTTCTCCAAATGAATTCATGTCTTCCAGGCATGAAAAAAATTGCAAGGCAGACGATGATAATTGTAAATAATTGATACTTTTCTATAATCTGTGTAAATTTGATAAGTAGTGTTGAACGGTATTAATTAAAGGTCATGTGGTACAAATTGCGTTGAACCTGCTGGAACACAGGGGAGGTAGAGGCCGACTGCCATCGACCTGGTGATCAAATGTAAAAAGAGACCTCAAGCAAGCCCAATTGCCAGAACTGACAACCCAAGATAGATTAACTTGGCACAGAAAAGTGAGGAGACCCGACCCCAAATAACGGTACCATGGATGGAAGAAGAAGAAGTGTTCCATATTCGAGATACTGACAAGAATAAAAGATGATGAAAAAAAAATGATTTAGTCTACCACTGATTTAATGTTTTTCATCATATTATCTGTTAAATTCAATAATAAAATTATAGTGATGTTGTCCAGTGAGTTTTGTACGGTCCAGAGTTTGGACTAATACACAAGCGCTACACTAATGATACATTTTTAGAGTGTTAGGTCTCCAAGTCACTATATGAATATTATGAAATATCAGAAATACCTTGTATTTTGATGTCCGTCTTGTGTTAACAACACATGGAGTCACAAGACGGACATCAAAATACAAGGCATTTCTTTTATTTTTATTTATTGTAGAATATAGACGCGTCGACAACTTAGATCATTAGCGTCTTAATTACATCAAATAACATATCATTTAAATCTAAATGACATCACAAAACATCCATGAGCGGAGGTGTAATTCGAACCCACGACAGTGTGATCCAAAGGCCGCTACGTTAACCGTTGCACCACACTATCCTCCAAGGTATTTCTAATACTTCATAATATACCTACACTAATACTAATAGTAATTTATAATGTTGAAGAACTCTATGATATAGAGAGATGGTGATCCGTAAATGGTGTAGAAATTAGGAGAAAAACTCAGTGGCAAAAGGATCAAATAAAATTTGCAATACTGATGATTAAATTTGCATTTATAAGCTTACGTTTCGGTGCTCATTGCACCATCCTCAGAGTATCTAAAATTAAGTTTGATTTTATAATCTGTTTAAAATTGTAAGAATTTCACATTTCGCTTGCTTTGTTTTGTTTTTTTTAATGTGAAATTCTTACAATTTTAAACAGATTATAAATCAAACTTAACTTTAGATGCTCTGAGGATGGTGCAATGAGCACCGAAACGTAAGCTTATAAATGCAAATTTAATCATCAGTATTGCAAATTGTATTTGATCCTTTTCCCACTGAGTTTTTCTCCTAATTTCTACAGTAATTTATAATATAATAATATTTGGTAGCGTAACCATCTGTATTTTGTAAGCACACACATAGTTACAATAAAAATCTCTATTTGTCAAACGATCTTGACATCTGTGACGCAATTGAAATGAAGTGTGCTACACCGGTCCAATCAGAGCAAGCCTATCAAGCGTTAAGTTCTGTAATTGAAAGTGGTGAGCCGTGAAATTTATGTGTGAGTTCTGTTACGGAGTTGTAGCATGTAACGCAAGAGGTAAAGGGATAGGATTGCAAATAACACTGTACAGGTATTCTCGAAAAATGCTACGAGAAAAAAAACTTCTATTCTCTAATATGGAGTGTTGAACTTTCACAAGGTAGAATATTTTATTTAAGATACGGTTAAAGTCAAAAAAGTAAAATACTAAAACAATGTGTCTTATTTTCGTGTTTATTAAAAAATCATCTTAAGTTTTGAACGAATTGAAGAGTTCGAACAAAATCTAGGAAAAATGTTTTCACATAAATTGTCTTTGAAGCTAAATTTGCTTTTGAAAATTCAAAGATGGTGCCAGGGGCACTATTATATTAAAATTTTTTGATAGCAAGGGGGTCATGTTGCATCTCATTTGAAAGATATTTCATTTCTCTACACACTCGTTTAAAAAAATGAAAATCCAATTGTCCGTTCTCTAATTATCAATAAATTTAAAACACAATAAAATGCAAAGTCACATATTTTAAGAAAACGAAAAAAAATCTGACCACGCCTATCACAATAATTATAAAAGAAGTTTCCAGTATTAAAAGTAATCGGGTAAAAATATTTTTAACCGACTTCAAAAAAAGGAGGTGGTTCTCAATTCGGTTGTATTTTTTTTTTTTATGTTTGTTACCTCATAACTCAGTCATTTATGAACCGATTTTGAAATTTTTTTTTTATTTGAAAGGATATACTTTCAGATTGGTCCCATAGAAATTTCATCAAAATCGGTTCAGCAGTTCGGCTGATTTTAATAAAAGTGAGTAACGGCGGGTGATTCTTTAAAGTAAATGTCACTTTTTGACATATCAGACAGCGTAAGAAAGTCGGTTGACGGTTTAATAAAAGTGAGTAACGGCGTGTGATTCTTGGTAAATGTCACTTTTTGAGACTAAAAAGTAAAAAATAAAAAACTTTTTAACAAAAAAAAAAACCCTCCTTCAAAAAACCACTAAAAAGAGGAAAATAATGAAATTTTGAGGTTTGTGCCAATTTAATAAAATATGAAGTTGGTTAAAAAGAAGATATTAATCACTATACTATACTTTTTAACCGACTTCATATTTTATTAAATTGGCACAAACGTCAAAATTTCATTATTTTCCTCTTTTTAGTGGTTTTTTGAAGGAGGTTTTTTTTTTGTTAGAAAAGTTTTTTTAGTGTATACTAAAACTTTAATATGTTTTACTCGGCTACTTTTCATATTGGAAGCTTGTTTTGTGAAGCCCAGTAAGCATGCTCAAAATCAAGGATAGTTTTTAACGTGAAACGAAAAATTATAAAATGTAAATGATAAAGTAATTTAAATATCACCTATTTTCGTTTCTCTGTAAAGTACGAGGTAAAATATGACTAATTCAGATACGCCCATACGTGGTAATTGACGGACGGTATGTTTCCAACTGCAACTACTAAGAAATCAGATTTATATTATGTAAGCATAAAACAATAGACATTTTCAGTCTGTCGTTTCGACGTGATCAATTTATACTACTAGATTTTAAAGAAAAGAAAAAATATGCGTAAGCGTACGTAAATAAACAATGTTCCTTTTCAGTAAACGTGCAATCAAGATGGAAGAATTTTTATGTATCTAGTGCTTTGTGATAATAAAATTATTATTTAAAAGCAGTTCTCAAAAATATTCTGTTCTGAAACTATATTGTAGATATAAATGTAAAAATTTAACAGTTTATTTAAATTTTAAAGCATCTTTGATTTAATAAGTTCAAAAAAGAATTTATAAAAGACATGAAATAGTTTTTAAAATAAAATGCTTTTTTGTTGTTGTTTTTTCTATTGTTTAGTGTAAAGTTAAAGTTACAACAGGGTTTATACAAGGGAACGTCGGGTAATTTGAACCACTTGCGAATAAACATCTTAACTAGTAAAAAATCGAACATTGTAATTTGTATTTAGCATTTTCAAAATAAAAAATAGGTTTGAAAAGTGTCTACAAATGTAAAATGTTATTTAGAGGTTAAAATAGAAAATAGAAATAAAAATAGGTATTTTTGATTTTAAATAGATCTATTTCAAATAAGACACATCTCTGAATTTATTAGGTCATAATTTAATTATTTAATTATATTTTATTTAATGAATAATAAGAGCATTTTGGTTGGAAACTAGATAAAACAACAAATTAGTCACTTCCCACCCACAATAATTTTATTATTGGATGCACGTTTCGAGAGAAATACTCCAGTTATCAGCAAAATCTAATATATAAACAGTTTAGTTTTTGCTGATAGAATCATTGCCTTGAAATGTACATCTGTGGTGCTTTTGCCAAATGGTGGAGCCCTATTCTTTCTGGTATCACGACAAAAGGACGCGTCAATTTGGGCGCGGGACAAAAGGACGCGGTCATTTGGACGCGAGACAAAAAGTCGCAAGGGACAAAAGGACGCAGAGAAATTTGGACGCAAGACATTAGGTCGTCTTCCAGTTGGACGCAAAAGACGCATTTTTATTATTATATATACAGTGTCTCTCTTACTCTTTTACTATCTGATAATATAATTGTGGCTTTAGCATCGAGGGAGAAAAGTTGATAATATTTTTAGATGTAAGCCAGTTATCTGTTTTTTTGGAGTTACCTACTGTAATATTGTTTAAATTCGATTCAGTTTGCAGTGTTCACTTCTTATCGGGTGTCTCACGACGCACATTTCTTTAACTTGCGTGCCCTCTAGAATAATCTAGATCATAAGTGAATTTAGATTTTGCCTTACCGTGTCTAAACGATGATACCTTTCGATTTTAATTAACATTTTTTTCGGGCTAAGTATCTGCTTTTTCTGATATCCTGCCAAATATCAACGATTACTCTTGAGTCTAGATGAACAAACTTTTATGTTTTTATATTAGTGTAGGATACTTAAAAATGTTCAGAAAGGTTAGATTTTAATTTAATTTTTTCCAGGTATTATAGTCTATTTTTGACTACCAACCTCGCCATTTGCGTCCAACTGGAAGGCGATCTAATGTCTAGCGTCTAAATTTCTCCGCGTCCTTTTGTCCCTTGCGACTTTTTGTCTCGTGTCAAAATGACCGCGTCATTTTGTCCCGCGTCCAAATTGCCGCGTCCTTTTGTCGTAGATTCATTCTTTCTACTATTCTATCTGTAAGTCCATCTGTCATAGCCTTCCATGTCCTAAACTATTCGTTATGCATATTATGCTACAATAATGAAATTGATCTATATTAGGTAAATTATTGACAATAGACATGTGGAGCATCGAAGAGAATAAGAAACAATTTTTTTACTTATTTTTTTGCTCCAAAATGGCGACGTGCTTTAACATTCACTAAATATAATTAAAAATATGATTAAAAATATTTTAGATGTTTAAATGTATTTAAACAAAGTTAGGCTTGTAAAATGCACAGTAAAAAGTTCGTGTCTTTTTCTATTTTGTCCGCTTAAAGCTACTTTTAAATTAAAAAGAACTGGTACAAGATAAACAAACATTCCTTCATCTATCTTTGTTAGTCTGGAATACCGTGGTATTAACACACAGTGGCGGAGTTTGTCTTTATTACACACACATTATTAAATACGTAAATTACTGTTAGGTTATAAAAGAGAAAAAATAACTTTTTTGGATTTGTTATAGATTAGTCCAGAAAAAATTCTGCTTAGAAAAAAGTGTTGAACTATATTTTTTTTAGTGATGGGATAATTCGAAGAGAAAATTGTCGATTATCCGATTTTTTAAAAAATTATCGATAACATTCGATTATGGAAAAGTTATATACAATTTGAATTATAATCGAAAATTCAAAATATGAAACAGAGTGAAATAAATATAACATGGACAAAGAAGGAACAATAACGAAACACTTTTTTTGACTCTATATTGTCTGACATCGATGCAACAGCAAATGACTACTGGCTAGTGAGTAGTCTCAGCTCCGCCTATATGAAACGCAGAAATTGTACCTACTCATATTAACAAAAAGAATCTTTATATATAATTTCAATGATATTTTTCTTGCTAAAAAAGTAGTGTGACTTTTTCCCAACGATTTCAAAAATATTTATTTGAATTTTGAAAGCAGATAAAAATACGAGCAAATCGAGGTCTTAAAAAAATATCTCTAATCGTTACTGAGCTAAAGCTGGCGAAAAAATTACCTCTCGGTCGTAGTGTCGCCTTTGAGATACGAAGCAAAAATGTAATGTCTTAAAAATTCTTATAAGATGGCGTGCATCATTGGGTTGAATTAGGACCACCTCTAAGCAATTCAACCATTCAACCGCTTTATTTATAAATTATGTCCTTTATCGAATTTTAAATTGAAAGGACATATTTTCATTAAGCAAAGGACGCCCTATACCATCTCACATTGATAGTTTTTAAATTTAGACATTTAAAACAAAACAGTTATTAACATATTCAGTCAGACAGGCCGTGATTTTATGAAAACACTAGTTTGTGGATAGTAAATTATCTTACTGAAGGGTGTATAACTGTATACTATAATGTACCTATATGTTATAGTCTCATAGTGAAATATGTTATTTCTTGAAGAACCTAGGCATTGCGTGATCTGCCAGCATACAAATGAAAATTCGTATTTATAATAATAATAATAATGCGTTTAACGCCCGTTTCTCGATAATATGTCATAACAGACGCCATTCGCACCATTACTATTTTCCATTTTTACCACTTCGCGTTATATACATTTTTATACTTCAACTTAATTAATAGCAATGTTCGAATGGAGGAATTATAGGACATTAGGATAAGGTAGGCAACTTAAGGAGCATAGGAGTTTAACAGGTAATCGGCCATGGCATTGAATAAGGAACCATCTCGATATTCATCCGGAACTATTGAGGGAAACCATGGAAAACCTCAAACAAGATGACCGGTACAGGAATTACCGTTTCTCGGCGTGAGGCAGTAGGAAAAAGTCCTAGCCACATCTGCCCCTGCCGGGATTCGAACCGTCCCAATGCGAGTCTAGCGATGTACCACTAAGCTGCATCGCTGGGTAAATTCGTATTTATACATAATCTGAATTGATAGCAAAGGAAATATCTACGCTACTGCATGAATTTCTGTACTTTCTTCAAAGGAAAACCCAAGTTTCCACTGATTAGCACTGTGACGGGATACGACATTCTCTATACTGTTTAACTGATGCTACATTTTTTGCTTTTTTGTTTAATTTGCAGAAATACAAAAACAAAAACAGTGTAAACACTATTCAGAAAAATAATGGACGTATACGACACGATGCAGTATTGAGGTGTTACGATACAGTTGAATAATTAATACTCATTTCTAGAGCGTCGCGAAAGAAAATCAGAAAAAATCCACGTTTTGATTCGATGTAATAAACTCTCCTAGGGCTTCAGAATAGCCGAGAGTGTAGCAATGCCGACGTTTACAAGGCGTTGCTCTGCTTCCTCTATTACAAGTTCCCGGGTTCTAATCCGAGAGCTGGTAAAAGTGTCTATTGGATTTTCAATTTATTATGTAAAAATAATAAACTGAAAATATGAATTGGTGCTAGGCCCAAATAACCTTAGCTGTTGGTGATCTAAAAAAACTCTTCTAGTCGGTGTGATCTTATAATAAAAGGACATCTAATCTCAATTTACAATTAATAAATGGAAGTATAAGAATAAATCTAGGTCAGACTATTCGTATTATAAGTATTATAATACAATAAAAAATCGGTCAAGTGCGTGTCGGACTACGCACAGTGAAGGGTTCCATAGACGGGAAAACGTTCACGATTAAAATTCAAAATTAATAATAAATTTAATAATAATTAATTATAGTCTTTTATTTTAAGCTGAACATAGTTTTCCAAAAATAAGCTTCTGTTTCATAGTATTTCTCAAAGACACTATGAAAAACAAAGTTATTTCTGCGCTCACTAAAGTCAAAAAAATAGCGTGTAACCGAAAATATCCCATATCTCAAAAACTACCCAATATATTTTTTTCAAACCAATTTTTGTTGGAAGTATTTTGTAAGTTCTACCACCTCACATTTTTTCAGAATTTTCCACCCCATAGTTGAAAAGTTAGAGGGGGGCATAGACTTTTTACGACTTTAGAAGTGCATATCTCGCCAACTATTGACTTAAATAGAAAAGTCATTTTTAAACTTCTATCTATATCATTTTTCAAGTCCTATCTAACGTTATCCCACACGCTTATGGGGCTTGAGAATAGCCGAGAGTGTAGCGGCGCTGTTGTTTACATGGCGTTGCTATGGTTCCTCTATTACAAGTCCCCAGTTCTCGGGTTCTAGCCCGAGAGCTGGTAAAAGTGTCAATTGGATTTTCAATTTAATATTAAAAAAAAAATAATAATGAATTGAAAATATGAATTGGTGCTAGGCCCAAATAACCTTAGCTGTTGGTGGTCTTTAAAAACACAATTACCAATTATCACACGCTTATGTGCACTGGAATTTTTTTTTATCCCGCAGTTACATGTATGGAGTGCCACTCCTAATTTTTTTTCGTAATTTCACTACACCATTGTAGGTATAGCGTTTCATAGAAGACACCTACCTTCCAAATTTCATCCATATAGTGCCAACAGTCTCCGAGTAAAATGGCTGTGACATACAGACGGATGGATAGATGGACCAGGACGAAATTATAAGGGTTCCGTTTTTGCCATTTGGCTACGGAACTCTAAAAAATATAGACTACAATGAGGATATAAAACCCGCACTATTTTGAGAAATCTATATTGATATCAGCTGTGAAATTATTTATAGGCATATTATAATATCTTACACATATTCTGTTAATGGAAGATAATAATCTTATTTTTTTATTATTAATATTTATTATTTTAGTTTTAAATTGAGGTCTCTTCTCTTCCCTTTATAAGTAGTAGTATAAGTAGTCGTAGTCTGCTGGCAATTAGCAATTACATGTTTGAGATCCACTGATAACTGCAATCGAGATTGTAGACAAAACACATCTGCAGTGCCGCATATTCAATGCAAATGACGTCACTTTTAGTTGATCAACTCCCCGAACCCCAAACCCTCGCTTGTTAATTAAGATGAGTGTCGGCACTGGGATTTAATCTTGATGGTGTCGCACGCTTTTCTTTTGTTATTATCGTTTGTTAATTCTTATATCAAGTAAAAGATTAAAATGATAACAAGGATTTTAATGTCAAAAGTAAATTAGGTTCAGACCTGTTATAAGAATTTTGCATAAATTTATAATGTGCATTCTAATATCATCTTAAATCTCCGTCTTGCTTTATTTTTTTTTTGATAAAACTTTTGCTATAACTCGAAATGACTAGGAAATTTATAATATAGGGGAAATTTGTTCAGAAATAATAGAATATAAATTAAATTTTAAGATTTACACAATAAAACATTAAATTAGAAATTAAAAGTCAAGAAAAACCCGACATAGTGTCCAGTTCGAACCTTTTTACTTAGCGCCTAAGCCTCACACTCTTTGGGCTAACTAAGTAGAAAGTAATTATAAACCCCCTGGTATAACCAAGATTATTTTTTCTTTTTAATGAATTGTAACTATGTGGGGTTTTTTAATTTTTAAAAAATGGCAATTACTATTTTACCTAAGTGACAGCAATGTATAGGAAAAGATCACATACAGTGAGCTCGTAAAGTCTGGAATAAATTGTTTTTTTCTTGATGGTTTTCAAGAAAATAGTCGAACACGTCAAGTATATTTTGTAATACGTCACTTTTTTCCGTGATTGGCTTTTTTGATGTGAAACATCTTATGTCGGGCTGTGAACAGCCGCGTGAGGGAAAATATGCAACGGAAATGATACAACGAAATCATAAGACGAAATAATGCAACGAAACAATACAACGAAGTCATAAGACGAAATAATGCAAACTCATGGCATCGTACAATTTTTGACGTTTTTACTTCCCACCTCTACTATGGTAGGGAAGTAATGGATTTAGTTCGAAAAAAATATTTCGAGATTTTAACAGATCTTCACGTTTTGAGACCCTAGCAATCGTTTAAGATCATTTTCTGACTGATGTCTGTATGTGTGTGTGTGTGGTCAATTTTTCGCCTTCGATATCTTAAGAACGGAACAACATACGAGCATGCCGATTGCTCTATTGTGTTTATCAGCCTTTAACTTAGATCTGATTAGATTTTGAGTCAAATCGGTTCAGTGGATCCTGAGATATTCCAAAAAACGTTCTCAATGTCACGTATTAACATAGGTAAAAAAAAAATATAAATGAATTCTAGATGTTATAATATGAAAAAAATGTAAATATTTTTTTTCTCTAAAATGTATAGTTTTCGATAAAAAAATATTTTACTAAAAAAATTAAAAATTGTACGTAAATCAAGGTAACCATGATTTTTGCTATATTAAGCTAGCCATCAGTAGATCACCAAACAAAAAAGAGGGCCATGCTTTTTTCAAAGAATAAAAATTAAATTGTGTTTTAAAGACCACCAACAGCTAAGGTTATTTGGGCCTAGTCAAAGAATAAAAAAAAAAAGTGTTTATTTTTTGCAAATATTTACTAGGTGGGAAGTATAGGACTGGTCATCAGTCGAATTTTTTTTTCTAAATTCTATATGATATTTATTTATAAAATTTTTTATTTTTGTTATATTCTTTCTTTGACAATAATTATAATTTTTTGAAATTTCATGACACCAAAAATTATTTTTTTTGTTTTTTTTAAAAAAACGAAAATTTGGGGAAATTAGGGTAAATTGGGGTAACTTAAGGCAAAGGGAGCTAAATAAGAGTAAATTAGGGTATTTAGGAAAAACTAGGGTAAATTCAAGAAATTAGAGTATACTAGGGTAAATTTGGGTAAACGAGGGAAAATTAGGGTAAATTGTGTTAAATTGTAAATTCTTATCTCTCGAACTACTGAACCGATTCTAAAAATTCTTTCACTTATTATCTTCGCAGGGGGAGAATGTCTCGCGGCGTTGTAATAAATCATAAATTATTATATCTGGAACTATTGAACCGATTTAAAAAATTCTTTTACTAATAGAAAGCTACACTATCCCTAAGTGACATAGGCTAGATTTTATTTTGATAAATTTGTCAAGTTCAATAAATAAAAGATTCAAGCTATAAAAATGTTTCACATCTGTCGGGGGTCCCGCGAACCACACCCTTTTTTTTATTGCGTTTTGTTTTTGAGCTATGACGCCATCGAAATCTTTTTTAAATAGCAACCTATACTTTTTTGACGGATTTGGATAGAGCATTTATTCCAGACTTTACGAGTTCACTGCATGTAGGTATGTATGTATATTTACTATGTATATACTTCATGTGTGTATCTTTTTAAAGATTTTTAAAATTAATTTGGGTTAATTCTCTATTTTTCTATTTCATTTGTATTACGAAAACCGCATCAAAATTGATCCACCCATTGAAACGTCATGCCACAGAGACACATACAAACACACAGCACTTCTCATTTTGGGATCGAGGGTTAAGAATGAAATAAAGGTTTCACTGTGACAAATAAATGACATTCGATTCATTTACCACATCTATCAGATTTAGTTACAGTAATAAATAGTTTTCATCTTGAGATGTAAACTTTTGAGACTCGAAGTTAGTGAACTGTAATTACAGAAGTTACATAATCATTCGTTATAATTAGTTTTATATAAAGTTACGAATACTAATTAAAAACAGACTAATCACTGCAAAAACAGTGTATTTGCTAGTTTAGGTCACTAATTGTCTCACTGTTTGAATAAAAAATTCAATTGTTGTCAAAATGAAAATCATAAACTTTATTTATAGTGTGCTTCATTACTTCAACACTAATGGCATATTCTGGACTGGACAGCTACTTCTTTAGGTAGACAACAAAACAGACTTTATGCTTTGCTCTACAAAAGAAGCGAAAAACCAGAGTCTTTTAATACGCTTGAATAAAAAATCGGTCAAACAAAGTGATGAAGTGAAATTCTTGGGTCTTCACCTAGATTTTAACTTATCATGGTGCAGTCAAATTAATACTATAACCAATAAAATGGCTAAAAGCTGCTTTGTTTTGTGGCAATTACGTAACTTTGTCAGTTCAGAAATTTTATTAACATACTATTATGCCCACGTATATCAATACTAAACTATACTAAACTATGGGATTTTATGTTGGGGTAATGCAACGAAGGTGAATAAAGTATTATTGGCACAGAAAAAAATTATAAGGACAATAACTCTTCAAAATAAAAGTTTCTCATGCCGAGAGCTCTTCAAGCAGCTGAACATCTTAACAGTTATAGCCATGTATATTTTAAACTCGGTTATGTATGTAAAAAAGAACATTGATAAATTTCGCCAATACAAGAGTCTCAATGACTACAATCTCAGAAATGAAAATCTAACGTTACCACAGCATAGATTGGCTTTTTCAGCAAATGGTCCTTTAATTATGTCTATTAAATGCTTCAATCATCTCCCAACTGACTTAAAAAAAATAAATGACCCCAAAGTGTTAAAAAAAAAGTTAAAACATTGCTACTACAGCACAGTATTTATTCCATTGAGGAATATTTTAACATTGTTTTTTAATTTATTGTAATTATCTTACTGTACTTATGTATTTTTGACCTACTCTTCACTTTTGGTGTACACAGAGTTAATTAAATAATAATAAATATTGGAGGAATGGTTTTTTAACAGAGTTCTGTCGTTCCACTCGGACACGTTTCATTTGAACGAATCCAGCAGTGGAACGGGTTGGACCGAATCCGAGATGCCACTTCGACCAGATTCGGATCCGAATTCATATCTATATAGCTGTTAAATGCTGGTCATTGAATGCTATATTTATAGAAGGAATCCGAAGGAACTTAATCTTTTTTGGACCAATATTAAGTATTCGAAGCACATTTTTTTTCTCCTAAATAAAAAATAACAAGAATAACCACTTACTATACTTACCCGATATGACATAATATATCTATACGAATATAGCTGTTATAACTTCATGTTCAATAAGAACTTCGTTCAATACGTCATGTAGCATTAGAATCTTTGACCATGTCATGAGTGTAAGTCAAAAGGAAAAAAATACCTTCAGTTTTATAACAGCATTAGAATGATACGTGTAAAGACAGCGATTAATACGTCCTATCAACTTGTAAAATTTTCTCACACTGGTATCGGACGCCATCAGAGTAATATCGATTGAGTAATAGCTTAACCGATTGTATCTCTTTAAAAGTTACTTTGTAAAAAAAACCTTTTTCGTATTGCAACTACTTAGTGTTGAAAGGTCTGGAACATTTGGACGGATAGATAATCAAACTGATCAATAATGCAGAGAAGAAGAGGTGTGCATTCACCGGGCCTACTAGGAACATACTTACAAGTCGAAAGACGTCCTGATACTGCTGGGGGAATATAATCTGATGACAGGACTGCTGCAGTGGTGGCGTTTATTTAACTCATATACGTTCAGGTATATTTTTTATAGAACGTACTTTGTTTTTAACTTCCCGCTAAGAAAATAGAAAATTTTCAAAAATAAGGAAGTTATTGATTCACCCCGATTTTCGAAAATCGAGTGTTCAACAGATCTCGACGTTTTGTGATCCTAGGACGCTATTCTGACTATGTTTACAATGATGTTAGTATATGTGTATGTGTGTGTGTATGTAAACCTCTCATAACCTTTGAACGGCTTGACCGATCGAATCGCGATTTGCGGAATTTGAAAGGGTTCCATTGAACTTAGATTTCCTGAAAATTTGAACCGATTCGGCCCAATAGATTTTGAGAAATTCCAAAAAAACCGAAAAAAAACGTTTTTAAAACGATGTTTTTTCAAAATAATCTAATCAGCTCTTCTCTTCAGAAAACTGCGTCGAATGCCGCTACGCGGATCAAAATCGGTTAATCCGTTCGAGAGATTACGTAGTCAACAGATTTCGAAAAAAGTGTTTTTTCAAAATGACTTCGAGATTTCTCAACCAATCAATTTTATACGTCTTACAATATTTTTAGAGCTTAAAAAACTGCGTCGAATGCCGTTTTAAAAATCAAAATCGAACAACGCGTTCAAAAGTTATAGCCGTTTAAAAATTCAAAAAAAAAAAATGTTTTTTGAAGATAACTGCAACATTTGTCAACTGCGTGATTTTTGTTTGTTTATCAGTTTTTGTGTTAATAAAGCCGCATTGAATAGCGGATGTGCACTATTATTGCTTTGCGCGTCAGAGCTGAGCTTCGTTCATACAAGAAGTTATTTCTAAGTTAATTTCGCACGACATCCATTCAAGTTGTAGCTTTTTGAAAAGGGGAGATTCTGTCCTATAAAATGAAACCATTTTTAGATTGATTTGAGTTCATAATTACTCCTAAAATTGTAACTGAAAATTGCGAACAGCAGTTGTCGATTGGTCTGTACGTACGTACGTCCGAGCTTTACAGCTCGCAATTCTTGACGAATCGCTTTGGTTTATGTTTTATTCGCTTTGTTTACTATCCGACTAGAACCCTATTTAAATTTACTGAAATGTGTTCACTAGTTTAATTTTTATAAACAATTTTCTATTATTTTTGACAGCTAATAATAATATATTATTTTGTACAATGTACAGTATAAATTATTGTGGAAAAACTAAGTGCTACTACACTGTTATACGATAAAAGTAGCTGGTCATCCGTTGAGCTCGTGGAGTAATGGATAAGGCTGTTGCTTCTTGCGGACGAGTACACCGGTTCGATTCCAACCGACGTCATAACTTTTTTCTTGCATTTTATTCTATATTATTATTTTACTTGATATTTATTTCTATTTTTTTATTTATTTATATTTTTTTAAAATTATTTTATTTATATTTTAAAAAAATTTTAAATTTTTTTAAATTAAATATTTTTTTTCAATATTTTTATCATACTTAGCGGGATGTGCACTTTTGGTTTTGGGAACTATTTGGAATTTCAATTCATTATTTTGAAACGCAGTTTAAATTTAGAATTTTATGTAGAGATGAAGTGTTTTTGGGTAGGTAAAAAAATTTATTTGAAGATATTATATAAAAAACAATTGTCATACATTCTACATAAGCGTTTTTACCTTGTGGCCACAGATATAACAAATTATTATATACATTTTTCGTTGTTATTTTATTTAATATTTTTTGTCTGCTGCTTCGCACCGTCACTGCGAGAGATGAAAAGATAACGAAGTGTGAACATAGATAGTGCGACGAGGGTAGTGTTGAGTTGTGATTATGACATCTGGAGTTATGACCTCGGAACGGAAGTTGTGAGCTAACGTATCAGTGACGTGCATCGCGTAATCAATGGACGAAAGTTAGCAGTACTTATAAATTATTATATTATATTTTCAAATGCGACAACAAATTTTACACGAAAATCTTCAACTTGTCTTAACCGTTAAATCCTGACAAGTGACACGTTGCACGTCTGAAGCGATTTTTAAATGTTTAATATTTCTTTCTCGAAAAAGAACATGACAAACGTTTTTAGGGTTCCGTAGCCAAATGGCAAAAACGGAACCCTTATAATTTCGTCCTGTCCGTCTGTTCGTCTGTCCGTCCGTCCGTATGTCACAGCCCATTTTATTCGGAGACTATTGGCACTATATAGATGAAATTGGTGGTGTCTTCTACGAGCCGCTATATAATGGTGAAGTGAAATTACGAAAAAAATAGGGGTTGCATTCCATACATTAGTTCAGTCAATGAGTGCTCACAAGGGGAATGTGGATGGAAAAGTCGAAAGCAGAAAATTTGACTTAGGAACTTTGTTTGGACTAGTTAGGAGATAAACATACTAAAAGTCCTTACCCCTCCGAAGTACGCCCGAGGGGGGCGGGCACAAGGAAGGTCCCGTTTTTTGGTTTTTTGCTTTTATCTCGAAAACGGTGCGTCGTACGAAATTTTGTTGTACTACATAATGAAAGCTGATAAAATTCTCTACAGCTTTAACTTTCACACTTTTTATCTATCTTCATTCTTTGCCTAGCTATGAGCTTCGAAAAACGGCCGATTTTCAAAAATGTGTTAAATTCTCTATAGCACACTGTAACAATACGAATTTGCCAAAATCATTTCTTATTGCTCATCCACCTTATTAAAAAATGAATTATTTAATTCGCTGCCTCTTTGGGCGTGACGGGCCTGGTTGTGGTTCCTCAGCGTTTGCCTCTTCTTCTTTCTCCTCATCTGTCGAATCTACGGCTTAATTTCTTAGATATAAACTAATTAATAATTAATTTTTATATTATTATTTTTTTAGCTCGATTCTGAAGAAAATCCAAATCCGGATCGAAACGTCAATTATTTGAATTATTTGTTGTAATTTTTTGTCAATACATTGTCTGAAAAATTGGTCGAGAATTTTATTAGTGTATTTGCCATAATATGGCACATACACTATTGGCGTCGGTCGGATGGCGGGACCTAGGGGTCGGACCAAAATTTCTCGACGTTTCATAGCCTCCTGAACAATTTGGCACCATTTTTAAAAATGTTTATATATATATGTATGTATATATTTATATATATATATATATATATATATTTATATATATATTTATATATATATGTGTGTACACGATAACTCTCGACAGACTTAATCGATTGAAACGAAATTTGGTACACACATTGGAACCCATCACCGCAAGAAGCCTATTTAAAATGGGCCCGATCGGACCATTTTCAGGGTTGTATTTAGGGGTTCCAAAAAGTTTTTGGGCCCAAAAATACCGAAAAAATTGTCAGAATCGTTTCAAAATTGAAATTTAACTCTTTAGTAAAGATTAAAACGTGCTGCTAAAATTTTAATAAAATCGGCCCGACAGGACCGGACTTTCAAATTTTATGAAAACACTAGTTTGTTGATACGGATTTACTTATGGAAGGGTGTATTTAATGTGGTACAGAGGTTGCATTGATAATAATATTGAAATTAAGAAAAAAATATTATTTTAAGGGATGTATTAAGGGGTTAAATTTTTTATTTTGTCCAAAAACAAACTTAAGTTCACGTATTAAAGCCACATGGCCTGTATTAGCAAATACACTATATTGTCGGCAGGGTTTGGCACTGCGACCCGAGTTTTTTTCATTGATATTATTGGGAGTTTTATCCAGTTTAAAAGTAAACTGTTTCCGCCTTCACCGCGTGGAGGTACTCCCAGCTTGTTATTTTTTAATAGTGTGTGGGTGTTTTTAATAGTGTGGAAGAGCAATTAAAAATGATTTTGGCAAATTCGTATTGTTACAATGTGCTACAGAGAATTTAACACATTTTTGAAAATCGGCCCTTTTTCGAAGCTCATAGCTAGGCATAGAATGGAGATAGATAAAAAGTGTGAAAATTAAAGCTGTAGAGAATTTTATCAGCTTTCATTATGTACTACAACAAAATTTCGTACGACGCACTGTTTTCGAGATAAAAGCAAAAAACCAAAAAACGGGACTTTCTTTGTGCCCCCCCCCCCTCGGGCGTACCTCGGAGAGGTAAGGACTTTTAGTATGTTTATCTCCTAACTAGTCCAAACCAAGTTCCTAAGTCAAACGTTCTGCTTTCGACTTTTCCATCCACAAATTATTCGTTGCTTAAGCTACATGTAAATGAGGAATGAAAAAAAATCCAGTGACTTTTTTTTGAAGTCAATAGTTGGTGATATGTGCGCTTCTAAAGTCGTAAAAAGTGTGTCCCCCTTGTAACTTTTCAACTACTGTGGGATGGAAAATTCTGAAAAAAATTAAGGAAATAGAACTTATAAAATACTTTCAATGAAAATTCGTTTGAATGAGATATAAAATTGGTTTGAATGAGATATGTTATGTAGTTTTTGAGATATGAGATATTTTCGGCCGACATAAGGAACTCTTTCACTGTGCTTGGCTCGACACGCACTTGGCCGCTTTTGTTTTGTTACGCATCGGTCGGTAGTTCGAAAATTGTCGAAATTAGTGCAACTTGAAATGAGGAATGTACACCCTTTGTGTTTCTTTGTGTTCTTTATAACTTTTGCAAATTACTGATGAAACCTAACCAGGCGAAAAGTTTAATTTTGCTATTTTGACTGCTTATTAGTGTATTTGCCATGCATACATAGCACATACACTATTGGCGTAGGTCGGATGGCGAGACCTAGAGATCGGACCAAAATTTGTTGACGTTTTACATCATTAATTTGAACAACTTGGCACCATTTTTGAAAATCTTTATATACAGGGTAAGTTACTAAGAATGTCTCGGGCGATATCTCATTTATTATGAGCATTAGAAAAAAGTTTTAAATAAAAGTTGGATTGGAATAAGAGCACTATACTCTAAAAGTATTTTTAGCTATACAGGGTGTACGATGCAGTCATGGTACAACTGACTTGTATTTTTATAAATAGAACACTCTATATATTTTCTGACCATCTTATTGTCCATTCGGAAGCCTATATAAAATGGTGCCATTTTTGAAATTCGGTTGCGACTTTGCCAAAATATTCAATTTTTTCTGCCAAATTCTACATTTTCGTTATCACTACTAAAATACACACCAACCACATTTTTCAAGTTGAGTCAATTTTTGCATATCAAATATTAGTCCATAGCATGTGCTACCCTCCAGATACTTCAGAGTTAAATTTAATTATACAGGGTGTTTGTGACAATAGTTGGAAAATGCATAACTTTAACTTACCTTAAGTCAATTTTTTTAAGTAGCACACCCTATATATCTTTAGGTATGTGAATAGAGCTCGCCTTCCTCTACACATTTTATACCTAAAAATATACACGGTGTGCTACTTAAAAAAAATTAAGTAGCACACCCTGTACTTACATTAAATTTCCACAGAAAATTAAATTAGTGCAATTGCAAAATAAGTTTTCTGATAGATATTTTCCCGTAGATAACTGCGTAGGTACAGTATAATTCAGAAGAAAATTCAAGTCAGTGAATCAAATGAATCTTTGTTGTAAAATACACATTTTACTAATTGTATTTTACACTACACCTCGAAATGTAAAGTGTAAATATAAATTAGGTAACTAACAAGTCTGGAAGCATATTTAGGGTAGTTTATTTCGGATAGGTGATCCGTATTTTCCCATGAATTATACTGTAGCTAAAGGCATGTAGAACCGTCTGCGTCTGCACACATAATATTACTATGTACAAGTAGAGCCGCCTAACTTCAGACAGGCGAATGAGAACCAAGAAACAAGTGAACTGAGAACGTGCAACGTCCCTTGAGATTAAAGAGACACATTACATGCATACATACAGTATCCGTCAAAAGTGCCCCCCCCCCCTTGCTCCAATTGATATATTTTGAAGTTTGAACGATAGTACATGGGCGCTTTACAAAAAACTAAAATATACTACGTTTTGGAATACGAACAGATATTCTTCAGAGAAAGAGTTGATCTGTCAATCTAAATGCAACCCTAAAATCTGGGAACATTTTGTCGATGAAATTTAAAACAGCGGAACTATTTTTGAAGTGAAACTTCTTTAGCCGCGTTATGGACTTTCATGGTAGCAGTAAATCGTACCGTTACGGGTCACATGTACCCGGGTTACTTCATTTGAACCGCGAGTAAAGGTTACCCAGTAGCGTAACTATAAATTTGGCTCCTGGCATATTTTTGTGGTGGGCCCTTTGGCATATTGAACGTTAATTGGAGCTCCTCGACAAAAAGGAACGTTGCCTCCGACCCCCTCCACCCTTATCTTCGTTTTTAATTGAAGAAAAAATTTGCGAAATTTCCGAGATATGAAGAACAGGAAGCATAAAAATTGAAGGAAATGTGCATTTAATCAAACCTATTATGCTTTGCAGACTTTTATCGAGGGGTGCGCTGCACAATGCACATACAGTTAGCTGCCGCGGGGCCCCCTGAAGCCGGGGGCCTCTGGCTTTTTACCATTCCTGCCACCATGTAGTTACGCCACTGCACGCACCTATTTTTTAAAAAGAAAACTGATATATTAGCGCATCTTGTCGTTGCCATTTTGTGTCTTCATTTAGCATTGAACGGTAAACCTTCAGACGAACTTATATGCCATTTAAATTTGTTTAGCAAAATGGCGCCCGGATACCATCTTTTCGAACTGAAATTGTATTTTTTGCAGTTAATGTCATTCAAAAGATGACAAGGGGGACGCTTTTAACGCGCACTGTATACATACAAGCATAATATAACTATGCGACATTTTCCGGTACATATATGTTCATTTTTTTAAATTAAGGATATACCCATCCAATGGTCCTTATATATTATAATAAACTGAAAATAACAAAAGAAAATTTCAAATAAATACAGAAAATAATTTAATTTTCTTTATAATAAGTTTTAGGTACTTCATATAAATGAAAATAATATGAAAATCTGTAAATTCTAACAATTAATAAACTTCAAAGAAAAATTTGTAGAATATTGAGTTCTAGCAAATTTTATTTTCTTACTTTGAAATTAATAGTTTTTTCGTCGAAATCTTCGATTCTGTCTATCTTTATTATATAAAGAGTGAGATACAATGACGAGTCAAAGTATCGACAATATTATTATTATTTCAGTATCAAATTTTAGCGTATTTTTTGTACATTTAGTTTTGATTCGTTCCGAGATTTATAATATTTTCTGGAAAAAAGCAACCATGAAAATTACCACCATGGTTATAAGAAGATCACAGAAATTTTTGAATTAAATAAACTTTCTTTATTTGTCTTTTTATCACTCTGTAAAAGTAATAAATTATTTCTGATACCTTCTCTTCCACCATATTCGTTGATGGTGAGGTACCGGGTATATTTATTGAACGATTTAATTTTTATATTTGTACCAATTACTTCGAAAATTTTAATTTTTTCAGAAAATAAAGCCAACCCTTTTCTTGTATAAAACACTTTATTTTAACATAATAAAGAAGTGAGAAAACATCTCAAAGTAAATCTGTGAGAGGTTAAAGGTTTTTTTTTTGTAAATGACTGCACGTTGCAATAAATTAGAGAAAAAATGTTTCATATGTGTAATTTAAAATGCAAATAATTTCAAAAAATATCTTTTTCGTAATTTTAACTTTTTGGTGAAAAGATGCGATGAGCAATAATCCATGCAAACTAACATTTAGATTTATGGCTTCTTGAAATTTTTGGATATGAACTCTCGATGGGCATAAATTTCGATGAGCTCCTACTACTTCAATCAAATAACATTTGAACCGTTTTCGAGCCGTTTGCAAAAAAAAAAAAAACGTTTTCGCGATCTTTGATCACTCAACAACTCGCTCGACACAGATTTTACCTTGGTATATTTCCTCACTTCTTTGTTAATGCAATTCACGCTAACAATTGATTCGAATTATTTTTTTCAAAAGTTTGGAGCCGATTTTCCTGGACTATTCCAAGTACATAATATAGTATTATTATTATACATCAATTACTAGCCTCTGTCTGAAAGTACGTTTTCGTGCTTTTTTTGTTTTGGTAATTTGCATGGTGGGGAAACATGTTTTCAAAATTCGTTGGCGTTAGTGTCGGTTTTAACAGAAACCTTGTTGTAAACCTTGTCGTACTGATGACATCTAGCAGACTACATTTAAAGTAGTATAAAAATAGCATTTTACAGCAAGTGACAATGCCTTCTAAAATGTTTTCTTGTATATTATAGTAACTCGATCGTAGCCGATTTAAAAGTAACCTAAATTTGAGTTACGAAGTTTTATCAAACTCATCCTACTCATTCTTGAGTGATACTGGTACAAACAGACAAACAGACATTTAGGCAGGTACACAAACATTTTAGAAAAAAGTTTTTCTATCTAATTGTCATACAAAATCCAGTAAAAAATGGGTGTGTGCTTATAACCACACGACAGAAGTGAAAACTTCAGATTTTCTAATTTTAAAATATATATATATAATTTTTAACCACACAGTTTAATCATAAATATATTAAAATCGGCCTATACCTACAATTAAATTTAATGAATCAAAAAATATATAAATAAATATCACGTAAAAATTATATTTTTAATTTAGTTCACCTTGGTTTCAAAAAAATAATATAATTATTGTCAAAGAAAGAATATAACAAAATTAAAATTAGAAAAAAACGCCAAAATTTCTACGGTGCCATCAGGTTTCGAACCTAGATTCCTATGCATACAGCGCAAAGACGTTGCCAACTACGCTATCGGTGCAGCTGTACTGCGTACCGTTTTTATTATATAAGTATATCAGCCGCGTCACATTCGGACTGCGAACGTGCGAATACGAACGGTTTACTTTATTTCACTACCCAGGCAAAGAGTGCCTAACGCGTCTAAGGAAGTTTTCACTTCAAAAACTAACAAGAAAACGAAATTACAGACAGTTGACAGTTGCATTTTTATACGTTAGTGTTGATTTGAACGATTATAATTTACTGTAAGGCTATAAGTTACTTTTGAAACAGTTGCGAAGAGCTGAAGCTGACGCCTTAGGCCAGCCGATCCACATATCATATTCAGAATGAATGACAACGTTTCCCCTAAACACAGTGCGTCTGAATAATGCATGTACGTTTCGGTGTTGTTTGAGAACTTTTGAGGCTACATAAAACTCCGTCCACACTGACGCATAAATATTATATAATACGAATATGATATACGATCCTGTATCCCTCTTATTCCTTGGCTTCCTTTAACTACTGCATCGCATTGGCCTATATGTACGTCTTTCTTTATGCCGCAGTAATTAGCGTCCTTCACAGAATTTCTTATATCATAAATTAACCTTAATCAAAAAGACAGACTTACTGATGTCTTACAAATAAAGAATCGAACAGTAGGTAAGGGAAATTGAAATTACAAAGGTTTTTCAAATATTAATGTTTAATTATTAAACTGTATTTCTACATTTTTTAGATTTAAAACAGATAGTGAGTTCAAAAAAAATATCAAATAAACGTTTATTTCTAAATTCGCCAAAATGTTTTAGTTTTATACAGGATGTTTCATGACTTATACGACATAGCTCAATGGTGGATAGAGGAAGTCAAGGCAAGTCCAGATCAAGAAAGAATTTTTTTTTGAGAGTGGTTACACAGATACAGGCTGTTTTATAAGTTTGGTCTGAAACTTTGGGATGCGATATTTTTGGAACGGTTTGATATAATATAAATAATACAAATTTGGGAGCAACATTAATACACTGAAATTTGGCAGCAACATTTCCTTACTGAGACTAATCAGAATGGCCACGGGGCTAAAAAAAATCCAGGGCCGGACTAAAAAAAATTGACAAAAAAGTATCTACATTTTTTCATCGAATTTCTGAAAAACTGCTATCATATTTGGAAAGTTCAGAGAAAATGCTACAGGAGTAGCGATCAAAAATGATATAAAAAAAATTGGGAAATTTAAAAACCGAAATTTCTGAAATGATTTGAGATAATTCATTGAAATTACATTTTAATTAAAGGTAATAAGTACTAGTGGTACATGTTAAAACAATAATATTCCGGTTTCCGTTTCAGTTTTGTCGAGTGTTTCAGTTTTTATTACGGTCTCGGTTTGAAAAATCAGTCGGGTTTTGGCTTCGTTCCGATTTCGGCTTTAATGGTATCTATAGTTTAGAAAATTAATATATTATCGGAAATTCAATTGTAATTAATAACAATTTTTTTTATCTTATTTTTAATATAACGCAAAAAATAAAAACTGAATACCTAATTAATATTAATTGAAAATAACAAAAAAATAAAATTTTAAAAGCCTTCTTCCCTTTTACTTTTAAGGTAGAGAAGTCCTAAAAATGTTCACGAAACTTGAGAATTTTTCACCACAGAAATCAAAAATGAAAATGTTTGTCAAAACCGATTTAAACCAGTTCCCACAATTCATTTGGTTTTGGTTTCAGTTTTTTTTTCTACGAAAATAGTGGTTTCGGTTTCGGTTACTGAAATGAAATTGTTTTAATGGTTACCGCGGTTTCAATTTTTTCCTTAAACTTATTATCATAGGTCTTTAGTTCCTACCATTGTCTGTTCTAGTTAAATGAACATCACCTTAAAACTATGGTTTGTTTCAATTATTTGAAACAAATATTGATTTCTTCCTTTATAAAATATCTACTGTTTTATATTGAACCGTAGAGGGAGCGAAGAATAAATTTTAAGATGAAAAGAATCTGACAAGTTCATTTCCTTTAGATAAAAACATTGAGGTAATACCTTAATAACCTCATTTCCTACAGTGGATCTTTCTAAATTCTAAGAAACATAATATAGGTGGTACAGTTTATAGCAAAATATTATCGGAGAAGATGAAATGAGTTAGTTATGTAACAGATATATTTTAAAACAGTTTTAAAAAAATGGATGCGTGTACTTTGTACGCGCGTTAGAAGTTATACTTCTTTAGCGTGATTAAGAACTAATTTTTAATTTGCATGCAAATAATTTATTCTACATCGAAGGGATGTATATTAAATATCGCTCGGATCCTGTACAAAACCTATGTCGTATGATAACTCGAGTAATCTGTAATTTGATAAATTTTAGACAAGTATGCGTTCCTATCATGGCAGGAGCTGTATTGTTTTTCATTTACGTAGCTAAAAAATAGTGCCCTTTTGGTAATAACTTGTTAATAAACCCTCCGTAAGTTTGGAACGAAACGAGCTAGAAAAAAATCAAAGAATGGAATGTGTACGTTATTTCATTACCTTTTAGACTGGCGTAAAAAAATACTGTTACCTATCTGCATCTGATCGTATAAAAGTGATTTGTGCTAGCTTGCTTGAAAATAGATTTTTTGATTATTAGACGTATCTTTTTATATATTACTCCAGTCGTCTTGAAATTTGTTTTAAACTGCAAGGAACCGCCTCTTTATAGTAAATCACATCATTTCCAATGTTAAAAATACGACAAAAATACCTTTTGGCGTAATTTTCAGTAATCGTTTTCCAAAAAAAATCATAAAACGCGTCTCGTTTGTTTTCTCGAGGAGTTGACTTATGGCTCATTAGAGACAGACAAATGAATGAATGGATTATTTTGGTACCCATTCTTAATCAAAGTCAGTAAAGTAGTCTTTAACCTTGTTTCTTAATGACATCTTTTTACTCACGTCAAAATATTAGTGTGATAAAATAATAGACATTTACTGATTTTAACTCATATGGTTATTTTATAATATTATGACAGTTCAACTCGATGCTAGAGCTTCACAGAAATCAAACCATAGAGCGATAAAAATTCAGTATAAGTACTAGTAAGTACCAGCTACAATAATAATATGTCTCTGATTATCAACTTGATAACTTCGACCATACCACTAATGGACTGCTCAAAAAGTTTTCACGCATTTCTTTTTTTCCTTGACGAATTGAAAGTTTTTGTGTGACGGGTATTACGAGCATTTTCTATTTTATATAGTTAAAATATCGAGAATTGGTATTGTTAAATTAAACATCTAATTATATTTTAATTTGTTTGTGTTTTTTTTGTATGTAAATAAATAAGGCGGGCAAAACTAATAATTAAGGCTCTTATAGGCTTCGATGTATTTTTGAAATGGGCTTATAGACCCTTTACATTAAATTAATAAAAAAAATAACACCGTAGACATACCGTTTTGAAAATGTTTTGATATAAAATGTAATATACAATGCAATGTATAATATATCCTTTTACCAGCTATGATTAGCTTACCCAGTTTAAAACCATGGCCATGCTAGTGGGTATACTCAAAAATTTTATTTTCTAATTTCCATACACAAAACACTTCATAGGAAGCGGAGCTTCCCGAGAAGCGAAGCTTCTCTCGCGAGTGTTTGCCGTGCAAACACTTGTTGAAATATAAAATAATGAAAGGACTGGAGAGAATTTATTTATATTTGTTTATATGGTAACTATGGAAATCATTAATGCTGCAACTTCATCCTGTTAAATTTTCGTGACACGATGCGCGCGCATCTTAAAAAATCACTCTCATCATTTTTTCATAACGCGCCAAAAGGAGTATAACTTCAAAATATGAAAACGTTGTACAGGCTATATCGACATTGTAGTAGATCATTTCAAATAATTGCGCGACTACGACGCTTTAGGGAACGTAAACGTTGACTCATCGAGTACCCCCTTTATTTTCGATACCTATAACTTCGCCATACGTATTTTAAACGGTTTTAGTGTAGATTATAGATGCTCAACAACTAAGATCAATAGCACAATACCTTGTACGCTTGTTCATCGTAGCGCGCACGAGCGGGGATTTGAGATAAAAATTATTTAAAACAAAAAAAAATTACCTTTAAAAAAATTTCTTATAAATTTTATACGGGACTAAAATATAGTAAGTCTACCACTCCAATTTTAGAACAGATACGGTAGAAATATTAATTCTACCACCACAATTTTATAATATTAATGTCCCATATAATTTTTATTTCATGAAACAAAAATTCTTTCAGGTACAGAGAGTTTGTATAGAACGGTGTAGATGGTGTACCACGTTAAGAAAGCTTTTAGAATATATAATTAGAAAAAATAATTAACACCGAATAAATTAAGATAACTAGATGAAGTGGTAACTGAATCCTGTAAAACGGAAAATACGTGGAAGAAATAACCGAGGAATGTGTACTGTAGGTAGTACATTTCGTTTTATAACTCATTAAAATTAGCCATGTAGTTTTCAGTGCACACCACCAGTTGAATTTAAAATACACTAGTTTATGCTTGTATTTTACAGTACAGTGAGTGAACGTGATAACCTCAAATCTTTCATTCATTTGATCTATTCACAGACCACAGTGGATTGTATTTGTAGTGTCGTAATGGGGTTTATTACTGACGAGTATGACAGTATGTAAAAATGAGCGATATCAAGTTTTTACAGTCATAATACTATTACATTACGCAAGAGAAATATATTATGGTATTTTTTGCCATATCCACTACAAAATATCTACTTTTCACTTATGTAATAGCAGGCGAATAGAGAGAATAAACATAAGTTAATTATATGTAAAATGAAAAATGTCAGTTTATTATGGTAATGTTTCGGTAACTATTTTGTCACAATTATTATAATCAAAAGATCATACTAATTGAGGCCTGAAGGAGGTAAAAAAATAGTTACCGAAACGTTGCCATAATAAACAGACATTTGACTCACAATAAGCTACCGGTTTTTCATTGTATTAAACATTCGCGAGTGATCATTGATCAACATGATTACTATGACAACCGTTTACTTAGGTACCGCATTAGTTATGTATTTATGTATTTATGTTTTATACAAAAGTTATAGAGTGTCAAGGGGGGCATAAGACTGTGATATCAGATTTAAGATAGGTGATGCAAGGTCAGGCGAAGGTCAGCTTCGATTTTTTAATTGTAACAGTGCATTTTTATTCCAGAGGACGATACAGTATCCCCCTATATTATTAAACGAGTAAATCTTGTATATATGTTTCTATGTATATATGTTTCTATGTATCTATATAAATATTTTCTCGAAAACGGCTCTAACGATTTTGATCAAATTTACCGAAAAGGGGTTTCGGGGGGCAAAAAATCGATTTAGCTAGGTCTCATCCCTGGAAAAATTCGTTTTCTTATCGATTTTATCATTTTAAAAAACAGTTTTTTAACGTCAAAAAACAGTGTCGTATTGTGAGTAGGCTTTGGAAAAAACAAACTATTTTCATTATTTATGTCAAAATTACTCTGACAGTCAATCTTTAACTTATTAAAATAATCAGTAATTATTTGAAAAGTAAAAAAATAACAACAATAAAATCTAAACATAAATATGTAAGTAGTTTTAGCTAATATTTAAATAAATAGGTATGTTATTTTTATATTACTTATATAAAATATGTAGTATAGGTAAGTAGGTACGTTAAATGTAGTATGACGTATAATCTTACCTAGACCTTTTTTCTTAAAAACGACTAACGATTTGATGAAATTTACAGAATGAGGATTTTTCGGGGCGAGAAATTGATCTAGGTAGGAATTTTGGTTCCAGAGGGGAGCAATTAAAAAAAAGGTGTTTTTTTATTTATTATAACGCGCTCAATTAAAGTTAAATTGATTCTAAGTCTATTTCTACATAGATTTTATATAATATATCACAAGTGTTAAAATTTTAAATGAACACTAATATAAGAAGTGTCTTGCACAATATGTAAATAATGACAAAACGCACTTCTGGCGCCGCGGGTCTGTGTAAAAACACATCGATTTTTAAAAACTATTGTTAAGATACGTACAAAAAAGTTTTGCGTATCTAAAAATTAGCACGGCGGCCCAAAGGGCTGCACTTCTAGCGCCGCAGGCATGTGTATCAAAACACATCGATTTTTAAAAACTATGGTGAAGATACATGCAAAAAAAGTTTTGCGCAGGTTAGTCTGACGTTTGTTATTAAAAGAATCGATTTTTGTGAGTTTTTTAGTAGGTACCTATGCAAAAAAAAGTATTTGAAATTTACTGGAAGTTGTTAAGATGACATCACAGAGAAAAAGTACTTCGATAAAGTTGATATTTGGTATTAATGCTTAAAATTGGATTGTTAAAATGGTAACGGGCGAGCAAAATTTCATCTGATTCGAACATTTTTACAAGATATTCAATCTATGAAAATCGGTTTTTGCGAGTTCTTCAGTCAACAAAACAATAACGGCGGTAGATTTGAAAATGGCGACCTAAATAATATTTACAGGAAAAAATGCTTGATTCAAGTTGATACTTAGTTTTTACGCTTAAAAATACACATAGGTAGTTAAAATATCAGAAACAATTATTTTAAATTATGTTACAGAAATAAATTCGTTTCGGAATAATATTCTGAGAAAATAATATCTCACAGCATATTAAGTACTGTTTTTATTGAACTCATCCGAGCAAAGCTCGGCCACCCAGATATTTTAATAGTGAACAGTACATTATTAAGGTACTTATGAGCTAAAGTTAATAAATATTGAGATATTTAGAAATTAAATAACAAATTTAATTTGTCAATTCGCCTGTCTGTTAAATGACCCAATACAGGCCGGTATACACACACATGAAAAGTAATTGTCTTGTAGTGGGTATGGCAAAAAATTATTTTACAACTACCAACTCAGTTTGTACACAGATTATTCCGTACTTGAGGTTATTATATTCCACGGGTTTCTGAGGAGCTTATCTCAGAAACTATACTGGACCGATTTTGATTAAACTTACGTGTAGTTACTTATAATCGCGAAGACTATATACGGGGTGTCCAAATAGTGCGTTCTCGGCCGATATACTGATTTTGGATAAAGATAGAAAAAAAGTTTAAATACAAAAGTTGTATGATTTTTAATGGTGCAGTACAACTTAAAATATTTCTTTATACAATGTGTTTCAGAGAAAAGTGATGTTGTACAGTTGTGTACAATTTTGTTATTTTAATTGGAGCACCCTGTAATTGAATTGATAAGTTTACATATTTTTTATACACCATTATCTGCACCTAAACCTAACCCTAACATGATTTCAATAGAATAATTATTAACTTCTAGGATTTTACTATCAGCTAACAAATCAAACTCTATAATATAATAGGTATAACATAATATAGAGTTTGCTTTGTTGGATTGTAAAATCCGTGATGAAATTAATGAACTAGCCCAAAAGCAATACGAAATTCAATATCAAGAAATAGTAAAATTAAGCAAAAAAAACCGGACAAAATTCAAAATTATCACATAAATATTAATTTACAATTTCAATTTTATCCCCTCGTAATTAATCTTTTCCAGCATACATTTTCTGATAATCAGGAAAAATTGCTGGAAAAAGGCCTAAATTACAGTCCTCACTTTACCAATAATAATGATAGTGAAAAGCTGGCCATAAATTTTCTGGAACATACTGTATAAACAAAAATATGTTTAGATTATACACCATTAAAATTCATACAACTTTCGTATTCAAACTTTTTTTCTATCTTCGGCCGAGAACGGACTAATATTTGGACACCTGTATATTTGCAGCGTTTCATGTTTCAATATCAAAAAGTTTTGAAATGTGATCGAGAGACACAATATTATAAATGAATTGTAAATTGCATATGAATTAATGCTTTAATAATTGAATATCTAGACCTTAAGCTACTAGTCTCAGTTGTTGAGCGTCTATAATCTACAATGTCTCTAGATCTTATACTACAGAGATTGGTAATAATGAAATATTGTACTGCGCAGAGAGACAATTTTGTATCATTTTATTAGTATTAACTTATCAAGAAAGTCGTCTGAAAATCAGCGTTGGATTTGATTTATTTTTTATGAATAAAGAAAATACTACGTTTCTAACTGATCCTTTCCAGTTTCATACAATATGTAGATATCTAAATATATAAATCAACACATGACAATAATTTAGATAAGTTCTAATACACAAAATTGTAACGAACCTGTCTGTAATATCGTTTATTTGTGCATTTATCTGTTTGTTTGCTTTTAGCAGTATCACTTGAGAACGGCTTGAACAATTTTGATAAAAATAATGTCCATACTGATACCCAAAATTAAAGTACAGGCTATAGGTATTTTTATTCAGCTACGATCCGGATTCGGTTAAGATAAGTTCTAACATAATAAAAGCAAGTTTCTGGGAGTATCCAAGTATGAATCACTGATATGAGTTAAAGTTTGGGGGGGGCAGAGATGGAGAATAGACGTGTACTTCTAGCTATTTCTATCACAAATACATAACCATCGTTACAGATGTAAATTAACAATACTAATTACTACACCTAAATTTTAATTTACAAATGCGTCAGAAGACAAGGAAAAGAGAAACTATCCGTTTTCTATCTCTCTTTTCCAACCTGACACTGTCACCTACAGCTGTGCCTATGACTCGCCTACTCTATCTATGATATCTCTGTGGAAGTTACACCTCCAGGCGAATAACGAGTATTTCAGCTAGTATTATATGGGCAATATTTCTAATCTACTCTCTCCATGGTCTGAAGTTTGGATACATAATATTATTGTGTACTATATAGAATACGCATTGTAAAAATGTTTGGTGGCTACATAAAAATGTTTTATATTAACACCAAATGCAAAAGCAAATTAAAAGCTGAAAATAGCTTGATGCAATGTATTTAAATAACAAACACGCGTACCAACATAATGTATACAACTCGTACATACCTTGACAGTGGTATGAGGGACAAGGGTTGACAACATTGTCATTATGACCCGGAAATTATATAGTATAGAATTTTTAATTATTTTTTTGTTCTAGCCCCTATAAAATAGCTACTTTTCATCCATGTATACCGATCGTAAAATGACCCATTACGGAAGCGGGCGGTAAAGTAAAATTCGATAATAATTTAATTTTTTCCATTTATTATTTCTAATAATAAATAAAAAATAATTTAAAAATTTTAATATTTCATATTACTCCAGCTGGGCGCGAACCTGTAATCTTATGAACGATACACAATAAGACAATTCGCTGATCGGCCACCCGATTTTGGAAAAAAATTTGGGACATTAACTATCCACCAAGATCGTGCTATTTAATTCCTTTAGATTATTTTTTGGGGCTATGTTAAGTATCTCGTTTATGCCGATAAACCAAAAACTACTGCAGTTGCACGCCTAAAAGACAATACTACTAGCATTATTTGTGAAATGCAGCCCCAATTATGCGAGAAAGTCATTCGAAATTGGGTCAGTCGTATACACGCTACAAAATGGAGCCGTAGTGCCCGTAGTGACTGGACAATTTTTTTTTCATAAATAATGTCATTGAAGCTTTCATTGTGAAATAAAAACTTCCACTATGTCTAATATTACCTATACACTTTTTTTTATTTCAATTTGAAGATCTCGCCTCTATTTTTTTTTTGTGGTAAGTTCAATAATATGATGAGCATTTTATATAAAACAATAAACGTTTTAAATAGTACGGTGCAGTTTTTGCTACAAAATATATTTTAATTTTTACAAAAAAATATTTACATCTGACAGTTCTGGGATAAATAAACTGTTAGCCGGGTTTTTTTTAAAAATGTTCAGTTTATTACAGGCATAAACTCCGAAGTATTAAAAATTACTGTCGCTGATTATTTTACATATAAAATAAAAGCAGAAACTTTCAATCCACATTTCACCAGGTGAAATGTTTTAATTAAAAAAATATTTAATACCGGCTTCGACTTATGTATGAAACCACCATCTGGATTTTTTTACATATGAATATGCTATGGAATGGTGAGGTGAAACTGTCAATAGCTACAGTAATTGCAATGGGATTTTGCATGTTTTTTTAACTCTTCGATAAAAACTATGTCTGTTAGGAATATTTTTTTTTTCATTTTTGAAAGTGTCTAGGAAAAGAAGTTAAGTTTTCCTTTGAATTATTGCCAGGCCGTTTATTTGTGACGTCACTGTGCAAATGTCAAAGGTCAAGTAGTAATTTTACTATGTCTATGTTCCGACGCACACTTATTCACTCCGACACTAGATATTATTTTAATGTCAGCCATATTCTTTCGTACCTTTACACATTTGGGAAAGCTAAAAAAATACTCGTATGTTGACATTTCATTGTTTCGCTTTTCGAGCTAGAAATTAGGTTTGGATAATCGATAGGGGGACACAACTTAGGACATAGGTGTCGAATCGTTGCGCTGCCCCCAACCGCCTGCAGCACACACAACTTTGTTATTTTAAGTATCACCCTGTATTTTTTTCAGTGGATTCCGAAAAAGGACCTCATTTTGTGAATTTTTTGTATAACAGAGTATCAGGCTTAAGTGAATGGTTTCTGAAATATCTGGGGTCAAAGTTGGAGAAATACAATAGGTTAGGGGAGACCGGTGTCAATTGTAACGTGTCGATTGTAGCAGGGGTGATTACATATATAGAGCCATCTTTCATCGAAAAGAGAAATTGTGTTCAGAAAGTCATACGAAACAGTGTTCTGCTTTACCGGTCACGTTTTTGTTGAGGTGACACAAATAAATTGATATTGCAGCTGAAAGTAAGTATTTATGCAAAATGAGGACCTTTTTCTGAATCCGTCGAAAAAAATATAGAGTGCTACTTAAAATAACAAAGTTGTGAGTGCTGGGAGGCGGTTGAGGGCGGCGCAATGATTCGACATCTATGTTAAGTTGTGTCCCCCTATCAAACGTTTCCAATTTCTGACTCAAAACGCAAAACAATGAAGTGCGTGAAAAGTTTTTGCGTGGACACCCGCTAGGGTTTTTATAAGATGGCTTCTTTTTCTCTGCCATTATGACAATGACAATACGAAAAAATAAAACTGTAAGAATATAGAAGATTAAGCATTACTAAACTGTTAAATACACAATATGAATTACGAATGAGACGCCCTGCTCTGTCAAAAATCAGCTTCTTTAATTTTGCTTTGACATTAAACCAAGCATTCTAATGTTTAGGTTAGCACAGTGACGTCACACAAACGAAACCGATGTTTTATGTCACGTGAATAAGGATGGCGACATGACAAACTACAAGTAGGTGGCAGCACCGAGAAAGTAACCTAACCGGGTGGTGAACGTATGGACACAATAGCTTTTAACAGAAGAAAGGACTTATTGTAACGTGCCATAATTATTTAACTATACATTTCTAAATCATTACCTATTTAAAAATGTTCAGTACTAAAATCTACGGCTATAAAGTGCTCTGAACATACGACTGGTCGATTTGTTAGAACGAAACAAAGCAAATTAATTAATAACAGCTTGTAAAAATGAGATATGTTATACGGATAACTTACCTTTAAAAATAGAATTTACTCATAGTTCGAATTTAGATTGTTATGCTGGTTTTCAACAAAAAAAATTCTCGATTTAGTGGACTGTATTTTGAAATGTTTATAAGACAAAAAAAAAATGGAAAACGATACAATGACTTACTCTTTTGTCTGTGTTGATGATGAACACTTATATTTTAGTTGAATGACAGAAGGGTGTAGGATGGGAAAGGAAAATAAAAATAACAGTGTTTCACCCACTATCAAACTTATATCAAGCTACTTATATGATTTGATGTTGAACTATTTAATCCGTTCTATCATATTCTGTCTATTTTAAAACTATATGCGATTTTTACTATGTTTCACTAAGCGTTTGTACTATTTTTCTATAAGGCGGTTTTTACTATAGGCGGTTTTTTCTATAAGCGGTTTTAACTATATGCGATAATACGTCTATCTTTCACAAGCAACTCTTCTAACTTCGTTTAGCGCGTAGAATGCAAAAATATGACAACTCAAAGCAATGTCAGCAAGCTTAACTAATAAAGTAAAACTAAAAATATAGAGCGATGTTGTAGCCATCTGTGAGCCAAGTGCTAAATGCAGATGGCGCCAACATAAAAGTTTATGGGTTTACAAAATTATAGAATAGACCCTAGTCCTCCTCTTTTTGGAAAAGGACATAAAGTGAGCAGCTACTACTGCCTAATCTGCTTTTTTGAACGACACTTTTCCTGGTCTCTTGCGTAGTCCATTCTCTAAGTCAATGATAGATGCAGAGCACAACAAACACTCCATATGTTTTCTATATTAAATATTCAGTAGACTTTTTGTTCTGCTATGACACAAAAAGGATTGTAGTGTTAAAACAGCAATAAAGTGTGTACTTCAAAGTACAATATTTTACTAAAATAATATGTACAATGTAGATATTATGAGTATAAGACTATAGCAGAGCAAATTCTTTTAGAATGTAAGTATAATAATAATATATATCCGAATACGAATTTTCATAAGATTTAACTATATCATATATTTTATTGTGAACACGACGTGCATTTTTAGTAACATTTATTGTCTAAATATTATGTGAATGCGAAACGTTGCGCAAAGGGGATGACCTACGTTTGTTACGACCTGGGCAAATTGCTAGTTTAGATGAGCTACAGAATCACTTAAATTATTATTAATGTAACAATAGGTAACCATATTTTCACCAGCTACCAGTTTATTATTACTTAGGTACTATATTATAAAATAATTTAAATTATAACATCTCAAAAGATAATGAATCTATTTAATATATATAAAAAGACATGTCCTGACTGATTGACTGACTAATTGACTGACTGACTGACAGGTGATTCATCATCGCCCAGGTTCTTAGCGCTGAACAACATAAACTCTTCTTTAAAAATAAGCAAACCCATGTACGAGCATTTTTTTAAATTCAACCCCTAAGGGGGTAAAACGGGGGTGTAGGACTTTCTGACTAATCAACACCCAGGCCAAGCCGCTAAAGCTATAAACTTGAAATTCAACATATATACTGACTCTTTTTTAAAAAAAATTCGACTGATGACCAGTCTTATACTTCCCACCTAGTAAATATTTGCAAAAAATAAACACTTTTTTTTTATTCTTTGACTAGGCCAAAACAACCTTAGCTGTTGGTGGTCTTTAAAACACAATTTAATTTTTATTCTTTGAAAAAGCATGGCCCTCTTTTTTGTTTGGTGATCTACTGATGGCTAACTTAATATAGCAAAAATCATGGTTACCTTGATTTACGTACAATTTTTATTTTTTTTTGTAAAATATTTTTTTTCTCGAAAACTATACATTTTAGAGAAAAAAATATTTACATTTTTTTCATATTATAACATCTAGAATTCATTTATATTTTTTTTTACCTATGTTAATACGTGGCATTGAGGACGTTTTTTTGAATATCTCAGGATCCACTGAACCGATTTGACTCAAAATCTAATCAGATCTAAGTTAAAGGCTGATAAACACAATAGAACAATCGGCATGCCCGTATGTTGTTCCGTTCTTAAGATATCGAAGGCGAAAAATTGACCACACACACACACATACACACACACACATACAGACATCAGTCAGAAAATGATCTTAAACGATTGCTAGGGTCTCAAAACGTGAAAATCTGTTAAAATCTCGAATTGTTTTTTTCGGATTAAATCCATTACTTCCCTACCATAGTAGAGGTGGGAAGTAGTAAGCAAACCCATATTCGAACTTTTTTTTAAATTCAACCTCCTAAGAGGAAAAACGGGGGTAGGTATAGGATTTTCTGACTAGCCAACGCCCAGACCAAACCGCTGAAGCCAAAAACTTAAAATTTTGCAGGGACAGTAGGTTCCTTTTATAACGTAAGCACCCACTAAGAAGGGTTTTTTCGAAATTCAACCCCTAAGGGGGTGCATTGCGACCGCCGAAGATAGAAACATGCAATTTGGAAGTTATGTTCCTTACAGGGTGTAGAGGTGCACTAAGAAAGGATTGTTCGGAAATCAACCCCTACGAGGATGAAATGGGGTGGTCTGTCTGTAATATCGAAATAACTGCCTTTTTTAAGCGTATATATGGTTATTTTGTCCCTATGCTATTAAAACACAAACGACCGTCAAAACTTACCACCAGCCCGAGTTCGCTTCGCAGGGGGAGAGATTCTCACGGGGGTGGATAATCTATATATATAAATAAATAAATCATACTTCGCTTCGAAGGGGGAGAATTTCTCGCGGGGGGGATAATAAATTAACAATATACTAAATATACGTGACCGCTATTAAAACATAATTTTCATACTATCCAGGCGAAGCCGGACGGGTACCGCTTGTACGATGTATAATTAATCTTTCTTGTTTTTAATTTAACAGCGACAACAGAAAAAGACAAAATTTATTATTCAATTTAATTAAACTTGACAGAATATACGATATTGTAGAGATCTCCTTGTTTATATAATATGTATATTACAGCGTTTTTATGGCTCATGTATTACAAACCTCCAGTTAACCAGTTCTCATCTGAGAACTGGTAAAAATACCAAATGCATTTTCAATTTATTATCAAAAATCAAAATAAATTTCAAGTGAATATTGAGACGAGGCCCGCATAGCCTTGGTAGTTAGTGATTTAAAAAAAATAACTTAAAAAAATTGAACCGACTACAAGTAAGTTATCAAAAAGGGATAAAATATAACAATTTTCTTTGTTCAACACCCGTAAGAAATATGTAATTTCGTGGCTATACTGAGAGTGGGCGAAATAATGAATTCCCTGACTGTTGATCGTACAGAGTGGGCGAAATAGCCATTTCGCCCACTAGTGGGCGAAATAGCATTTCGCCCACGCTCATTACGGGGAACGTTTACGCAAGCGTTGATAGTATCGTGAATCAATCAGGTCACTCATTATTTCGCCCACGCTCAGCAGAGCCACGAAATGACATATTTCTTGCGGTAGTTGAACAAAATATTATGTGCGACTATTGGTCGAAAGAGGAGATTCCACTCGTGTGTTTTACCGCACTCAAGGAATCTCCTCTTTCTCCCACTAGTCGCACAATATACTATTGTTTTGCAATTACCTTCCTTTATCCCTACGAATTAGAAACCGATGCAATTAGTTCTCTATTATAGTCATAATGGTTTATTTACGCCAACTTCTAATGATGAATGTAGGCAAGGTAGGATTATAAAAAGAAGAGAATATTTTAGCCTTTTTTATTCTTTTCTTGAAATCGTTTAATTTTTAAAAAAATATTTTTATTTCACGCTTTTTTTAAATCGGTAAATAAAAATTAAACATAGAACAGGAGTATATATTTTTTTACAACGCCTGCTCTGGAAGTTGACTTTTCGAGCGCTGTATGTCATCTCCGAAATACACAATAATCGCATACTTGACTATATGTGTTTCATAAACGCACATGTTCGGTTAAATATCACATAACTGCACGGATTCCCCCTAACCTATACTACTATAGAAATATAACCTCACGAACACAATCTGTACTTAACTCACTCTATCTTTTTCACTTTACTAGAGACTACTGAAACGCCATCTAATGTCGCGATAATAATTTACTTTTTATCGTTCATGTATAGTAATTAAATTAGGTGTAAAAAAATGAAAATTCAATAAAAAATCATTTTAATATTGCAATTTTTTATAAATTAACTCAAATTTAAACTGTCCAAAAACGGTGCAAAGGTGGCTAAAAACGGTACTTCTACCCTATTTCTCTCAAAGTCAACTTCCAGAACAGTAGTTGTAAAAAGTATTGTATGCTACAGGTGGGATAAGTAGCAAATATGACAGTCGTGATTACGACATTCGCTGTAAGGTTTATGAGGCATTCGTATGAAGACGAGTGTGGTTTGTCGCAACGAGCCGTTAGGCGAGTTGCGACAATCACACGAGTCTTCATACGAATGCCTCATAAACCTTACGCTCATGTCGCAAAACACGACTGTCAGATTATTTGCTACTTATCCCACATGTAGCATAAATTACTATAAACTGGTTTGAATTAGATATAATCGCAGAAAAAATACTGCCTATAAACAAGACGTATAAAATCTCATAATCAGATTCTTTAATTCACATTTCGATATTATCTCCTTTTATAGTTTGTGTAGTATTACAATATTATCATTCTTTTTATCACCAATTCATTCACATATGCGCAGAATGAAACAATGCATAAATGTAGGAAAAAAGCATTAACACAAATGAACCGACGAAAATTCTAATAATATCCACGTTTATGTAACAGCTTAACAGCTGAAAGGACTGGGCATATATGTCTTTTACAGATGGTTATATTATGATTACGTACACTGATTATATCTTTTTACAAAATAAAACACTAAAACATTGGTTCCACTGTCAAAACCCTTTTGACAAAACAAATTATATGCTATTAAGAAAGTATGCATTGTAGTTATTGTCCAAGATCTGACCGTACAAGTCTACTGGACAACGCTATTCAATTTTTTTTTATTGAATTTAACAAATAAAATGATGAAAAACATCAAATAGGTGGCAGACTAATTCATTTTTTTATCATTTGTTGTCAGTATCTCGAATAAGGCTCAACACTTTTTTTGCATACCTGTAAGACCTCACTTAAAATGGAAAATATGAAATCTGCCAGGTATGGAAAAAAAATTGCAAATTGCAAGGCAGACGATGATAATTGTAATTAATTGATACTTCTCTATAATCTGTATATTTATCAAATAGTGTTGAGCTGTATTCGAGATATGTACAACAAAAAATGATAAACAAATTGAATTGTTTAACTGACGATAAAATAACAATTACAACTGACAATAATAGAATATTATCAAATTAGTTTTCAGTTGCAAATAATTTCAATTCATATTTTGTCCAGCCAAATACTCCTCCGTCATCTTTCACATTTATAGCACGGATTTAACCAAGGTCCTCGATCATATTATCTTCTTCTTACACTCTGTTACGGTTGGTACAATTAAATCAATTATTAACAGTTAAAATAATTCATATGAAACTGATGAAATACAACGTCGCTTAATCAGAAATTGTGTCAATATTACTGTCCCGATATCTTATTTAAAAAGATTGTCTTTTTCATCATAGGGCCTTTCCCTCCAAATTCAAGGTTGCTAACATAGTCCCCATTTTTAAAAGAAGTTATCCCGAAAACGTGGTAAATTACAGGCTCATATCTCTACTTTCAGTTTTCTCTAAATGTTTCGAATACACCTTTAGCACCAGATTAACATCCTTTAAGAATTTAGAAACTTTTAGTGTTCTTTCTCCTGCCCAGCATGGATTCACTAAAGAAAAATCTAAGGAAAAAGCTATTATTAGTGTATTTGCCATATGGCACAAACACTATTAGCGTCGGTCGGATGGCGGGACCTAGGGGTCGGACCAAAATTTCTCGACGTTTCATAGCCTCCTGAACACATTGGCACCATTTTTGGAAATATCTGTTTATATATGTGCGGGCTATAACTTTCGAAAAAGTTAATTGATTTTGATGAAATTTGGTAGGCACGTTGCAATCCATCATCGCACGAAGCCTTTTTAAATTGGACCCAATCGGACTATTTTAAGGGTGGTTTTTAGGGGTTGAAAAATGTTTTTGGGCCCAAAAATACCGAAAAAATTGTCCGAATCGTTTCAAAACTGAAATTTAACCCTTTAGTAAAGATTAAAACGTGGTGCTAAAATTTAAAAAAAATCGGCCCGATAGGGCCGGACTTACGATTTTTATAAAAACATTAGTATGCGGATACAGATTTCCTTACCGAAGGCTGTATTTAATTTGGTGTAGATGCTGTCTTGATAACAATATTGCAATTAAGAAAAAAAATATTATTTTAAGGGATGTATTAAGGGGTTAAATTTTTTTATTTTGTCCAAAAACAAACCTAAGTTCACGTATTAAAGCCACAAGGCCTGTATTAGCAAATACACTATATTGTCGGCAGGGTTTGGCACTGCGACCCGAGTTTTTTTCCTTATATTCTTTAAGGAATTCTTCTTCTCCATAATAATAAATATACTTCAAATCCTAAATACACTTGAAATAGGCCGATTACATCTGTTTCATATACGCTTGGCGTGAAAAAAAGAATACAATAAGTGCACCAAATTTCGTTCAAATCGACTATATTTTTCCAAATACCCACTATAAGTAGGTATATTGGCATTAATTACACTTATTGGAGATGGTGGGACAGGGAAACTTACGGGTAGAACCATAAAATGTCGATGTTACACATCATTTAGAATGGTGGCATTAAAATTACAAAATATGGTGAACACAATGTAGTGCAGCAACAAATTGCTACATTCTTCCTCTAATGTAAGATGTAAGCATCTAAAGTAATTGATTATATTTCAGAAAGAAAGAGGTGTACCAAACTGTAGCTACAACAGAATGTTAACACCGAAACAACTGAAATCACAACAAAATATCAGTTATCGTATGCATCTTTTAGATCATAATACGATTTGGAGTTGAGATGTTTGATTTTTAAGGGTTTGTGTCAGTGGCGGATTTACACATTTGCCGCCAGTAGACTACAAATTTTGCTGCCCCTACCGACCTCTACATTTCGATACCCTATAGTTCACAATCATATTAATTAAAACGCGACTACGCAAATTGTAGAAAAAATTATCTAAGTGGTGAAACATATTAATTATTATATGTTGAATTGTTTGTGTGGACCTAATAACATTTAGGTACCTATATAAATATGAATTTTTTTAATTTCTGTAAGACATAAAATTTGCCGCCCCTAAAATCTGCCGCCCTAGGCTCCAGCCTACTCAACCTGCTGGTAAATCCGCCACTGGTTTGTGTTGATAAAAAAACATGAGACAGCTATAGAATTTAAAAAAATTACCAGAATTTTTAATATTGTCATAACATCAACAAGTTTTAGGCTCGAAAACTAAGTATAAAATGCAAATGTATAAATTTACATTTTAATAAATTTAAGAAATAAGGTATACGCACCTTTGTACATCATCACAAAATTATTCGATTTCTCTTTAAAATTGTATGTAGCTGAATGTACTATATATGTATATGTATATATACAAAGATGTAATAATAAAATTTTGCCATCGGTATTTTCCTTTTAATAAATAAAACAAAAAATAAATAAAACAAAAAAAAGTCAAATGATCAAATGATATTAAACAAGATATTGGATGACTCCGATGTACTACAATGGCATCATGCCGGTTTTTAATTACTTTTAAACAATGTTTGTAATAAGTTAAAATTTAATATCGACAACAGAATAATACAGAATGAAGCATGAAAGGTTATTTACTGATAATTGTTTGTATTTACGTCTAGCAAAAACAGTATTTATTCCAAAAACTAATATATTGAATTTAAACCACCATCCGCGTTCCGTTAGCATAGTTAGCGTCATCAAGAAAAGGATGAATTTCTTAGTTAGTGAAACGCACATCGAAGTTTTAATTTAATGTGTTGTTATTCGGGATAATATATTGTTAAGATTTGTTTTGTTAAGATTTTCTGTTAGATACATTCCTGTAAGCAAAAGTTCTGGGAAAAGTTTTCAATGCAATTTTAAATATTAATTCGTAGAAAGTATTTTGCTACAAAGTAAAAGTACCTACCTTGTACTTACGTAGAATAATGTGAAATATAACCAGGTTACTAAAATAAAATCGTACTTAGATATATTTACAATTACAATAAGGTCAACAAGCAAAATGGAGATTATAAAATGCTTCTAAAAAGGATAAAATATTTTTTTTTTCATTTTACGTCCCCTACTTGCAAATAGAAGTCAGCTTAAATAAAACACTATGACTGTAATAAAGAAATAATTGCAACAACTTTTAATTGCATGTAGGTAGGGAAGGTGACTATAAACATTAAAATGAAGGGGAAATTATTTAATTATTTTTAGAAATATTCTAAATCAGTCGGCTCAATTTTTTTATTTTTTTTTTGAAAATGATCTTTTAATTCGAATCTTTTCTGGAATACAAAACGTTATTAATAATTTAAAAATTGTATTTATCCGTAACAGTAATTTTAAACATTTTTCAAAGATGCACGTAGCATTTGTTTGATGTATTTGGTTATATTGTGAATCTATTTAAATGTAGTTAAAAACATATTTAAATATTTTGAATATTTATAATGATGGACATTGATAGAAACCTAGATAAATGAGCAACAAGAAAACACAGCAAATCCTCGTTGGTTAAGATCGATTTTTGACATCAATTTTATTTATGTATAGTCGATGGCAATCCAAAAATGACCGAAAGTGACATTAGTATTCCATGATCCGGCAGAATAAAAATAATTATTATTATGGCTTCCTATTTGTCTAATGCTAACTTTCACAGAGTCCGTCTATAAGGTACCTTATTTTTTCTCATTTAATGTCTATTTATTTTACTGCTGTTTTCTCATTTTATATGAGAAATTTCCAAGAAAAATACTATATCCAGCTTTTGATCCTCGCACAAAATTTAATTTTCCAATTATTATTTATCAGGTGCAAATTATTAATCTTCTCATAACTTAGTCTGGGTAGAGACAAAGCTTAACACGACTGTCGGTAGAATGATGCATGTGAACGTATACTATATAAGAGTGAAGGACTTTGAAAGTGCATTACCTCCCCCCCCCCCCCGTCGCCGTCACAGCGAGGTTGTTACAAGGATAACGTCCGCGCACAACAAGCCCTGTAATAAAGAAAGTCAGCCATAACACGACCGGATAATTTGTACCGAAGTAGGCATAAAAACTTTTTATAACTTTCGTACACACAGTTCTTTTTATCTTTTTTTCGTCGACTTAACTAACAAGACAAAATTATAAATAATAACACGTTTACGTAACGCTGACATAAGCTAACTTTGCACAAACGAAGTTACGACAATATTCAATGGTGGAAGTAAAGGTGTTGTACATTTTTTGTTTATTATTAATAAAAAAAATGATTTTCGCTCTATTTACAGTTTTCAACCAAATTTCTAATTACATTTAGATAAAGCTTACACAAGTTTATTTTAGAAAAAAATCTACAATTACATTTTTAGGTGGTAGACGTAAAGATAAATGATAAACTAGAAATATTCACAATGAACAAATCAAGACCAGATAAGTCGACTTAAGACTTAAGAAAAATTAACAGCGTAAATAAATTATATGTAATTCAGTGTGATCATTATTTTGTAAAAATAACTGTGTAAAAATAAAAGTGCAGAAAACACAATCAGTAGTATGTTAATATTGAGGTGGAAAAAGTTACTAATTTTTTTATGTATTTCCGTGAATAAAGTAAACCAAAGAATAAAAATGATTTAAATCACTGACAAGCAGTAATTTCGCAGTTTTATTTTCAGTATAATTTTTTCACACAGTCATGAAATTTCTTGTTTGAATTATCTATTTAAATTCCTTTGCAACCTTCCTGTTTGTATTCCAGTTGGGAAACATCTGTTGACCTATGTAAATACATACAATTTTTTTTACTTTGGCCTCTAGAACACGGTTCTCAATTTATAGTCTTTTATTCTTTTACTCCATTTATATTTCTGGAGCAGCAAAGCATCGATTAAACTTTTTTTATTGAATATCTAAGTAATGTACAGAGATTTTCACAGTATTTTTTTAAATATAAATAAATACTGACAGTTAAAATATATTATACTAGCGGCCTGGTACGACTTCGCCCGTGTAGATTTAATTTTGCTAATATATTTTTTAAATCTTACATATTATTTTAAACTTATTTAAAACTTGGAAAACTTTCGATTCTCGGAGAAAGCTTCGTTTCGTATTGTGGAGCCTTCGGTTCCACCTCGTTTTAATTTTGACTTGCGGGGCTGCGCTCAGCTCGGCAGCCACAACAATAGTGTTTGAACTTTCAATTTTGCTGCGTTTAGTTTATAAAAAATTATAGTTAAAACTATATTTACTTAAATTAATAGTTTTGTCCTTTTTATTCAAATAATAATATTTAAGCTTTATTTTGATAACAATACAAATCGTGTATTTTGACATATTAATGTAATTTGATTTTTCAAAATTCCAAAGCACACTTAGGTATAATATTACACTATTTTGAAACGTAAAAAAATTGATTTTTAAAATTATGAAATTTTCTCTAATATCTGTACCTACATCAAATGTTGATGCATTATATACTAAAACCTTCTTCAAGAAATTCTCAAAACGTCTAAATGATGGTGAAAATCGCATCAAAACCCACCAAGTAGACCAGACTCGGCCGGACGACTTTGTTTTATAATATTTATAGATATAGATTATAGATAGATGATATTATAGAAGAACAGAAAAAAGAGAACATAAAAAATAAGGGCTTTCCAAACTTATGCAAATTAACTCTTTAGCTATCAGTGAAAACTCGATAAAAATAATTTTAGTATTACCTGATAATTTGAAAAAAAAAATCGCAAAAGTGATGTGATAAGAAACTTTTAGACACAATTATTACGACAAAAAGCAACACAATGTAACGTATGGTAAGCAAGAACATGTTTCATTTTCTATCCATGAAATAAACATGAAGGTAGCTATATAAAGAATATTGCCCATAAAACAATGAGATATAGTGTGCTATATTTTCCAATTAAACATTAAAGACATATTTCAAATGCAAATGCTGCACACAATATATATCATTTGAAACGAATGTCTGATGCATAAAACAATATGCTGCCAGCGATGTTTTATGTGAAACTACAATTTTGGTTTTAATACAAGTAACGGATGAATAAATTTTAAGTGCTCGTTTTATTTTAAAACGCATATATTATGATGTGTCATTCTTCAGTGATTATCCTTAACCGATTAAATTGTTAAATAAGCTGCATTTCTTGTACATTTACCGATGAAAAAAACGGTCCAACACAGCTCGAACTGACTCTTCATACAGGACTATAATACATATTAAATAAAAGGACTCATTATAAGAAATAAAAATATATTTTTTTTATAATTTTAAAGTGCATAGTTTACAATATATTAATGAAAATACACGAATATCGAGCATTCCCTCCTCCTTATCTCCGAAACTACTAAAATTTTGAAAATAGGGAATTACAGGAAAATCAAAACGAAAGTCCTAAGTCTTAATAGTACGGAACCCTCTCCACGCAATTTCGACTCGCACTTGACCGTTTTTTTTTGTATTACATGATTACTAATTATAATAAATTGTTTGAGTTTTCCTACCCAACTTGGCAGTGCCAGTTCTAGGGTAGGAGTTGTTGCAAATTAGTAAATTTATTTAATTGCGACGCCTGATTTAATTAAAACAAAAATTTAAAAAAAATAAAAAAAATCGTAATACTTCTTAATATTATCCTTAATGTTTAATCTGTCCATGTTATTAATCATTCCAATCAGATTAGGTGAGGATGTTATACAGGGTGAGTTCGACCACCCGTACCAGTCGTTTTTTTAGAAATCGGTTAGTCGTAGAAAGTTGTGTCAAAAATTTGTATTATAAAAGCCCTAATAAAGAATCGAATGGTGATAATTTTTTTTCCGAGAAGGTCGGCTTCCCTATTAGTTTGCTCCAGAATGTCCAGAACTCCGGAATTATAAATGTAACGATAGGCCGAAAGTGGTATTGTTGAAAAGATCTTTAAAAAATTAGCAAGTTTTGTATGGATTTTTTTTATTACTGCCACCCCTGTTAAGTAATATTTGTTTGAAATTACTAAATTAAAATGTCATAATAACGAACTTTTTAAAAGTCCGCATTTAAAATCTAGTTACCTATCTATCGATCATTAAACACTGAAGAAGTACACTCACAGTATAACCAGAAGAGATCAGTAGTATGTATTAAAGAGTAAATGGAAGACAGTTTGAACACTTGTGACAATGTCTAGGGTTGCTAGATTTTTAATGCCGACTTCGATCGTTATTATGAAATTTTAATTGAATAATTTCAAACGATTGTTACTTAACAGGGGTGGCAGTAATTAAATAATTTTTCCTACAAAACTTACCTATTTTTTAAAGAGCTTTTCAACAGCATCACTTTCAACCTACCGTGCTTTCTAAAATTCCGGAGTTTTGAACATATAATAATTTATATTTATACTTATAGAAATTTACAGGGGTGGTAGTAATAAAAAAAATGTTCCTACAAAACTTGCTTATTTTTTAAAGACCTTTTCAACAATACCACTTTCGATCTATTGTTACATTTATAATTCCGGAGTTCTGGACATTCTGAAGCAAACTAATAGGGAAGCCGACCTTCCCGTAAAAAAAAATTATCACCATTCGATTCTTTATTAGGGCTTTTATAATACAAATTTTTAACACAACTCTCTACGACTAACCGTTTTCGAAAAAAACGACTGATACGGGTGGTCGAACTCACGGCCTGTATATTAATTTTGAGTTTTCGTCATAAAACAACCAGTTGAAATTTTTTTTATTGAATGTTTTTATATTTTTTATTTATTTTTTTGTATCTAACAGGTATTATAAATAGTACTGCTATATAATTTGGGAGCAAGGAATACCGTGTGGTTTTGGCTGAAAGTTTTCGACATTTTTGGTACTTGTATAGCATTAGGTTCGTGCCAGTAATTCTTAGAATAATGTGCGATGTAGGTTTTATCAACTAATTAATAATTGATTAATAATTGATAAATAATTCCAAAAGCCGTTTTTTTACTTAATAGATAGCGATAATTTGTATCACAGCAAAAAATATCGATCAATTTAATACGCATCATAATCGACATTAATTTTGTTAAGTCGGCAAAATGCGATTTTGGATAATTTATTACTAGACTTAATAATGACAGTGTCGATTAAATAAATAATTATCAATTAATAATTAATTATAACATGTGTGAAAGATAGAGTACAATATATTAGTTGGACTGTTATGAATGGAATGTTTCAAAATGTCTCCTCACCACACACCGCAAAACACAATTTCCCCTTGGAGATCGGCAAACGGGCCCTTAATAGAGTTTTAAAAACTTTCGGTAGAAGTTACCTGCGGAGGGATGGCTAAACGAACATAGAGTGATGTATTGCGATAATAATTTGAGTTATGGCTCACTTTTATAAAGTCAAGCAGGGATACGAATAAGTGTTTCAGGGATTTAGTCACAATGTTGCTCTTACGGACTAATAATCTTTAACGCGATGAAAACAATTGAATAAACACAAGCGTTACGCGTGCAAATCTGCGTAAACGCTCTTGGATTTGTACATACAGCGTAACGTGCTGTTAGAGAATCGTTAAAGGCGAGTGTTGGATTAACTGCCTTTTCTCTATATTAAACCTTCTGTTAATAGATTTTGGTAAATGAGACTTGAATTTCGTTCGTATTAAAAACCATTACGTTAATCACATCAACACTAAACTGTGCATTATGGCAAAACTTATTAAATATTCGTTTATCATAATAATTTATTCATCAATTCAATTTTCAATCAGCTTTTCCGTTTGCGCAGTGACAGAATATTTAGCTCCATATTTCTGTATCGACGACTAATGACACGATTTCATGTTTTCATTGGTGATTTCCTATTGTTGATATCCTATAATAGACTTATAATGAACAATACCTGGCGTACAAGTGACTTAATCATACCTAGGACTTATTCATAGCTCGAACATAGTGAATGGAACCAGCTGCCTGATGCGCTACGTTCTCAGATATACAGCAATTTTAAAAACAAAAAACTTTTTAACAATAATAAACCTCCTTCAAAAATCCACCAAAAAGAGGAAAATAATGAAATTTTGAGGTCGGTGTCAATTTAATAAAACAAACGATATTAATCAGTAATCACTGTACTATACTTTTTAACCAACTTCATATTTTATTAAATTGGCACAGACCTCAAAATTTCATTATTTTCCTCTTTTTGGTGGCTTCTTGAAGGAGATTTTTTTTTTGTTAAAACGTTTTTTATTTTTTACTTTTTAGTGGCTTTACAATACGTAGTTTAGTCGCTTGCCAATATTAACTGACTCTTTCGCTGTGTGATTTGTCAAAAAGTGACATTTACCTTAAAGGAATCACACGCCGTTACTCACTTCTATCAAAAATCAGTCGAACTCCTGAACCGATTTTAGTAAAATTTATATGGGAACAACTTCGAGGTATACCCTATCCAATAAATAAAGAATTCTGCTAATCGGTTTATAAATGACACAGTTCTGAGGTAACACATAAAAAAATACAACCGAATTGAGAGCCACCTCCTTTTTTTTGAAGTCGGTTAATTAAATAAAAGTACTTGCTAAGAATGTCACCTCATACACACAAAAATACACACACACATCTAGGTACATACACAATATATAAATCATTCATAAAATGGTCACAAATGATTCATAGGGTATCAAAACGTGAATATCTATTAATATCCCGAAAAAAATTCGGAAGGAATCCAATACTTCTCTACCATAGAGGTGGGAAGCAAAAAATAGGTAAATGTGGTGGAAGCGCCGTTATTCATCACGGTACCTCCACCACATACTTTTAAATAATAACCGAATCTCCCGTATAATCTGACTATTTTAAGGCTCACAAATTTCTGAACAATATGGTAAGAGTTTCATCCAAATCGGTTCAGAAGCTCCTGAGATAATTGAAGCCATACATACTATTAACATACATACCTATAACATAATATACATATCACAGGCAAATGGTTATACCAGGTAAATGCCTTTTGTCTAAGCGAATTGTGTGTTTTTAAAGACCACCAGCAGCTAAGGTTATTTGGGCCTAGCACCAATTCATATTTTCAATTCATTATATTTTTTTTTAATAATAAATTGAAAATCCAGTTGACACTTTTACCAGCTCTTGGGCTAGAACCCGGGAACTGGGGACTTATAATAGAGGAACCATAGCAAGTAGCAACGCCATGTAAACAACAGCATTGCTACACTCTCGGCTATTCTCAAGCCCTGTCTAAGCGAATGCTATCTGCCTGTGCAAATGGGTTTTTTTTTATTTGCTAAATGACTAGGCAATTTGCTATTTGACTAGGATTATATTTATCTGAATCTTTTTTAGGCAAATAAAAATAAAATTATTTCTTTATTAAAGAAAAGCTGTAGTTACTGCACAATCAATTATCAAACTACAAATACAAAATGGTAAATAATATCTAACCTAAATATTTACTTACATTTTCATAAAATTGATGAAAAATCTAAGGAGCACATTAGACAGTAAATAGACGCTATAAATCTAGTACGTTAATAAACTATCGCAGTCATTTGCCTAACAACGATTACGGCAAATGCAATTTTCTTAAATAAAAACTATTTATTTAAATCATTTGCCCAGGTAGATAGCATTCGCCTAGACAAAAGCCATTTTCCTGGAATTACTATTTGCCTGCGACATATACACGACACTTTTTTAAGTGTTAAAGTACATACTGTAAAAATATTAGCAATAAATATATAGTTTTATATAACAAAAAATTTTGGAGCATACAAGTAATTCAAGAATTACAAGGCGCGATATTCATGTAGGTACTGTGTGTAAACGGTTTTATCGAACATAGGGAAAATAACACTGAGAAGATTTATAATTTTGTAGTAGGCTATGAGCCATACGACTAAATATAAATATGTATTGGATTTCATAGAAAAAATAGTAGAGTGAATTTTTTCAACAATTTTCCATAGCAACGGTTGACTATTAAGCGTAACTCGGAACCGGCTAAATAAAAACAGTCATGATGTGTCATAAGACACCCAACAGGAGCTATGCTTCTTACGCATTGTATATAGGTAAAACCCCCAAATAACCTTAGCTGTTGGTGGTCTTTAAAATACAATACTATAGGTAAAACCGAATTTATCAAAGATGTAAATAATACAATTAAAAAGTTATTATTTGATCGCCATTTTGAAATCTGACGCCATTTTATTATTTTGTGTCTTGTTAAATTCTCAAATATCAATTTTCAAAATGATCGGATAATTTTTACAAAGAAGTATATACCTATGACCCCCATTTTGAAATATGACGTCATTTTATTTTTTTTGTGTCCTATGAAACTCTCAAATACCGATTTTCAAAAAGATCGGACCATTTTTGCAAAAAAGTACATATGGCCGCCATTTTGAAATCTGACGTCATTTTATTTTTTTGTGTTCTCAAATATCAATTTTCAAAAGGATCGGATAATTTTTACAAAAAAGTAGGTACATGCGGCCGCCATTTTGAAATCTGACATCATTTTATTTTTTTGTGTCCTATGAAACTTTCAAATATCAATTTTCAAAAGTATCGGATAATTTTTACAAAGGAGTACTACATATTTCCGCCATTTTGAAATATGACGTCATTTTATTTTTTTGTGTTCTATGAAACTCTCAAATATAAATTTTCAAAAAGATCGGATAATTTTTACAAAAAAGTGCAAATGGCCACCATTGAAATCTGACGTAATTTTATTTTTTTGTGTCCTGCAAAACTATCAAATATCAATTTTCAAAAGGATCGGATAAATTTAGCAAGAAAGTACCTACATATGGCCGCCATTTTAAAATAAGACGTCATTTTATTTTTTTTGTGTCTTATGAAACTCTCAAATACCGATTTTCGAAAAGATCGGATCATTTTTTCAAAAAAGTACATATGGCCGCCATTTTGAAATCTGACGTCATTTTATTTTTTTGTGTTCTATGAAACTCTCAAATATCAATTTTCAAAAGGATCGGATAATTTTTACAAAAAAGTACATACGGCCGCCATTTTAAAATCAAACATCATTTTATTTTTTTGTGTCCTATGAAACTTTCAAACACCGATTTTCAAAAGGATCGGATAATTTTTACAAAAAAGTACATATGGCCGCCATTTTGAAATCTGACGTCATTTAATTTTTTTGTGACCTATGAAACTCTCAAATATCAATTTTCAAAAAGATCGGATAATTTTACAAAAATGTACATACGGCCGCCATTTTGAAATCTGACGTCATTTTATTTTTTTGTGTCTTATGAAACTCTCAAATATGAATTTTCAAAAGGATCGGATAATTTTTACAAAGGAGTACTACATATTTCCGCCATTTTGAAATCTGACGCCATTTTATTTTTTTGTGTCCTATAAAACTCTCAAATATTAATTTTCAAAAGGATCGGATAATTTTTACCAAAATGACGTTACACTTTTCACGTAAATCGGATCAGTGGTTCTCGAGTTATAAACTTTCAAACGGACATACAGACAGAGAAAGCCAAATTGTTCAGGAAGATATGAAACATCGAGAAATTTTGGTCCGATCCCTAGATCCCGCCATCCGACCGACGTCAATAATTAGTTACAAGTCATTTTAACTCAGTAGGCCATGGTTTTTAAACACAAAAATCAAACGTTACCAGTCAAAAAATTGAATGACTATATTATAATGTAGCACCCGTTTTTAGGCGCGATCTAAAGCGAAGCTAGAAGCGCCTATATACACTCGCTTTGTCTGTACGTCTGTTAATCTGTTAATCTGTTATTCTGTTAATCTGTTAATCTGTGACGGATTTTTTGTATCAGTCGTACAGCCCAAACGAGTTAACCGATTTTGAAAAACTTTTTTTTGTTCGATTCCTCTCGGGGTCTATTTGATCCTAACGTCGCCCGATTTTTGAATTTTGGCCCCAGAGGGGAGCAACTTAGAAAAAACGGTGTTTTTTGCTTATAGTTCGCTCAATTCAAGTCAGATCGATTCGAAACCTATCTTAAACGAAAGAGGAGAAAATTTTAGATAGATTTTATGTATAATATTGTGTGAAAACAGTTTTTTTATGCACATTTAATTGCTAATTTCAACTTTATAAATGCGACTTTATCTAATAAATCGCGAACTTGTTTCGGTTGTCCTTGTCTGTTGCACAGTGTGATATGGATATTGGAAGATAGCGTATGCTCTGACTTATAATAAATACGGGTACTACATTATAATATAGTCATTCAATTTTTTGACTGGTGACGTTTAATTTTTGTGTTTAAAAACCATGACCTACTGAGTTAAAATGACCTGTAACTAATTATTGACGTCGGTCGGATGGCGAGATCTAGGGATCGGACCAAAATTTCTCGATGTTTCATATCTTCCTGAACAATTTGGCTTTCTCTGTCTGTATGTCCGTTTGTACGTTTATAACTCGAGAACCACTGATCCGATTGACGTGAAAAGTGTAACGTCACTTTTGTAAAAATTATCCGATCCTTTTGAAAATTAATATTTGAGAGTTTTATAGGACGCAAAAAAACAAAATGGCGTCAGATTTCAAAATGGCGGCCGTATGTACATTTCTGTAAAAATTATCCGATCTTTTTGAAAATTGATATTTGAGAGTTTCATAGGTCACAAAAAAATAAAATGACGTCAGATTTCAAAATGGCGACCATATGTACTTTTTTGTAAAAATTATCCGATCCTTTTGAAAATCGGTATTTGAAAGTTCCACAGGACACAAAAAAATAAAATGACGTCAGATTTCAAAATGGCGGCCGTATGTGCTTTTTTGTAAAAATTATCCGATCCTTTTGAAAATCGGTATTTGAAAGTTCCATAGGACACAAAAAAATAAAATGACGTCAGATTTCAAAATGGCGGCCGTATGTGCTTTTTTGTAAAAATTATCCGATCCTTTTGAAAATTAATATTTTAGAATTTCATAGAACACACAAAAATAAAATGACGTCAGATTTCAAAATGGCGGCCATATGTACTTTTTTGAAAAAATGATCCGATCTTTTTGAAAATCGGTATTTGAGAGTTTCATAGGACACAAAAAAAATAAAATGACGTCAAATTTTAAAATGGCGGACATATGTAGGTACTTTTTTGCTAAAATTATCTGATCCTATTGAAAATTCATATTTGAGAGTTTTACAGGACACAAAAAAATAAAATTACGTCAGATTTCAAAATGGCGGCCATATGCACTTTTTTTTTTAAATTATCCGATTCTTTTGAAAATTGATATTTGAGAGTTTTATAGGACACAAAAAAAATAAAATGGCGTCAGATTTCAAAATGGCGGCCACAATGTGCACTTTTTTGTAAAAATTATCCGATCTTTTTGAAAATTGATATTTACGAGTTTTATAGGACACAAAAAAATAAAATGACGTCATATTTTAAAATGGCGGAAATATGTAGTACTTCTTTGTAAAAATTATCCGATCCTTTTGAAAATTGATATTTGAGAGTTTCATAGAACACAAAAAAATAAAATAACGTCAGATTTCAAAATGGCGGTCATATGTACTTTTTTGTAAAAATTATCCGATCCTTTTGAAAATCGGTACCTATTTGAAAGTTTCATAAGACACAAAAAAATAAAATGATGTCATATTTCAAAATGGCGGTCATAGGTATATACTTCTTTGTAAAAATTATCCGATCCTTTTGAAAATTGATATTTAAGAATTTAATAAGACACAAAAAAATAAAATGGCGTCAGATTTCAAAATGGCGATCAAATAATAACTTTTTAATTGTATTATTTATATTTTTGATAAATTCGGTTTTATATACAATGCGTAAGAAGCATATAGCTTCTGTCGGGTGTCTTATGACACATCATGACTGTTTTTATTTAGCCGGTTCCGAGTTACGCTTAATAGTCAACCGTTGCCATGGAAAATTGTTTAAAAAATTCACTGTACTATTTTTTCTATGTAATTCAATACATATTTATATTTGGTCTTATGGCTCATAGCCTACTACAAAATTATAAATCTTCTCAGTGTTATTTTCCCTATGTTCGATAAAACCGTTTACACACAGTACCTACATGAATATCGCGCCTTGTAATTCTTGAATTACTTGTATGCTCCAAAATTTTTATTTTAAGTCAAAGCATACGCTGTCTTCCAATATCCATATCACACTGTGCAACAGACAAGGACAACCGAAACAAGTTTGCGATTTATTAGATAAAGTCGCATTTATATAGTTGAAATTAGCAATTAAATGTGTATAAAAAAACTGTTTTCACACAATATTATACATAAAATCTATCTAAAATTTTCTCCTCTTTCGTTTAAGACAGGTTTCGAATCGATCTGACTTGAATTGAGCGAACTTATAGCAAAAAACACCGTTTTTTCTAATTTGCTCCCCTCTGGGGCCAAAATTCAAAAATCGGGCGACGTTAGGATCAAATAGACCCCGAGAGGAATCGAACAAAAAAAAGTTTTTTAAAATCGGTTAACTCGTTTGGGCTGTACGACTGATACAAAAAATCCGTCACAGATTAACAGATTAACAGATTAACAGACAAAGCGAGTGTATATAGGCGCTTCTAGCTTCGCTTTAGATCGCGCCTAAAAATCCATATATAAATGCTTACAAACCCTATGTATAAATGTAGAAGTCGTATTGAAAAATGCTTTTAAAATTTTTAATAAAGGATTTTTTTCAGTACAAAAGCGTTAAGCTTAAAATACAAAGGTGTTAAAATGATTAAGTGTAGCAGATATAACCTCATAATGGCTTTATACTATATCAAAACTTTCAGTATACGTGAATTATACTGACAAGCAAGAAATGTTATATTAGCCAATAATCGGACATGAGAGATTAAACAGAAAACCCTTCGCCGCAGAGTTTCTATTGTTAAGCTGACACAGAGATTGGAAAATGTGGGAAGAAGTTTAGTCGTCGGCCGGCGAGCATGAAAGTTCAGCACTAATGCCAGCACCTTGGGATAAATAGAAAGAGAAAGGGATATGAAGAAGGCTCACTCCTCGGGTTTGGTCATCATACTAATGACGTGCTGTCAACATCTTTGCAAGACCAGATTTAGCTATGGACTAATACAGATCCGTCATAGGATATATTTTGATAAAAAATTTTATTTTTTGCTGTATTGATTTAATACTCTACTATAAAAGCGGTTACTAACTGACCGCAGACACATTTTTTATGGACCTCGATAATATAGCGATTATCAGAAGAAATAGATTTTAGGTACAATATGAGAAATTAATTGTGAAATACGTTGAGAAACCCAAACATATTGGTTTTTATTCATAAAAATACAAAACTAATTTGTTATTCAAGTTTTAAAAAGTGAGATTTTTTGTCCATATGTCACATAATGTGAAACGCTAGCCGACATGATGGTTTCGTTTGTGACGTCAATATTATAATAAAGAAAAGATTTTCCAGAAATAGCATGTCTGCCTACGTTTGTTTACTATAATAGTGACATCACGCCAAAACAAATCCTGTCGTCTTAGCGTTTTGACACGGAATTTCAAAATTGAAATTTAAAATACCGTTTTAGGCAATTTAGCGATTTCATTTTACGAAAATAAAAATTCAGGTGGATCATCATTACCACCTAGATAATTTTAGACACTGTCCAAAAAACAGTAAATTAAAAAAACAGTAAACTACCCCATCCTGCTATTTTTCTTATATTGAACGCAAAAAAATATAAGTTCATCAAATTTTATTTCTCACAAAACAGAACAAAAAGGTTCTTTTAATGACTTCACATTTTATTTTCGAAGAGCCCCTATACATTGTTTTTTGTTGTTGTTGTGAAATCTATATTAATATTATAAAGCTGAAGAGTTTGTTTGTTTGGTTGAACGCGCTAATCTCAGGAACTACTGGTTCGAATTGAAAAATTTTGTGTTGGATAGTCCATTTATCGAGGAAGGCTATAGGCTATAATATAATATCACGCTACGGCCAATAGGAGCGGACTATCAATGAAAAATGTTGCAAAAACGGGAAAAATTATTTCTTTTGAGAGCTTCCGTTGCGTGCGCTGCGTAAACGGTTAAAGTTACGCAAAAATCATGTATGACGGAATTGTTCCCGGATGGTTTATATATATAGCGAACGAGCGAAGCGAGTGAGTAATGTAATTCCTAAACCACGCAATGGATTTTGATGCGGTTTTCACCATCAGTTAGATAATTTTTCGCGGAAGGTTTATATATATAGCGAACGAACGTAGCGAGTGAGTAGTGTATTTATACTATTCAAGCGAACGAGCGAAGCGAGTGAGTAGTGTATTGCACCCAGGCTTTCTTAGCACCCGGGCGAAGTCGAACGGGGCCGCTAGTTAGTAAAATAACCAAAAGGAAAGAAAATCACGTTTTTGAATTAGTGTAGGTCTGTAGGAAGGAAGAGTTTAGCCTTGAGTCACTGTTAAAACTTCTCGGACTAGTCTGGCAAGTTTTTAGTTGGTGACTGCTGCCACGTCATCGCAACAATTGGTTTACGTTTCTGAAGCTACAGAGTCGAGACTTATGCCATGTTTACGCGAGGGCGTTAAGAGTTTAATCGTCAATGTTAGTAGTAGTTGTTTTTTAAAAGCGTTTATGCGCGTTGAGATTTTTTGAACAGGTTATCCATTGTCACCTGTCAAATGTCAAAACACATTTGACGTTTCGTCGTTTTAGTAAGAAATAAGTAAATATTCTGATTTGAGGAACTTCGTTTTGGCTGGAACCACGAAAAGTTTGAGTGATGTTAAGGTGCGTTTATGCGTACGAAAATCGATCTTAAGATCGTTCTTAAAAGTTTTAACGTTAGTTTTACTCTTCTCGTAAACATGGTATTAGATGATCATTTTTAATAATGTTGAGATCAAACGCATTTTATCTCGATCTCGTTTAATCCAATTTTATTACGCTTTGTTTCTTCAATATGAAATTAAAAAGTAAGATAATATGTTACAGGTAAGGAAAATTCAAAAAGACATTAGTTTTATTTGGGGTAAAATGTGCATTAACCACTTTAAAAATGCAGATAGACCTAGCGTTACCCACAACAGATATATATTCCAAAGTTGACGTTATCCTTTCACCAGCGAATAGGGATTCAAAAAATAAGATTTTTTTTTTTGGCGCTTTTTCGAAATATCAACATCGACGGAGATACACGGTGTCAAAGTTTTATTTAAAAAATTAAAATTTATTAATAACTGCCAAACCACTTGAGATATTTAAGAAAAATTCGAGAAAAATTTTGTAGGTGTCAATAGCTACGGGGGAGGGAAATTTTTCAATAAATAAAATATTTTTGGGTTGACCAGTGGCGCGCGTAGAAAATAAACTGATTTTTGAAAAAATTAAAATTATTATTGAATTCCTTGTTTTCGAGTAAAAAAATAAAAACTGTTTTAATGGGCAGCTAAAATTAAGTTTTGAATACATACATATGTATTTTATTTTTTTACAAAATTTTTCATAAATATCTCAAGTGGTTTGGCAGTTATTAATAAATTTTAATTTTTTAAATAAATTTTTGACACCCTGTATCTCCGTTGATGTTGATATTTCAAAAAAGCGCCAAAGGAAAAAAAATCTTATTTGTTGAAGCCCTATTCGCTGGTGAAAGGATAACGTCAACTTTGGAATCACCCTGTATATATGTTGCAGTTAAAACTCGTTCTTAGTTACAACGCGTTTTCTCTAGTCGAAACTAGTTTTTACTAAATGCCTTTGTTATAACTAGAATGTACTGCTGTTTAAAAATGAATATCAGTTAAAACTAGTTCTAACTAGACAAAACGCGTTTTGACGAAATGATTCAGTTAAAACTGTTTCGACCAAGGAAAATAGTTCATCGTGCCTTATTCTGATTGGTCGAGACGTCACCTGATTCGACGAGAGAAGCACGATAACAATACTACGAATTGGTCAAATGGTCTTTGGTTTGTACAATTTATGAAAAATCGGGCACTTCATTCTGGTATTAAACAGTCACCATACAAAGCGATGTTTGGTATAGAGCCGCGGGTAGGGCTTATGACTTCGACTTTACCCCTGGATGTTATTAGGGATATACAAAATGAAGATGATCTCGAAAATGCTTTTAATAAATTGATAAATATTACAGAAAATGCGGAATCTGAACCTGTAGCTAGGTGCAGTGGACAGTCTCAGATTATAGCCGCATATATGTTGATGTTCCTTATTAATAAATGTTTTAATAAACAATACCCATATTTTCAATCCCAAACAAGTTTCCCTAATACTAGTTTTAACTGAAGTTTAATGTTAGAACGAATTTTATCTAAAATTCAAATATACATAGCAGTAAATTCTAGTCTTAACTAGGAAAGTCTTGTTATAACAAAGGCATTTAGTAAAAAACTAGTTTCAACTAGAGAAAACGCATTGTAACTAAGAACGGGTTTTTACTGTAACATATATAACACATTTATATGTTTATAAAAAACTAAATCTAAAAAATATTTCTGAAATTTATTGAATTTATTTGCATAGAAGGTGTTAGAGATCAAAGTGAACCGTGATTAGAAACTGAACATATCTCTGAAGTTTGCCCCGTCATTTTAGATATTTGAAAAAATTAATGTTGTTTTGTAATGTGTTCGATGTGTGATATGATGTGCCGCAATGAGGAAAATGCCTTTAAAAATTTAACTTTCGTACGTAAAACAAAGGCGGAGCTAACTCTTCGAAAAAATATGTTTTGGCTGATATAAAAATAGTAAATATCAATATAATTGTTTTCCTTTACGCCACATAGTAGCACATTACAGCACAAAGTATTTTTTAAAGGCGGGGCCAAGTTTTTTTAAAAATTGTTTTTGCTTATACAAATTAAATTTTTAAGGACATATTCTTCATTGCGGCACATCATAGCACACACCCATCACATTACAGCACAACATTTATTTTTTCAAAAATCGAAATATAGCGGGACTATAACTTCAGATGAATAAGCAGAACTGAGACCGAACCTGTGAACACGCATCGCTTCCAACTGGAGAACTAGCATTTCCTGACTTGTCAGCGGAGAACTTTATTAAACGTGAAAAGGGTATGTGCAGTTTCAAGACGAAAAATCTTCCCTTCTAACAGCTCTACAACACATCACTGGTTTCAAAAACTTAATCGCTGTTAATTAAAGAACCTTAAATTTAAAAAGAACAGTCAAAATTAAGCTAATTTTAATTAGATGAAATTTTAACAAAGAAATTGACGACATTGCAGTACTTAACATAATTAAAATAATAAGAAATTATTCTTGTGGGAATGTTCTCGGGGAAACAGTACATTACTGCAAAATTTCTCTGAGCTACAAATTCTCAAAAAACTTTTCAACATACTTTTTTAAACTCAATCTATTTAAAGACAGACGACGTTGTTTTTGTACACTTTCAAAATTAAACTTAGTGGTGAGGGAGGCAATTTTTTGTACGTAACACAAAGACGTTATTTTAAATTAATATATCTAATGAATTTCATGGATTCCAATTTCTCGTCAGTAAAACAAAACTCTGAAAGGTTATCTATACATATATTTATATTTGGAGAGTATCTACAATTAATGTACTTTTACTCCTCTACTGGTTTAGTCACTGACTTCTAAAGTAATAAAAATCTATTAAATATCGCTCGGCTAAGGAAGTATTAACCGCACCCGTGTTTACAGTTCATATATTGTCTAAGATGAAATAACGTGCCATGTCGGGTGAAATCTCGATTGCTCTAAGAGTATTTCACTCTATTGAACACCTACTAGCAAATAAAATATGTTCATGTCTAAATCCGTCTCTGGTTTTAGATTAAAATGTTCGATGTTTAATTATTAGTATTGATGATAAACACAAAGCACTGAAGAGATCGAAACACAGGGTTTAGATATAGATACTGTGAAGTCATAATTATCTATAAGGTATATGAGTATAAAAATAATATAGCTGGGATTCGACTGTATACTATACAGCTCGATAAAATATAATTCATTTTGAAAACGAAATAAACACACGTTTTAAACATTAGCCTGGAAATCACGAAGGCTATGTAAGGCCTATACGAGGAAAGCTAAAAGGTCATTGTAAATGGTGTTCGACTTGGCGCTTTCTCCATTTAAATTTATTTTTGTCCATTAAAATTTATATAAGAGTCCCTATTTATTAATACAGCAATTACGAATCATTTAGTGAGCGTTGATAGCAAGAAGTTGACCGTGATAGGACCATTCGGTCAGTAAAAAAATGAAAGTGTAGGGAAAACGAAACCACGTTTGATTTTAAGCAAATCCTGGCACGATTATAATTAATGACTTAAGTAGTGGTCATTAATTAGCACCTCGCGGCCGTCATATAACATCCGTATAAAATTTACATGAATGTGTAGAAAAATACTTGTAACTTAAGAATATCATTGTCAGCCTTGTCCCATCCTGACCGAAGACCCCTTCTCCGTTATCAAACGTTTCACGAATTTCATTGTTTTGCCTTTTGAGTTAGAAATTGGAAACACTGGGGGGTTGGATAATAAATGGGGGGACACAACTTGACTAGGTGTCAAATCATTTCATTCCTCAGCAGATACAACTTTGTTATTTTAAGTAGCACCCTGCATTTTTTCGATGGATTCAGAAAAAATCGTAATTTGGGCATCTTTTGTATAAAAAAGTACCAGGTTAAAGTGAATTGGTTCTGAAATATTTGAGGTCAAAGTTAGACAAATTACTAATATAAATTTGTCTAAGTTTGACCTTAGATATTTCGGTTTATAGTGGACGACTAACTTCATTGGACTTTAAAAACCATGTTTTTGAGAGCGTCAAAATGAACTAAATTAAAAAGGAATAAAGAACAAAAAGAGAAAGAGGAAAACGAACAGAGAAAACACTTGCCAAGACCGGATTTTGCAAAAGCAGATACGCACAGAAGAGCTGTCTAATGATATATAACAAATCGATACGCGTGTCGTCGACCGTGCATACTATAGGTACTGTGAAATCGCGTCCCATAGCGAGTAATCAGTGGGGACGCGCGGATGAAATTAAAGAATATTATCTTTCGAAATGGAACGAAATGAAACCAATGCTACCATTTTAATATCATAAATTTATTTTTCAACGTACGGCTTCCCTTCTTTTCGATGAAGATAAATTCAAATATTTTTAATAGAAAACTGTTCTCAAGTGTATAACTCTGATGCTAAAGTAAGATATTACCCTCCATTTTACTTTAAACAGCAAACTGAAATTTTCAACGGTCGAAATTCGACGTATATATCGATTTCAGTTAACAATATGATGATGTATTTTATTACTTTACTTGAAAAAAAATGTGTATTTCAAGGAAAATGCTCTTTTTATAAATAAATGGCCGTGGTTATACTCTACACGTTTTAATGTGAGCGTAAAAAGAAGAATATAAGAACAAGTATGTTAGAAGTCTGAGGCTTTGTGTCGAATAATCTAAAAATATTTTTGTTGTTTTAGAATCTCTTGGGCTGGACGCCTGAGTTAATATTTCACCATTTCGTTCAGAACTTTTAAAAAACTGATAAACAAAACTAAAACTTGGTATGACGAATCTTTTCAAGAATACAGACGTTAAGTTCATTCGTTTATTTTAAGCTATTTTTGTCTGTGTACTTACTATATGTATGTATTGTTAGCTGTAGTTTATTGTGTCCTGTTTAATGTTTCGTTTTGGCCAAAAGGAACTTTAGCAAAAGTTGTTTCCGTTTTCATTGGGGACTAATATCTGTGTTAACTTTTGTTTTACGACTAGCAGCATTTAATGGACTTGGCTGTAATTTAACTTTTATCTGATAAAAAAGAATTCTAGAGTGTTTTACAGATTAAGAAGGTCTAAAAATACGTGTGCACGAATTGTTTCAATAAAAGAATAACAAATTATTTGTAAACCATAAGTCTGATGGGCATCCTGATGCATCTCGGAAAACAATCGGTATGAACTTATATTGTAAGTTAATTCCTACAGAACGATAGTGGAATAAAAGACACTGCTGGGCTGCAGAAAGCATTGTCAAAAAAAATTATTTGAGAATGACCTTCGATTGTGTTTATATAAGAGTTTTTATATATGCAGGAGTAGTTAATAATGTTATGAAACTCCTTGTCATGTAAAACATTATATTGTACTCACACAAAAACAAATGATTGATCTACATGGAAAAAGATCGCTATGCGTAGAAAAATGCTGTTTCGAATTAGAAATTGTTCAAAAAAAACTATGTTACAAACATGTATACTGTATAGTGTATAATATGTTACCGTGAATGATCGAAAATGGTGAATGTCAACAATCACCGGTGAATGTGAACACATGCACCAAATACGTTTGTGAGGGTCCGAAAGATTATTTGCAATATATGTTATTCGAAAATTCACCAGTGTATGTCAACATACACCAATCGACAATGTTGAATGTTAGAAACAAAGTGGTTGGAAGGTCTACATGTTGTTCAGTTTGCAAAAAACACAACCTAGGTACCAATTCTCAAGAGGATATTCGTCAGACTCCGCATGAGGCCATGTTTGTAGTAAAACTAAAAAGAGGAATAGCATCATTGACTCTACCTCGTAAGAAAATTGGAGGCATTGAAACACAAGTGCAGATTGAAAAAATAGCAGCCTTTTTGCAAATGCATTGAAAGTACATCGCAACAGCATTCAGCAGAACACCAACTAAGGTGAAGAGGATAGCGATGACATCGATAATGGCGAAGACCCAATTCTCTATGTGGAACGTTGCAAAAAAGAGAGTCTTGAACTACAGCCAACAAAAATGTTGCGAACATCAAAAAACAAATTAACTCCTGCCCAAGTTGGTGATACCGTACGAGTACAGATTCCAGATTTATGGATCACTTTTTATTTTATTCAACATTCATCACTCATGCGTGGCGAATGTCAACAATCACCGGTGTAAGTTAAAAATAATGATATTTTAAAAATATTTCGACCATACATTGAATAGTGAATAGCTTGGTGTATGTCAATATTCACCGGAAAATGTCGACAATCACTTGATTTCGATCATTATCACAGTAGCATATACACAGTTTAAAAAAATGTCGCTTCAATCGATCAATTATTTTTCGAGAAGGATCGACTTAAATAATGCTTTTCATGTGAAGAAATATGTGAGGTCACAACTAAGGTCATTATCAAATCAGATTTTCTGACAATTCTTTCTGCAACTCAGCCTAAGTAATATTATAATATTAATAATATAATGATGCACTTATAGGGTTGCCATAATAATATTTTCAAAAGTAGAACTTTTAGGTCTAAATCCCCGGACATTTCGCTTGCAGCCCGGACAATATGCCCACAATCGAACGACTTTTTTTAGTTTTATAGTACTAGATTTGGTATTCTTATATTCAGTCGACTAAATTTGGTTTTCTTACCTATTATTATTTTATTCGTAACCCAGACGCCTAGAAAAATGCGAAGAGACTATCGAAAAATAATTCGTTATAACAATAATTATAATAATAATTATGTGAATTTAAAAATTTTTTTAAGCCCCGGACATATTATATAATTACCCCGGACTTCTACGGACGCCCTAAAAAATAGGACGGATGGTAACTTTAGATGCACTTCAACTACAAGTAATCGACAATTGATGATGTAGCAAAAAATAAACAATATGTTAACCCAAATACCAACATATTAAATTAAAACGTCGCGTCGACGCGCAATTCGCTAAGTTAGCTTCATCAAGAAGGTAACCAAACTGTTTATTTACTAAAATCTAGATAACGTTTACATTGTTAGTGAAGCACGCGTCAAAATTTTTAATTTTATCTGTTGGTATTTGTGATAACACCCTATTTTAATATTTTATAAAGACAATAAAAAGTGGTGGAACCTTTGGTGTAACGATACAAAATGTTATAATTACCACAAAACACCAAACCATAATAAAAACTCTCGACCAAGTTGGCGAAACGTACGTCGAGAGTTTTTATTATGGTTTGGTGTTTTGTGGTAATTATAACATTTTGTATTTTATAAAGCTTTTGGTGCAATTTAATAATAACATAAATATTTACAAATATCAAAATATTAAGAGATGATTTTTTATTTTAAATGCGCTAACAAATCAATCGAAGTGTACTTAGTTCACCTGAAGCTCCCAGAATTAAATCTAAATGAATAAATCACTACTAATAAGCACATTCTTGATCATGCAATATGCGAATTTGCAAATACAATAGTAGTAAAGAAGATGAAGAGGAATGAACCGTCAGGAGGGAGATATGTGTTTGCGGATTGCATTATCTGCTCCGGCGAACAGTTGAAATCTTCTAGACACCGAAATACACTGGAGAAAGAGGGAAATCACTGAGTGACGACGATTGAATTGTTTGTTAAGGCTGTCGTTCTCACACACTGTTTTTATTAACCTTCCGAAACTATATTTTTGCCCAAATGAAAGTCATATTAATCGAACTTTTTATGCATAGATTCTTTAAAACAAATATCTATTATTATTAGTTTATTGCAAAATTGGTTGGGATAAAAATATAAGAGGGAAGTTGCATGATTTTAAAGTTATACTTCTTTTGGCGCGTTATGGAAAAATGATGAGAGTGAATTTTTAGGATGCGCGCGCATCGCGTCACGCCACGCCACGGAAATTTATCACCATGCAGTTAGTCGTTACACCAGTCTTAAGGTGACTGCACACGCAGATTGCAAAAAATGATCTCGGCAAATTTCAAACTGTGGTCACAAAAGTCATTTTAATACTGTTTTTATTAGCTACAATTTAACATTAAGCTTTATAGAAGGGCTCTTATTGCTTAAAAACTAAAAAAAAAAAAATTCTGTTTAAAAAATTGTATCAAAAAACGTGATTTTTATCAATATTTTCTTTACAGTACGACTTATTATTTCAAATTACGGGAAGTGAAATTGACATTTTAAAGTTTTTTCTTCACAAATGTATGCAAAAAATACTAAGGAAGAGGGCTATTTGAACAGTTTTTTTGAAATCAATTTTTTTCTACACATAAATTTGTGCTAAACTTACGCTATTTTTGTCATTTTTACCTGATTTTAAAGCATATATTTAGATCAAATATTATACAACAATCTGGCTCAAAGTCATATGGGAAGAAAGATACACACTTCTAGTTTATTTTGAAAGCATTACCATCAAAGTTTGATTAAGGTTTTTCATAGAAATTAGAGATTTTCGAAATAGTTTTTCACAGGGGTTGTATTATACTGAAAAGTCAATAGATGTCGTTAGCAGACTTGAATCGAACGATGTTTCATAATACTTTACAGAAACAAATATATTACACATCACACTTCCAGTGTGAACTCGTGAGTCGGGTCGCAGTGATAAATAAAAATAAACATTTTCAATCACAATAACCACTTATTGGATTCTAATATAGTCATTCAATTTTTGGACAGATTTTATTATGATTTTAATAATTAATTATGACCTGCTGGGTTAGAACGACTGGTAACTTATTGACGTCGGTCGGATGGCGAGATTTAGTGATCGGATCAAAATTTTTTGACTTTTCATACCCTCCTGAACAATCTGACTCTGTCTGTTGGTCCGTTTGTACGCTTGTAACTCGAGAACCACTGATCCGATTTACATTATTTTTTTTGACATGAATAACTTTTTATGCGATTCTATGCGCGTTTTAAATTATTTCTAGTTTTGATACATCTTACACTTCAGTCAGGCGCTATATTCAGAAAGTTAACGTCACGAAAATTGCAGCGAAACATGCGACGGAAGCCATAATTTTGACGCCGTTGGGTTCAGAATGTTTACGGATTGATATTTGAGAGTTTTACAGGACACATAAAAATAAAATGGCGTCTGATTTCAAAATGGCGGCCATATGTACTTTCATAAAAATTATCGGATCCTTTTAAAAATTGATATTTGAGAGTTTTATAAGATGCAAAAAAATAAAATAGCGTCGAATTTCAAAATGGCGGCCATTATGTACTTTTGTAAAAATTATCCGATCCTTTTGAAAATTGATATTTGAGAGTTTCATAGAGCACAAAAAAATAAAATGACGTCAGATTTCAAAATGGCGGCTATATGTACTTTTTTGCAAAAATGATCCGATCTTTTTGAAAATCGGTATTTGAGTTTCATAGGACACAAAAAAAAATAAAATGACGTCATATTTTAAAATAGAGGCCATATGTAGGTACTTTTTTGCTAAAATTATCCGATCCTTTTGAAAATTGATATTTGACAGTTTTACAGGACACAAAAAAAATTACTTCAGATTTTGTAAAAATTATCCGATCTTTTTGAAAATTAATATTTGCAAGTTTTATAGGACGCAAAAAAATAAAATGACGTCATATTTCAAAATGGCGGTCATAAGTATATACTTCTTTGTAAAAATTATCCGATCCTTTTGAAAATTGATATTTGAGAATTTAATAAGACATAAAAAAATAAAATGGCGTCAGATTTCAAAATGGCGATCAAATAATAACTTTTTAATTGTATTATTTATATCTTTGTTAAGTTCGGTTTTATATACAATGCGTAAGAAGCATAGCTTCTGTCGGGTGTCTTACGACACATCATGACTTTTTTTATTTAGCCGGTTACGAATTACGCTTAATAGTCAACCGTTGCTACGGAAAGTTGTTTAAAAAATTCACTGTACTATTTTTTCTATGTAATCCAATACATATTTATATTAGGTCTTATGGCTCATAACCTACTACAAAATTATAAATCTTCTCAGTGTTATTTTCCCTATGTTCGATAAAGCCGTTTACACACAGTATACCTACATAAATATCGCGCCTTGTAATTCTTGAATTACTTGTATGTTCCAAAATTTTTTCTTAATATATTAGAAATTCGGAGTATTTGAAATGTATTTTCAAATTCAAATATAATTTATAAAAATAAAGCAATTTGAATACAAAATATAATAAATACTTATTACTTATTGTCTGGTACAGTGTTTGCAAATTAGTAAAGAACGCCTACGCCACTGGAATTTCATCTTTGAAAACAACGTTTCAACACGAAATGAAGAACTCTGTCGTAGATGGTCGTGTCATTATAATCAATCAAGTTTAAATGATCCGATCATTCACGAATCAGTTTTCGTCTTCAGTGTACTTTCTCCGACACATACATTCAAATGCCTATAAGATAGACCTCTGCGGGTGAATAACGGGGCATGTACAGAAATGCATATATATATTTTTTGTGGCTATTCAGTCACCTTAATGTGACAAGAGCATTTTCGGTTTTGAATAATATCTATAAAAGCTTTTACCATACAATTGCTCGTGTATGCCGCTTTCATTAAATATGAGTTCGTACTCCAAACCGTACTGATTTCACAGTATTATTTTTCTTGATTATAATATCCTATTATATAGCACTGCTATAAGACGTCTCTGTGGTGTAACGGTAACGTCGTGGCTTCATACGCAATAGGTCACGGGTTCAAATCTCAACAAAACATCATGCATTTTTTTTAATAAATAATTAGATATAAATATAATAAATAAATAAAATTAGGCAAAATCGCAGGATAGTGGACAATATAATTTGATTTATTAAATTAAAATATGTACGACGTTTCGTCTATAGATTTAGACTTTTTCAAGTACATACATAAAAAAAAATTTTTTATGTATGTACTTGAAAAAGTCTAAATCTATAGACGAAACGTCGTACATTTAATTTAATAAATCAAATTATATTGTCCACTATCCTGCGATTTTGCTTAATTTTATTATAATCACGATGGACACGATTTCTAATATAAATAATAAATAAATATATTTAATAAATTAATAATTCATTAAATTAAATTAATTAATTTAATATCTTTATTTTATTATTTTATTGTCTTTTTTACAAACGTTTAGTACTGGCACGCGGGATAAAATTTTTGGAGTTATTTTTGTTTTGTTACGTAAAAGAAGTATAACTTCTGACGTGCGTACATAGTACACACACACTTTTTTTATGGCATTTTTGTCACGTAGCACGAAAATATACTTCAATTTGAACACAACTCTAAAATTTGAGAAACATTGAATGATTCGTTGAAGTGCAATAATTTACTGAAATACGAATAAATTTCAAAAGAAATCATGTGATCAAAAACAGTGTGTGACATCAAAGTTTGACATTTGTTGTCCATTTGCATAGAAACATACAGCTTAGAATTTAGATTGTTTACATTTATATTAGAAATCGTGTCCATCGTGATTAATTTTATTGTTTACATTATGTATTTTTCAGCAGTCTGTTTCTTAGTTTTTAGCATGGATGTATTATACTCACTGAATACCTGACTTGTGGTTTAAAAGTGAAGCAGAGCAGCCATATTTGAGTTACAATCGTCGATATATATCGACGATTGTAATACCATGAATATGTATAATACACACTTTTTCCTTTACCTATATTGTAAGCTAATGGGTCAACTTAATTTCCCAAATATTTACTTATAAAATACGGACGATTTGCGAATATTATTTACAAATTAGATGTTTAACGTTTGGAAATTTTAATACAAAAGAAATTTTAAAACCTGTGTGTAAAAGACAGAAGTTAAATAAGTTAATATTTTTTTATAATACACTTCTCCAAGAAATTAACGCACCACCAAAAAGTAACCAAAAGTTTAAAGTAATTTTTTGTCAAAACTACTCGGCCGATTTGGACGGATCTTTTTTAATGACAGGTTGTCTCTTCCGGAAAGTTAGTGTGCTACTGTATTTGCATAGAAACCTATTTTTTTATACATATCGGGTGTAGCAATTATTGTAACGTTCAAGATTCCAATGTTACTCCTGGGGGAGACATTATTAGTAGATAATATAAACGCGTCATAAAATTACATAAAATTATGACGTCATGCCTTAAAACGCTTTTTAGCGGCGGAACTTACGTAAATATTTCAAAAAATACTTTCGAGCTTATTTAAAATCGGAATGAAGTGATTTAGGTGTCGTCTTGTTCAAAATTTCCAGTATTAGTATTGTCCTTAATGATGTAATTTTTAATTGACCAATTTAAGACCAATAACATCGCATAAAATATACCTACCTATTAATAATTTTTTACTGAAAAGGGGCCAGTTAGTGTTTATAAAATAAAATATCGTACAAAATTTGTTCTAATTTACACTTTACAGCCTTAAATATTATGAAGTGAGTAGCTAAATACAGAAATAAGTTTACTGAAAACGAATGGTTTGTATAGGCAGTCGATACACTGAACACATTCGCCAGAAATCATTTCTCCCTTAGTACTCAGTGAAACATCAGTTAAGGCAGTAATGGTGCATAAATCTGTTGAATTAATTTACATAAATACATACTGTCTGCGGACTAAACGTCCTTATTTCATGAAATTACATAAGCAAACAAATTTTATCGGCAAATTTATTGCTATAACGGATTGCAGATAAGCATTTATTACAAAAATTGACAGAAGGTAAAAAATAATTCCACAATTAGATTTTATTACGTCTCTACCTTATTTAATTATAAGTGTTATTTTCAAAAAGTTTTGTCAAATGCAGCTGACATAATCTTCGAGTATTTGCAAATTATAATTCAATTCTTAATAATTGTCAAGAGTTCATAATCTCTCTTAATTAACTTTAGTATCTGGCGTAGGGTTTTTTTTAAATTTTGCTCTATATAACAAAAAATAATTATGATAATACATACGACCACATATCAAAAAGGTACATGTTAGCATTAAGCTTATTCCACTGGGTAATATATGTAGGAACCAGAATTTAAAATAATTATTATAAATCAAATTGTAAATTTTTACATATTTGTGACAATAAATTTTATCTTTATCCTTAAGGTGCATTTTCATGTGACGCTAGACGCTGGCGTCTAGCGTCAAATGTGGTCACGTGACATAAACGCCATCTTGAAAAACTGTAGCGTCAAAGCTAAACATTGTTTAGCTTTTACGCTGGCGTCATTAGTTGTTTCTGGTCATTAGTGATGCGAGTTTTCTACAGCTAGGTACAGATTAGTGCATCAAGTATCAATAAAGTGTTATTATAAAAAGTGCAGTTTAAATAATGGATGAACCCAAAAACGTTTTTTTCTGATATATTTTTTTTTATTCTGTATAGCAATTTCATTAAGTACAAGAGTAGCTATAACCCTATTTCGTCTAAGTCGTTTAATTTGCGCTTGCCAAATTATTTTTTTACACTCATATTATATCCATTTTTGATAATCGTATTCAGACATTGTCTTTTCTGTTAATAAATTTACAAAGAGCTTATTTATTAATTATTATAACAAATTCACCAGGGTTTTGATTTATCGATGTCTTTATTTGACGCTCTCTTTACAAATTTACAACTGTCAAAACCTTGCTGTCTGCTGACGCTAAAATTTGACGCTGGAACTTGACGCTACAGTTTTTCAAGATGGCGTTTATGTCACGTGACCACATTTGACGCTAGACGCCAGCGTCTAGCGTCACATGAAAATGCACCTTTATATAATTAACTCTACAATTCAATAAGGCTGTAAAAAATAGATATATGACTATTTCCTATTAGAAATCATTTCCACAAACAAAAGACATTTATTTCATTTTAATATGTTAAGTAGGTATTTACGGAGATAGAAAATTTTAAATTTTAATACCTGCGTCACTAGAGTCAAAGCTCGTTCGCTAGAATGAGATAGTAATGAGATAATGTATTAAGTATTTGGGCTGTAGTTAGTGGACCGTGATGTTTGGCGCTAATGACGTCAATCTCTTGAAAGGATGAATAATTTTTGCCATAAATACTATAAAGTGGCTGCTTTACATGCATGTATGTATGCATGTAAAGTGGTTTTTGACAGGCCAGTGTGCGGGAAGGTATCTTTCCCATACTAGTTGGAAAGCAAACCATTTCCATAGTGATGTATGTTTATTCGCCCTGATCCGCCCACTAATACCTACTGGTAGCTACATCTCGATCTACTATAGAAGTGAAGTTGGCAACACAAAATTAACTGACAACTTTTTTTTGAAAATACTGGAAATGAAGTGAAATGCAGCTATTTTATAGTGGATATGGCAAGAAATACCATATATCTCGTGCGTAACGATGTTACGACTCGTGTGACTGTTAAAACTCACTGTGCTAGTTTTGACATACTGTCACTACTTGTCAGTAATATACCTCAATACGCCACTAGATATACAATCTACCTACCATATTTAAGTTAAAAAATTTATTATGAATTAATTTGTAAAAGGAACACAGCTAATAACACAGCGTTTGAAAAAGTGTGTCTCACAATGCAACATACGAAAAAGTCAATTATATGCTTTTAAGTACAATGCTAAAAGATCGTTGCGTTGTAGTACCTATATAGGTACAGTCGCGGACTTAATAAAGTTTACACTTGAGTTTTTCAGTGTAAGTTCACAAAAAGTCAGTAGCTTAGCAAAAAATTTAGTTTTTAATAGGTAATGTAAATGTCAAAAATTAGAAGAAATAACTGTCGTTTAAATGCCGTGAAATTATTAAAACGATGAACAAAAAAGAAGAATTATTGCAAGATTGGAGGAAGGAATTTGCTAGTATCAAATATTATCAAATCTTTTTATGTTTTAATTGAATAATATTGAGTAATTTGGATTGTATAATAAACAACTGAGGTGTTTTGATAATAATTTTTTATTGAATTTTTAGGATGTAACCTTAGTAATTGATACATTACTATTAAAAGCCAAATTACAATATGCGAAAATTAAAAAAACCGGTAACTAGATGATACAGGTGTAAACTTTTTTAAGTCCGCGACTGTACATTACTAGCTAAGAAATGCATTCAACTCTACTTAATTACTAATTTACTGTCTTTCCTAGGTATATGTAAAATATTTAGTTTTAGTTTACAATTTTAACTCGAGCGCAATAAAAAATTAACATCTAATAATTGTAAAGTGTAAATATCCCGTACGATTACAGTATGTCGAAAATGTAGTTAGTGTGATTCAGTACAGACTTAATTTACCAATTTAGGCGTTAATACTTATTAAGACCCTACTGCCAGCCACAAGTGCACGTACATTTCCTAAGATGTCTTCAGAACCACGCTTTCATCAACCTCCGAATTTGTATATTAGGTATAATTATCATGTACAATGTACATCTGTGAAGCACATGCACGTGCGTGCATCTATTACAATATAGTGTATGGACCAAGAAAATTTTATAATCGAAGCCAACATCTATCTGTCTTTTTTCTACGGGTCTTCCAAGCACTACGGCGTAAAATCATACATTGAAACCGAATAAACACAACGTTCGGGTTTCAGTTTCGGTTTTATCAAGTGTCCCGGTTTCGGTTTTTAATGATAGGCTTTTGAAAATTAAAAGTATAAAAACTATTATAATTTTATAAATAATAATGTTATATTTACCAACACTTTTGTTACCAACACTATGTTATATTTATCAACACTTTTTCATCGTAAAAATGGAGACTGAAAAGTTTCGTGATAACCGATTGGAATTGATTCCCACGATTTATTCGGTTTTCGTTTGGGTTTATTTTCTGCTAAAATAGTGGTTTCGATTTCAGTTAATGCAGAAACGGTCACGGTTTCACTTTCAAGCCTTGCTTAAGATTATGTAAAAGTCTTCAAAAAATAAATTATAAAAAATATATTACGTATACGTAATTCATATTATAAATCAGTGTTTAATAAAATAACTTGTAACATTTTTACCCAATTTTTTTTAGAAAAAAGGACCAATGAAGAAATAAAGTTTTTTGAAGGCGTTTCCATGGCATAATAATTAATAGAAATATTCCGAATCTGCACGAAACGCTATGCCAAAGTGGTTGACACATGCGAATGGGGAGGCCCAAGGCACACTTTTCTCGTACGTGTTAGCTACACCTCAGCCCATGGAAAAGTGTTAGCAATTCCAATGCATTATAAAAGTTCCATGCAAATAACTAGTGTATAAATACGACAGCGTTTCCAAGAATATCGCAAATTAAAATAACCGCCAGTTGCCAGCGGGGTATAGGATCTCAACTGAAAAAAATCATAAATCAGAATATGTAATATTATAACAGAACCGTTATAACAGACATTGATTATAAAGTTACCCTGCGGATAGTTTTTAGAATTAAACTTGCACAAAGCTTTACGATACAGAGGTTTTTGTGTTCTCTAATTTTCCCTTTATTATCCAGTCCCATTAAGCTTTGCCTTGCCGCAAACATTTCAGTTCGTGTGCACACCATTTCGTTTCTGTTACATATACGGGTTCTGTTTAAACAAAGCATGATGTGCACCATCGACCTTTAACTAAATTATTTTCATTACTGTTGTGGTAAAACAGTAGCGCTTTACATTCGTTCTAGGATCAGAAACTTATTGAAGCAATCCGGAAATTTATATAAACAGTTATACGTATACAAAACCACCGATACGTATCACGTCCTGCTGTAAGATCAAATCAGTACCTACTTTTAAATTAAACTGTAATAAAACATCTACTTATTACTTTTTTTTTGCTAGGTTTTTGCGTATTTTTATTATACCTAGATGAAACCACGTCTCGATCATAAATGGCCATTGGACATCCTTTTAATGGCAAACGTTCCTAATTTGGGAACATCGTTTATTTATTTTATCGTTATATCGAAAGTGTTTAACGAGTTGCCTCAAGAGATAAAAAAAAACAGCTTATTATTACAGTAAACCTACATTTGTTTCTACACAGATTTGAAAATTTTGAAATAAATATGAACCATTAAAAGGTTAAATTAAGAATAAGGAAATCAAATTAAAAAAATCAACTCATTATAAATTGCAATTTACGTTGATGTGTAATAGTAGTTTACACAACTAGTACAATATTAAGTATAACTCGAGAGGGGTGAAGTTGGTACGCGAGCCGCAGGCGAGAGTACCAACACCTCGAGCGTGTTATTTATTTTATTTTTTGTAACACATATTTGAAATGTATAACATATTCAACTTTAGAGTTTTATTGAATTAATATCAAATACCGAAATCTCACTGACAGCTAAAAATATTGGCCTTGAACTATATTTGAAACGTTGCAGTAAGAAATAAGGCATATTTTGTTGATTGTTCGTCTTCATCCCACAACATCATTTTTTGTATATTCCTATATTTCTCGTATGACGTAAAATATAGATACATTATTGTACGCTGACTTCACAGTGTATATTTTACGCACGCCTCCCTATGCTATCGTACGAAGTAAATTATTGTATTATTGTAAGCGTGTGATATATTTATATTATTTTAAGTAGCCGACTGGAGGCACGAAATGTACATTTCAAATATGTGTTACAAAAATTAAAATACTTATTGTATCTGTGAGACGCAAATGCAAAGCATTTATAAATGTTCTATAGATATAATATAAAACTGTACTAGTACGCCACTGTGCGGATCATTTAATGACAAACGTGTATAACTACACCCTTAGCAGTTAATTTTATTAAACCTTTTTGTATGCAACCCTAAAGAGAAATTAACGAGACTTCCTTGGTTCCCTTTTTAATTGAAATATATTTTCAAGTAAACACTTAGAAATTATTTTGTAAACATGCAGCAGCAGTACATTCTTAAACTCATTTACGTTTAAGAGTAACAAATTTTCAACAGTATTTAGACATTACATTCCTTTTTTAGTTTTGACGTTAAAAATAGTTAATATGAATTATTCTCACTCGAAAACATTATTTGACACAAATGACAGATTTAAAATGTGTCATATTAAGTAGTACAAAAATGTACTTATTCAAATCAACTGACATATTTAAATAAATGTGATACTTCATACATATACAATAATAAAAAAAAATTATAGCAATTTTATTTTAAGAATTAATTAATGTAAGATATAACATGTTGAAAATAAAAAAACCTAATCTAATAAATAATAATTTATTTATATAATAATAATTTAAAGGTTTCACTGTATACACTATGAAAAATTTAAATTTAGTAAAATATTAATCAAACACGTTTATTTGTTCAGTTGAACGAATTATGAAAAAATAAATAAACAGTAATATATAATTCCATGTTTTTAGAGCAAACAATTTTATCCCATTGCTGATCTAGAATTGTTTACTTTTAAAGTGGCTGTATTGTGAATTGGCGTAAATAAATAAAATACGACTATATTGTAATAACGTGTCTATTTTATTTCATTATGCTAATATGACACTATTTTATTATGGCACTATTTTATTTTTGAATAACTAAATAAACACTGAAATTAATATTTTACATGCAAAATGTCTTCAAAATTGATAACATGAAAAATTATTTTATTTTTGATATCTACAAGTTGAAAACTGAATATAATTTCCTATAATCAGCCAAAAAAATATAGCCAAAAATCAATAAATTATTTAAATTTTACAATATTAAAGTTACAATAGTCCAGTAATTTTAGATTTCCACTGCGTAATAATTCCCAGTTAGCTCAATTTTCGTATACACCTTCGTTATGGTGTTTTAAAAAACGTGTAAAAAGTCCCTATCGATATCGTGCCGGCGTTGTCAGATATACGAGGTTCAAGTTCACAATAGACGGTTTTTTGCGAATTTCTCGGTTCCATTCCATTTTTAGTAAAAAATGATTATTATTAATCTTGTAGAGATCAAAATTTTCTACAACTTTTGTATAAACATTTTTCGTCTACGATTCATAGTTTGACTTATTTAAGTACCCGCGGCTTCCTCCGCCTCGATTTTACATAACGAGCTACAATGCTGTTTCCCGAGGGCCTAACATAATGATTTGTACCTTTATTTTAGGTTGAATTTAAAGCTAACGATTGATTATAATTTTATCGATATTAATGCAGCAGAGCTCTCTAGTTATAAACAACCAAACATACAAATATTTTGACAGTTCATTTGCGTCGCATTCTTTACTTTTACAGAATGTCGTGAAGATCGTGAGTATGTAATCGCAGGCGGATAGAACAAACTGAAGTTGCTATGACAACCGTTTACTTACCGCACTTGCTATGTAATGGAAACACTTTTGCACTCCTGCATGTTAAATAACGCAATACAGGCCGATATACATGCATCGAAAGTAGATATTTTGTAGTGGGTATGGTAAAAAAAAATTAATGCTTTGAAAAAAAAAACTAAAAAAAAAACAATACTTATTAAGTAGCAATAGGGTCAGTATCAGTATTTTAAAATAAATTTAAAGTCAGCATTTTTAATAAAGTAAAATTACTAACAGATTCCACGAATGCTTTTACGTATAACATGTTTTAATTGTCTTGTAACACAATGCCTACGCTTTTAAAAATTTTATTAATAATGCAGGAAACGTGGATTTAAAAGTTAAACATTAGAAATGTACCAGCTTTTGACCTTTAAATAAAAAAGATAAATTTATATTAAAAATTGTTCGGTATTTTTCAACGTTAATAATCCAAAACTGCTATCAGATTTTCATTTTTTATGTATTATATAGTTAAAAGTTATAATTATATTGTCTAAAAACCAGACATACTGTAGACAAACTTTTCTATAACGTGCAGTTTATATTGTTAATAATATTATGTAAAGCGGGCCATACACGGTTAATCATGTTTTACAATTTTCGTGATTGACAGTTAAGACTAACCGTGAATAATTGACATGGATGATAATGGCTGACAATCTATTTTCAAGAATGATGAATTTTAAACATGTTTGATATTTTATTATAGTGCACTGCAACATCATACCATCATATATTATTGTTCATTTTTGTAGGTAAGAGTATGAAATTATTCATGATGAATATGAGTATCCTATAAACGTCATGTTTGGTACAAGATTTTTGGCGTCATTTTATTAATTTATATCGTAATTTATCACTTGCTTGGAAATCAAAAAGAATGTGTAAAAATAGAATAAAACAAAAAGATTGCTAAGAAAAATTAATAGAAATTGATCCAAATACTGAGACAATACCTAGTATAAAAAAGAAAATAAAAACAATGAGTTCGAATTATCGTCTAAGTTAAAATAAGTTTTAGCGCTACAGTCAAAAATTATTTTTTTGACGAACTAATTGATCGAATGACGATTGCTCTTTTTATTGAATAACCGTGTTTGGAAATCGTCAATCAGATTGTTCACAATTAAGATTGTAATTCATAATATTCAAACGTTTATGGTTCGCTTAAGTTCATATAACTTATTTAACTAATCATAAAATTAAGTAGACCTCCAGGTCTAACGCTCGGTTTCTCGACTTTCAACGCTAAATCTACTTTTAAAGTACTTTTCACACTGAATTATCACTGAAACCGTGGTAAAATTCACCGGTAAACTACTTTTATCTTAAATCTACTTTCAAAGTCTTACCAGAAATGGAGAATAAGGAGTTGTGAATGACGATTATGATGACCATAAAAATAATCGAATTTATTATTTTCTTCTATTAATTAAAATTAAACGAACAAACTCACCCACGATCCCAACGTATCTTTGGCTTCTTACCTGAAACAAAACAAAACTTATTAGTACTAATTAATTTCCTTCTTGGAATTAAGTGGGTTTTGTGCACTGAACTATTAAACTGACGTCGTAAGGAGAAGCCACAATAATACCTATTATTAAACTTTTTATTTTTTTGTATTTTCTACGAAAATAACATAATTGAAAATGGAACACATGAACATTTTTTGTTGGTTTACTGACAACCAACTTTTTATGTGCATGCGTCCCTGAAGATATTTTGTCTAGTTAATTATAAGTCTGTTTGAAATTTGTATTGGAGATAGAGTAATGTGTTCTTCAGATATTCCAGTAGTCGTTTCATAAAAAAATGTGTTATCTTCTGAAAGTGAAAATTAAAAAAATATTTTTTTATTTAACATGTGGCATATCCTTGGAAAGGGCTCACTTTGAAGACACAAGTTTATGAATTTTCATAGTTTATGTTACAAAAATGTACCAAAAAATTATACTTATTAAATATCAACCCCTTATCACTCAAAGTATTAAGTTCAAAAAATCACGCATATAACGAGACTGGTTAAGATTACAGGGAAACTATAAAGCATGTTGTACGGAAGCCTCGGCGCATGCTTAACCGATTTATTTTTAAAGTTACTATGAAGATTTTTCAATTTTTTTTATATAAATAGGTACCAAAAACTCTTTTATGTTATGCAACTCTGACAATTTTCGATCAGTGTACACCTCATTACCAATATTCTTGATTTGTTTTGTCAGATTTTCCTATGTCATATTTTTTGAGATAGGATGAGGGCACGTCGTTTTTAAGAGATTTTTTTGGAAAGATATTGAAAAAAGTTTACATTAAAAAAAAACAATTTATATATAGTTTTGAACTCGCGCTTTAACAAGTTTTCGTTTGATAATCCAGACGATGACCTTGAAAAAACACTGGGCCACCACTTTCTACAACAACCTTTGAACTTTCTATGTCAAACGGTCTCTGAGAATAATACCTATGATTGACAGGCAGACACCGAGGTGACTCCAGTAAACACGTCCACTTTAATTTTCGTGAACGGGTATAAGCAACGTTGAAACGACATTTATAATAATCAAAATAAAAAAGACAATTTAATCAAAGTTTCAAATACAATGTCGACGCGATAGAGCGATAAAAAAACAAATAGTTATAACGTTGGCATAGACAACAGTAACAAAATCTCGTTCCAATATTGTATAAAACATTAATATACAAAATTCCGTACATAGATTGTATTTATGATGAAGTCTCAGATACCTATACTCTATAACTACTATAGTGTAATAGGTTTTGTATAGCAAAATTGCGTCATTATCCTTGCCTCAACTTTTTACTGCTGTTCCCTGACCGTATTTATTACGGTCTCACAGACACAAAACATATTGTAACCTGCAGGAAGCTGTAATATCTATCGAGACTATATGAAAACTGAAATCGGCAACTATTGGAGGATATACATAATATTGGTGGTCTGTTTTAGAACACTATTGTATCTCATTCAAAGCTATATGTTTATGTAAAAATATATTGTTGTGCGACTATTGGATTTTTTTTCGAACTGACTATTGAATAAACATTGTAGACTGTTATTTGAATGAGTTGTAAAAATGTTTATTCGTTGAAATCGGGTATGAGACCCATGTTTTCTAAAAAAAATATGTTTACCATTATCTCAATTACCTGTCTTAGAGGTATCTAATCTAACTAATATTATAAATGTGAAAGTTTGGATGGATGTTTGTTACTCAATCACGCCGGAACGGCTGAACGGATCTGGATGAAATTTGGTACAGAGATAGATTATAGTCTGGAATAGCACATAGGCTACTTTTTATCCCGGAAAAATGTACGGTTCCCGTGAGATAGTTTTGTTTTTGTTTTTCATTGAGCAAGGGATCGACATGATTTTTTGCATAGTGGTAGTTTAGGGGTCAGAGAATGTTATAGGCTAATTTTTATCCCGGAAAAATGTACGGTTCCCGCGGGATAGATTTGTTTTTGTTTTATCTCTGGAACTACTTAACCGATTCTAAAAATTCTTTCACTAATAGAAAGTTACGCGGGGGGGGAGAATCTCGAGGGGGGATAACAAATTAGGGGGGAAGATTCTCGCGGGGGGGATAATAAATTAGGGGGGAAGATTTTTGCGGGGGATAACAAATTAGGGGTGGAGATTCTCGCGGAGGGATAACAAATTAGAGGGGAGATTCTCGCGGGGTGATAACAAATTAGGGGGGGGATTCTCTCGGGGGGATAACAAATTAGGGGGGGAGATTCTCGCGATGGAATAAAAAATTAGGGGGGGAGATTCTCGAGCTGGGATAAAAAATTAGGGGGGGAGATTCTTGCGCTGGGATAACAAATTAGGGAGGGAGAATCTCGCGGTGGGATAACAAATTAGGTGGGGAGATTCTCGCGGTGGGATAACAAATTAGGGGGGAAGGTTCTCGCGGGGGGATAACAAGTTAGGGGGGATTCTCGCGGTGGGATAACAAATTAGGGGGGAAGGTTCTCGCGGGGGGATAACAAATTTTGCACAGGAGTTCCTTATATAGGTATCGTAGATGAGCAATAATGTATTAATAAAATTCGAGCGAACGAGCGAAGCGAGTGAGTAATGTATTATTAATATTCGAGCGAACGAGCGAAGTGAGTGAGTAATGTATTAATAAAATTCGAGCGAACGAGCGAAGCGAGTGAGTAATGTAATAATAACATTCAAGCGAACGAGCGGAGCGAGTGAGTAATATATTGATAATATTTAAGCGAACAAGCGAAGCGAGTGAGTAATGTATTATTAATATTCGAGCGATCGAGCGAAGTGAGTGAGTAATGTATTTATAAAATTCGAGCGATCGAGCGAAGTGAGTGAGTAATGTATTTATAAAATTCGAGCGTACGAGCAAAGCGAGTGAGTAATGTATTAATAATATTCAAGTGAACGAGCGAGGCGAATGAGTAATATATTAATAATATTCAAGCAAACGAGCGAAGCGAGTGAGTAATGTATTCATAAAATCCGAGCGAACGAGCGAAGCGAGTGAGTTATGTATTATAAAATTCGAGCGAATAAACACTACCAGCCTAGCTTCGTTTCGCAGGAAAAGAAATTCTCACGGGGGGGATAATAAATTCTAAATCGTAAAATACGTGGGCGAAGCCACGGGTAACGGCTAGTTTCTAATAATCATTAAAAGTTGAATCACACTGTATACTGTATTATAGGTATAGAAAACTTAACATTAATGGAAGTTTTAGAAATATTTTTATTAATATAATTTAATTTTTTTGCCTATGAAAATTCGAAGAATTTATATCTTACATTTTATTTTCGAGAAAACGTAGAACAACAATAATTAATATGAAATAGAGATGCAAGTTTTCGTTGCTTCTCGGTATTTGTAAGTTGTAACTATTCGTTACTTTTAGGTACAATACTCGTTAGTTACTATTGGTTACAAGTACTCGGAGTTCAGATTACTCGAATACTATATTTGTCCGTCTGACGGACTATATTATGAACCACAGAACAATAACATAACGCAATAATTATTATGACGACCTGTAATTTCTAAAACGTGAACAATATAGCTCAGTTTGTCTACTTTACGTTTGAGGGCGACAGTCATACTCTTTTTTATAATATGCTCTATTAAAACATCAGGTATAGGTACTGTAGTCAGATGATTCGAATACAAAATATTAAGTAACTGTTTGTAAAAAGTAACGATTATTTTATCATGAAGGTATTCGTAACGAGTACTCGAGTAACGAATAGTTCGTTTTCTTACATCTCTAATACTACAGAATTAGCTTCGTTACGTGGAGTGGTTTAAAACAATTTTCAGCAAATATATTATTAAATTATATAGCACGTCTTTTCTTGCTAAAAAACTGAGTATTCATGGTTATTTTCTGATTTAAAAAATGTGAAGCACAAGGTATAATATGATTTTGTATTGATTGGCATGCTGAATATCTGGAAGTAGATTCCACATATTAGGTGCGTTCCACTTGGCGACCGCAACGCCCACAACGACCGTACGTCGTTTCACATGGCGACCGTAGTCGCTTTGGTCGCGATGAAAACGTCATGCATGACGTCACGGATAGCACTCACATCGAGCCCCCGACGCATACGTATGTGTGTGGGTCGATGCGGTCGTTAACTATTTTACCGCGCATTTTAATGCTTCAGATATGACAGCAGAATAATATGTTATATTTTATAAATAGTTAAATGGATTATTATATTGAACTCATTTGAGCTCTACATGTCTGTGGAGGATGCAACGCATATACCTATAATCATAACATTTGATTGATTTAGCTTTTCTGAGAAAAATATAACCTTATACTTTAATGCAAAGTATTCTGTTTTTTGACGGAATAATGTTAGCCATGTTTGTTGTCGCCCACAAGTCGTTCCATTACAGTTTTCGTCCGCAACGTTTGTAAGCTAATGAAATGGCTAAATGTGAGGTCGTGGGCGCGTGTGTTGCAGGCGCCAAGTGGAACGCACCCTATGTAAGGTCATATCGATGTTTTATTTGTTGGTACGTATTTATATTTTCCAAAAGAAAAAAACAAATATTTTGTTACGCTGCTTGACGGTTCATTACATTAATGGCTACTAGAAATTTATCTTTTAAATTTATCAAATGCTGATTTCTGAAGCATACTCTGAAAAATACGTTCCAAAAAGTTATATAAGTATATCTAAATGAAAGATTGAAAAAGATACAAAAAGCGAACTTTGTATCTCTATGCGGTAGAATTCTAAGGCCACAATCCGGATTTATTTTATTGAATTTCTGTTACAGTTTTCAGTTGAATTTGTAGAAAACTGAAATACATATTATATATCTGTGACTACAAGGCAAAACCTCTAAATATGTCTAATTTTTTGTGAATTAAAATTAACGACGTTAGTCATGTGATGTTATATATTGAACCCGTTCATTTTTTGCGGCAGTTAAAACATACAATACCGTCAATCGCATATGACACGAGATACCTTCCTACTACACGAGCGTCGCCAACGACTCGTCGATTAGAATTCTTTCACCGACGTACATTTAAAAATCTAAACATCAAACTGGAAAATTCGATGTTTATGTCTATTTTTCAATTAAATGTTGAAATTATTGAGAAAATTGGACCAAATAAAGTATAAACTAATTACTTAATTACCGCTGTTTTGTTCGTTTTATTCAGATTTTTTCAAGGTTCTACAAAATATTACTAAACAAATTTCTAATAACACCACAAAAAAACAAATAATAGTACTTCATACAAGAGTTGTATACATTATTTTTTGTAACACATATTTGAAATGTACAACATTTTCAACTTTATAGAAATAATGTCAGACACCGTAAATTCACTGACAGCACTACAAATACAAAAAATATTGGCCTGAATCCAAAATTTTTTACTTCGTTACCATAGCAACGCATGCTACCTATCCCGTCGTATTGCAGAATATATTGCATTATTGTTACACGCTGACGTCACAGTGTATATTTTACGCACGTCTCCCTATATGGCATAAAATATTGTATTATTGTACGCGTGCCATATATATATTATTTTAAGCAGCTGACTAGAGGCACGAAATGTTGTACATTTCAAAGATGTGTTGCAAAAATAAAAATTATTTAAATTATCATGAAATATTGTGTCTGTATTTCATTCGATAATTTAAATTATATTATATTTTTTTTTGTGGTGTTATTAACAATTTGTTTTGTAATATTTTCTAGAACCTTGAAAAAGTCGGAACAAATGAACGAAATGCCGGTAATTAAGTAATTACTTTACACTTTACTTGGTACAATTTTCCCGACAATTCCAACATTAAACTGCAAACTGTGTGAGTTTATTTAAAATTAAAATGTATGTTGGTGAAATAAATCCAATGTATTCGTCTTTGGTGTTGGTCATTTTTAAAAAAAAATTTTAAAAATTTTAAAAGTCTTAAAACATCCTAATACGTTGAGAAAATCATGTAAAAATTTTTAAAAATTTTAATAATTTTTATGAATTTTTTAAACTTAGAAAAATTTTTAAAAAAAAATTTAAAAATTTTAAAAGTCTTAAAACATCCTAAAACTTTGAGAAAATCATGTAAAAAATTTTAATAATTTTTATAAATTTTTAAAACTTAGAAAAATTTAAAAAAAAAATTTTAAAAATTTTAAAAGTCTTACCTAAAACTTAAAAAAATCATGTTAAAAATTTTAATAATTTTAAAATTTTAAAAAATCATTTTTAAAATTAAAATTTTTATTCGACTTGCAAAAAATTTTTTTTTAATAAATTATTTTGCGTTTTTCGATCGATTTACACTAAGAAAATCAACTTTGAAGAATTTTGGCACCGTTAAATATGATTCAATAATGAAATCTTTTTTCGAAGTTATTTACAGCAAATTAGGTTTAAATACGGTAAAAGAATGGTTTTTACGTTTGACATGTAAATTGGCAATGAAAAAAATTCGAATTGATATATGAAATTATAAACTTAGAAAAAATTTAAAAAATTTTTTTTTAAAACTTAAAATTTTTTTTCAGTCTTAACATCCTAAAACGTTGAAAAAATAATGTTAAAAATTTAAATAATTTTTATGAATTTTTAAAACTTAGAAATATTTTTAAAAAATTTTACAAGTCTTAAAACATCTTAAAACGTTAAAAAATCATGTTAAAAATTTTAAAAATTTTAATAATATTTAAAATTTTAAAAAATCATTTTTTAAATTTAAAATTTTTATTTGACTTGCAAAACATTTTTTTTTAATAAATCGGCTTTATTTTGCGTTTTCCGATCGATTTACACTAAGAAAATCAACTTTGAAGCATTTTAGCACCGTTAAATATGGTTCAATAATGAAATCTTTTTTCGAAGTTAATTACAGCAAATTACGTTTAAATACGATAAAAAAAATGATTTTTACGTTTGACATGTAAATTAGCATTGAAAAAAATTCGAATTGATATATGAATTTTTAAAACTTAAAAAAATTTTAAAAAAATAATTTTAAAAATTTAAAAAATATTAAAGTCGTAAAACATCCTAAAACGTTAAAAAAATCAAGTTAATAATTTTAAAAATTTTAATAATATTAAGAAATCATTTTTAAAATTCAAATTTTTATTTGACTTGCAAAAAATTTTTTTTTAATAAATCGGCTTTATTTTGCGTTTTCCAATCGATTTACACTAAGAAAATCAACTTTGAAGCATTTTGGCACCGTTAAATATGGTTCAATAATAAAATCTTTTTTCGAAGTTATTTACAGCAAATTACGTTTAAATACGGTAAAAAATGGTTTTTACGTTTGACATGTAAATTGGCAATGAAAAAAATTCGAATTGATATATGAATTTTTAAAACTTAGAAAAAAGTTAAAAAAAAAATTTTAAAGCTTTAAAAATTTATAAAGTGTTAAAACATCCGAAAACGTTAAAAAAATCATGTTAAAAATTTTAATAATTTTTATGAATTTTTAAAATTTAGAAAAATTTAAAAAAAAAATTCTAAAAATTTCAAAATTTCAAAAGTTTTAAAACGTTGAGAAAATCATGTAAAAAATTTTAAAAATTTTAATAATTTTTATGAATTTTTAAAACTTAGAAAAATCTTCAAAAAAAATTTTAAACATTTTAAAATTTTAAAAGTCTTAAAACATCCTAAAACGTTGAGAAAATCATGTAAAAAATTTTTATAAATTTCTAAAACTTATAAAAATTATAAAAAAATATTTTAAAAAGTTTAAAAGTCTTAAAACATCGTAAAACGTTGAGAAAATCATGTAAAAAATTTTAATAATTTTTATGAATTTTTAAAACTTGAAAAATTTTTAAAAAAAATTTTAAAAATTTAAAAATTTTAAAAGTCTTAAAACATCCTAAAACGTTCAAAACCATGTTAAAAATTTTAATAATTCTAAAATTTTAAAAAATCATTTTTAAGATTAAAATTTTTATTTGACTTGCAAAAAAAGTTTTTTTTAATAAATCGGCTTTATTTTGCGTTATCCGATCGATTTACACTAAGAAAATCAACTTTGAAGCATTTTGGCTCCGTTAAATATGGTTCAATAATGAAATCTTTTTTCGAAGTTAATTTACAGCAAATTACGTTTAAATACATTAAAAATTGTTTTTTACGTTTGACATGTAAATTAGCATTGAAAAAAATTTGAATTGATATATGAATTTTTTAAAACTTAGAAAAACTTTAAAAAAAATAATTTTAAAAATTTAAAAAATATTAAAGTCGTAAAACATCCTAAAACGTTAAAAAAAGTAAATTAAAAATTTTAATAATTTTAAAAAACCAGTTTTAAAATTCAAATTTTTATTTGACTTGCAAAAATTTTTTTTTTTATTAAATCGGCTTTTTGCGTTTTCCAAACGATTTACACTAAGAAAATCAACTTTGAAGCATTTTGGCACCGTTAAATATGGTTCAATAATAAAATCTTTTTTCGAAGTTATTTACAGCAAATTACGTTTAAATACGGTAAAAAATGGTTTTTACGTTTGACATGTAAATTGGCAATGAAAAAAATTCTAATTGATATATGAATTTTTAAAACTTAGAAAAAAGTTAAAAAAAAATTTTAAAGCTTTAAAAATTTTTAAATCCGAAAACGTTGAAAAAATCAGGTTAAAAATTTTAATAATTTTTATGAATTTTTAAAATTTAGAAAAATTTAAAAAAAAAATTCTAAAAATTTCAAAATTTCAAAAGTTTTAAAACATCCTAAAACGTTGAGAAATCATGTAAAAAATTTTAATAATTTTTAAAACTTGGAAAAATCTTTAAAAAAAAATTTTAAACATTTTAAAATTTTAAAAGTCTTAAAACATCCTAAAACGTTAAGAAAATCATGTAAAAAATTTTAAAAATTTTAATAATTTTTATAAATTTTTAAAACTTGGAAAATTTTTTAAGAATTTAAAAATTTTAAAAGTCTTAAAACAACCTAAAACGTTAAAAAATCATTATAAAAACTTTAATAATTCTAAAATTTTAAAAAACCATTTTTAAAATTCAAATTTTTATTTGACTTGCAAAAATTTTTTTTTTTATTAAATCGGCTTTATTTTGCGTTTTCTAATCGATTTACACTAAGAAAATCAACTTTGAAGCATTTTGGCACCGTTAAATATGGTTCAATAATAAAATCTTTTTTCGAAGTTATTTACAGCAAATTACCTTTAAATACGGTTAAAGAATGGTTTTTACGTTTGACATGTAAATTGGCAATGAAAAAAATTCTAATTTAAATATGAATTTTTAAAACTTAGAAAAATTTTAAAAAAAATTTTTAAAAATTTAAAAATTTTTAGTCTTAAAACATCCTAAAACGTTGAAAAAATAATGTTAAAAATTCTAATGATATTTATGAATTTTTAAAACTTAGAAATATTTTAAAAAAATTTTACAAGTCTTAAAACATCTTAAAACGTTAAAAAATCATGTTAAAAATTTTAAAAATTTTAATAATATTTAAAATTTTTAAAAAAAAATTAGAAAATTTTAAAATTTTAAGTCTTAAAACATCCCAAAACGTTGAGAAAATCATGTAAAAATTTTTAAAAATTTTAACAATCTTTATGAATTTTTAAAACTTAGAAAAATTTTTAAAAAGAAATTTTAAAAATTTTAAAATTTTAAAAGTCTTAAAATTCCTAATACGTTGAGAAAATCATGTAAAAATTTTTAAAATTTTAATAATTTTTATAAATTTTTAAAACTTAGAAAAATTTAAAAAATTTTTTTTAAAACTTAGAAAAATTTAAAAAAAATTTTTTAAAAATTTAAATTTTAAAAGTCTTAAAACATCCTAAAACGTTGAGAAAATCATGTAAAAAATTTTATAAATTTTAATAATTTTAAAAAAAAAATTTTAAAAATTTTAAAATTTTAAAAGTCTGAAAACATCCCAAAACGTTGAGAAAATCATGTAAAAAATTTTTCAAATTTTAATATTTTTATGAATTTTTAAAACTTAGAAAAATTTAAAAAAAAAATTTCTAAAGTTTTAAAATTTTAAAAGTCTTAAAACATCTCAAAACGTTGAGAAAATCATCTAAAAAATTTTAATAATTTTTATGAATTTTAAACTTAAAAAAATTTAAAAAAAAAATTTTTAAAATTTAAAAATTTTGAAAGTCTTAAAACATTTTAATACGTTGAGAAAATCATGTAAACATTTTTAAAAATTTTAATAATTTTTATGAATTTTTGAAACAGAAAAAATTTAAAAAAAATATTTTAAAAATTTTTAAAGTCTTAAAACATCCTAAAACGTTGAAAAAATAATGTTAAAAATTTTAATAATTTTTATAAATTTTCAAAACTTAGAAAAATTTAAAAAAAAAATTTCTAAAGTTTTAAAACTTTAAAAGTCTTAAAACATCCCAAAACGTTGAGAAAATCATGTAAAAAATTTTAATAATTTTTATGAATTTTAGACTTCAAAAAATTTAAAAAAAAAAATTTAAAAAATTTAAAAATTTTAAGTCTTAAAACATCCTAATACGTTGAGAAAATCATGTAAAAATTTTTAAAAATTTTGATATATTTTATGAATTTTTGAAACCTAGAAAAAATTTAAAAAAAATTTTTAAAAATTTAAAAATTTTTAAAGTTTTAAAACATCCTAAAACGTTGAAAAAACAATGTTAAAAATTTTAATAATTTTTATGAATTTTCAAAATTAGAAAAATTTAAAAAAAAAATTTCTAAAGTTTTAAAATTTTAAAAGTCTTAAAACATCCCATAACGTTGAGAAAATCATGTAAAAAATTTCAATAATTTTTATGAATTTTAAATTTAAAAAAAAAATATTTTAAAAATTTAAAAATTTTAAAAGACTTAAAACATCCTAATACGTTGAGAAAATCATGTAAAAATTTTTAAAAATTTTGATAATTTTTATGAATTTTTGAAACCTAGAAAAAATTTTAAAAAAAATTTTAAAAATTTAAAAATTTTTAGTCTTAAAACATCCTAAAACGTTGAAAAAATACTGTTAAAAATTTTAATAATTTTTATGAGTTTTTAAAATTTAGAAAAATTTTAAAAAAAAAATTTCAAAAATTTTAAAATTTTAAGTCTTAAAACATCCCAAAACGTTGAGAAAATCATGTAAAAAATTTTAAAAATTTTAATGATTTTTATGAATTTTAAACTTAGAATAATTTTTGAAACTTAGAAAAAATTTAAAAAAAAAATTTGAAAAATTTTAAAAATTTTTAAAGTCTTAAAACATCCTAAAACGTTGAAAAAATAATGTTAAAGATTTTAATTTTTTTTATGAATTTTTAAAATTTAGAAAAATTTAAAAAAAAAAATTTCAAAAATTTTAAAATTTTAAAAGTCTTAAAACATCCTAATACGTTGAGAAAATCATGTAAAAATTTTTAAAAATTTTGATAATTTTTATGAATTTTTGAAACCTAGAAAAAATTTAAAAAAAATTTTTAAAAATTTAAAAACTTTTAAAGTCTTGAAACATCCTAAAACGTTGAAAAAATAATGTTAAAAATTTTAATAATTTTTATGAATTTTCAAAACTTAGAAAAAATTAAAAAAAAAATTTCTAAAGTTTTAAAATTTTAAAAGTCTTAAAACATCCCAAAACGTTGAGAAAATCATGTAAAAAATTTTAACAATTTTTATGAATTTTAAATTTAAAAAAATTTAAAAAAAAAAATATTTTAAAAATTTAAAAATTTTAAAAGACTTAAAACATCCTAATACGTTGAGAAAATCATGTAAAAATTTTTAAAAATTTTGATAATTTTTATGAATTTTTGAAACCTAGAAAAAATTTTAAAAAAAATTTTAAAAATTAAAAAATTTTTAGTCTTAAAACATCCTAAAACGTTGAAAAAATACTGTTAAAAATTTTAATAATTTTTATGAGTTTTTAAAATTTAGAAAAATTTTTAATAAAAAATATCAAAAATTTTAAAATTTTAAAAGTCTTAAAACATCCCAAAACGTTGAGAAAATCATGTAAAAAATTTTAAAAATTTTAATAATTTTTATGAATTTTTAAAAAACTTAGAAAAAATTTAAAAAAAAAATTTTAAAGTCTTAAAACATCCTAAAACGTTGAAAAAATAATGTTAAAAATTTTAATAATTTTTATGAATTTTTAAAACTTAGAAAAATTAAAAAAAAAATTTCAAAAATTTTAAAATTTTAAAAGTCTTAAAACATCCCAAAACGTTGAGAAAATCATGTAAAAAATTTTAAAAATTTTAATAATTTTTATGAATTTTTAACTTAGAAAAATTTTTAAAAAAAAATTTTAAAAGTCTTAAAACATCCTAATACGTTGAGAAAATAATGTAAAAATTTTTAAAAATTTTAATAATTTTTATTAATTTTTGAAACTTAGAAAAAATTTAAAAAAAAAATTTGAAAAATTTAAAAATTTTTAAAGTCTTAAAACATCCTAAAACGTTGAAAAAATAATGTTAAAAATTTTAATTTTTTTTATGAATTTTTAAAATTTAGAGAAATTTAAAAAAAAAATTTCAAAAATTTTAAAATTTTAAAAGTCTTAAAACATCCCAAAACGTTGAGAAAATCATGTAAAAAATTTTAAAAATTTTAATAATTTTTATGAATTTTTAAAAAACTTAGAAAAAATTTAAAAAAAAAATGTTTAACGTCTTAAAACATCCTAAAACGTTGAAAAAATAATGTTAAAAATTTTAATAATTTTTATGAATTTTTAAAACTTAGAAAAATTTTTAAAAAAAATTTTAAAAATTTTAAAATTTTAAGTCTTAAAATTCCTAATACGTTGAGAATATCATGTAAAAATTTTTAAAAATTTTAATAATTTTTATAAATTTTTAAAACTTAGAAAAATTTTTAAAAAAATATTTTAAAATTTTAAATTATAAAAGTCTTAAAACATCCTAAAACGTTGAGAAAAGCATGTAAAAAATTTTATAAATTTTAATAATTTTTAAAAAAAAATTTTAAAAATTTTAAAATTTTAAAAGTCTGAAAATATCCCAAAACGTTGAGAAAATCATGTAAACATTTTTAAAAATTTTAATAATTTAATAAATTTTTGAAACAGAAAAAATTTAAAAAAAATATTTTAAAAATTTTTAAAGTCTTAAAACATCCTAAAACGTTGAAAAAATAATGTCAAAAATTTTAATAATTTTTATGAATTTTCAAAACTTAGAAAAATTTAAAAAAAAAATTTCTAAAGTTATAAAATTTTAAAAGTCTTAAAACATCCCAAAACGTTAAGAAAATCATGTAAAAAATTTAAATAATTTTTATGAATTTTAAACTTAAAAAAATTTTTAAGAAAAATATTTTAAAAATTTTAAAATTTTAAAAGACTTAAAACATCCTAATACGTTGAGAAAATCATGAAAAATTTTTAAAAATTTTGATAATTTTTATGAATTTTTGAAACCTAGAAAAAATTTAAAAAAAAATTTTAAAAATTTAAAAATTTTTAGTCTTAAAACATCCTAAAACGTTGAAAAAATACTGTTAAAAATTTTAATAATTTTTATGAATTTTTAAAATTTAGAAAAATTTTTAAAAAAAAATTTCAAAAATTTTAAAATTTTAAAAGTCTTAAAACATCCCAAAACGTTGAGAAAATCATGTAAAAAATTTTAAAAATTTTAATAATTTTTATGAATTTTTAAAAAACTTAGAAAAAATTTAAAAAAAAAATTTTAAAGTCTTAAAACATCCTAAAACGTTGAAAAAATAATGTTAAAAATTTTAATAATTTTTATGAATTTTTAAAATTTAGAAAAATTTTTAAAAAAAAATTTCTAAAGTTTTCAAATTTTAAAAGTCTTAAAACATCCCAAAACGTTGAGAAAATCATGTAAAAAATTTTAATAATTTTTATGAATTTTAAACTTAAAAAAATTTTTAAGAAAAATATTTTAAAAATTTTAAAATTTTAAAAGACTTAAAACATCCTAATACGTTGAGAAAATCATGTAAAAATTTTTAAAAATTTTGATAATTTTTATGAATTTTTGAAACCTAGAAAAAATTAAAAAAAAAATTTCAAAAATTTTAAAATTTTAAAAGTCTTAAAACATCCCAAAACTTTGAGAAAATCATGTAAAAAATTTTAAAAATTTTAATAATTTTTATGAATTTTTAAAACTTAAAAAAATTAAAAAAAAAATTTCAAAAATTTTAAAATTTTAAAAGTCTTAAAACATCCCAAAACGTTGAGAAAATCATGTAAAAAATTTTAAAAATTTTAAAAATTTTAATAATTTTTATGAATTTTAAACTTAGAATAATTTTTGAAACTTAGAAAAAATTTAAAAAAAAAAATTTGAAAAATTTAAAAATTTTTAAAGTCTTAAAACATCCTAAAACGTTGAAAAAATAATGTTAAAAATTTTAATTTTTTTTATGAATTTTTAAAATTTAGAAAAATTTAAAAAAAAAAATTTCAAAAATTTAAAAATTTTAAAAGACTTAAAACATCCTAATACGTTGAGAAAATCATGTAAAAATTTTTAAAAATTTTGATAATTTTTATGAATTTTTGAAACCTAGAAAAAATTTTAAAAAAAATTTTAAAAATTAAAAAATTTTTAGTCTTAAAACATCCCAAAACGTTGAGAAAATCATGTAAAAAATTTTAAAAATTTTAATAATTTTTATGAATTTTTAAAAAACTTAGAAAAAATTTAAAAAAAAAATTTTAAAGTCTTAAAACATCCTAAAACGTTGAAAAAATAATGTTAAAAATTTTAACAATTTTTATGAATTTTTATAACTTAGAAAAATTAAAAAAAAAAATTTCAAAAATTTTAAAATTTTAAAAGTCTTAAAACATCCCAAAACGTTGAGAAAATCATGTAAAAAAATTTTAAAAATTTTAATAATTTTTATGAATTTTTAACTTACAAAAATTTTAAAAAAAAAATTTTAAAAATTTTAAAATTTTAAAAGTCTTAAAACATCCTGCGCTGTTGTTTACATGGCGTTGCTATGGTTCCTCTATTACAAGCCCCAATTCTCGGGTTCTAGCCCGCGAGCTGGTAAAAGTGTCAATTGGATTTTCAATTTATTATTAAAAAAAAAAAAAATAATATTGAATTGATAATATGAATTGGTGCTAGGCCCAAATAACCTTAGCTGTTGGTGGTCTTTAAAACACAATTAAATTAAAATTAAAACATCCTAATACGTTGAGAAAATAATGTAAAAATTTTTAAAAATTTTAATAATTTTTATTAATTTTTGAAACTTAGAAAAAATTTAAAAAAAAAATTTGAAAAATTTAAAAATTTTTAAAGTCTTAAAACATCCTAAAACGTTGAAAAAATAATGTTAAAAATTTTAAATTTTTTTTATGCATTTTTAAAATTTAGAAAAATTTAAAAAAAAAATTTCAAAAATTTTAAAATTTTAAAAGTCTTAAAACATCCCAAAACGTTGAGAAAATCATGTAAAAAATTTTAAAAATTTTAATAATTTTTATGAATTTTTAAAAAACTTAGAAAAAATTAAAAAAAAAAATGTTTAAAGTCTTAAAACATCCTAAAACGTTGAAAAAATAATGTTAAAAATTTTAATAATTTTTATGAATTTTTAAAACTTAAAAAAATTTTTAAAAAAAAATTTTAAAGATTTTAAAATTTTAAGTCTTAAAATTCCTAATACGTTGAGAATATCATGTAAAAATTTTTAAAAATTTTAATAATTTTTATAAATTTTTAAAACTTAAAAAAATTTTTAAAAAAATATTTTAAAATTTTAAATTATAAAAGTCTTAAAACTTCCTAAAAGGTTGAGAAAAGCATGTAAAAAATTTTATAAATTTTAATAATTTTTAAAAAAAAATTTTAAAAATTTAAAAATTTTAAAAGTCTGAAAATATCCCAAAACGTTGAGAAAATCATGTAAACATTTTTAAAAATTTTAATAATTTAATAAATTTTTGAAACAGAAAAAATTTAAAAAAAATATTTTAAAAATTTTTAAAGTCTTAAAACATCCTAAAACGTTGAAAAAATAATGTCAAAAATTTTAATAATTTTTATGAATTTTCAAAACTAAAAAAAATTTAAAAAAAAAATTTCTAAAGTTATAAAATTTTAAAAGTCTTAAAACATCCCAAAACGTTGAGAAAATCATGTAAAAAATTTAAATAATTTTTATGAATTTTAAACTTAAAAAAATTTTTAAGAAAAATATTTTAAAAATTTTAAAATTTTAAAAGACTAAAAACATCCTAATAAGTTGAGAAAATCATGTAAAAATTTTTAAAAATTTTGATAATTTTTATGAATTTTTGAAACCTAGAAAAAATTTAAAAAAAAATTTTAAAAATTTAAAAATTTTTAGTCTTAAAACATCCTAAAACGTTGAAAAAATACTGTTAAAAATTTTAATAATTTTTATGAATTTTTAAAATTTAGAAAAATTTTTAAAAAAAAATTTCAAAAATTTTAAAATTTTAAAAGTCTTAAAACATCCCAAAACGTTGAGAAAATCATGTAAAAAATTTTAAAAATTTTAATAATTTTTATGAATTTTTAAAAAACTTAGAAAAAATTTAAAAAAAAAATTTTAAAGTCTTAAAACATCCTAAAACGTTGAAAAAATAATGTTAAAAATTTTAATAATTTTTATGAATTTTTAAAATTTAGAAAAATTTTTAAAAAAAAATTTCTAAAGTTTTCAAATTTTAAAAGTCTTAAAACATCCCAAAACGTTGAGAAAATCATGTAAAAAATTTTAATAATTTTTATGAATTTTAAACTTAAAAAAATTTTTAAGAAAAATATTTTAAAAATTTTAAAATTTTAAAAGACTTAAAACATCCTAATACGTTGAGAAAATCATGTAAAAATTTTTAAAAATTTTGATAATTTTTATGAATTTTTGAAACCTAGAAAAAATTAAAAAAAAAATTTCAAAAATTTTAAAATTTTAAAAGTCTTAAAACATCCCAAAACTTTGAGAAAATCATGTAAAAAATTTTAAAAATTTTAATAATTTTTATGAATTTTTAAAACTTAAAAAAATTAAAAAAAAAATTTCAAAAATTTTAAAATTTTAAAAGTCTTAAAACATCCCAAAACGTTGAGAAAATCATGTAAAAAATTTTAAAAATTTTAAAAATTTTAATAATTTTTATGAATTTTAAACTTAGAATAATTTTTGAAACTTAGAAAAAATTTAAAAAAAAAAATTTGAAAAATTTAAAAATTTTTAAAGTCTTAAAACATCCTAAAACGTTGAAAAAATAATGTTAAAAATTTTAATTTTTTTTATGAATTTTTAAAATTTAGAAAAATTTAAAAAAAAAAATTTCAAAAATTTAAAAATTTTAAAAGACTTAAAACATCCTAATACGTTGAGAAAATCATGTAAAAATTTTTAAAAATTTTGATAATTTTTATGAATTTTTGAAACCTAGAAAAAATTTTAAAAAAAATTTTAAAAATTAAAAAATTTTTAGTCTTAAAACATCCCAAAACGTTGAGAAAATCATGTAAAAAATTTTAAAAATTTTAATAATTTTTATGAATTTTTAAAAAACTTAGAAAAAATTTAAAAAAAAAATTTTAAAGTCTTAAAACATCCTAAAACGTTGAAAAAATAATGTTAAAAATTTTAACAATTTTTATGAATTTTTAAAACTTAGAAAAATTAAAAAAAAAAATTTCAAAAATTTTAAAATTTTAAAAGTCTTAAAACATCCCAAAACGTTGAGAAAATCATGTAAAAAAATTTTAAAAATTTTAATAATTTTTATGAATTTTTAACTTACAAAAATTTTAAAAAAAAAATTTTAAAAATTTTAAAATTTTAAAAGTCTTAAAACATCCTGCGCTGTTGTTTACATGGCGTTGCTATGGTTCCTCTATTACAAGCCCCAATTCTCGGGTTCTAGCCCGCGAGCTGGTAAAAGTGTCAATTGGATTTTCAATTTATTATTAAAAAAAAAAAAAATAATATTGAATTGATAATATGAATTGGTGCTAGGCCCAAATAACCTTAGCTGTTGGTGGTCTTTAAAACACAATTAAATTAAAATTAAAACATCCTAATACGTTGAGAAAATAATGTAAAAATTTTTAAAAATTTTAATAATTTTTATTAATTTTTGAAACTTAGAAAAAATTTAAAAAAAAAATTTGAAAAATTTAAAAATTTTTAAAGTCTTAAAACATCCTAAAACGTTGAAAAAATAATGTTAAAAATTTTAATTTTTTTTATGCATTTTTAAAATTTAGAAAAATTTAAAAAAAAAATTTCAAAAATTTTAAAATTTTAAAAGTCTTAAAACATCCCAAAACGTTGAGAAAATCATGTAAAAAATTTTAAAAATTTTAATAATTTTTATGAATTTTTAAAAAACTTAGAAAAAATTAAAAAAAAAAATGTTTAAAGTCTTAAAACATCCTAAAACGTTGAAAAAATAATGTTAAAAATTTTAATAATTTTTATGAATTTTTAAAACTTAAAAAAATTTTTAAAAAAAAATTTTAAAGATTTTAAAATTTTAAGTCTTAAAATTCCTAATACGTTGAGAATATCATGTAAAAATTTTTAAAAATTTTAATAATTTTTATAAATTTTTAAAACTTAAAAAAATTTTTAAAAAAATATTTTAAAATTTTAAATTATAAAAGTCTTAAAACTTCCTAAAAGGTTGAGAAAAGCATGTAAAAAATTTTATAAATTTTAATAATTTTTAAAAAAAAATTTTAAAAATTTAAAAATTTTAAAAGTCTGAAAATATCCCAAAACGTTGAGAAAATCATGTAAACATTTTTAAAAATTTTAATAATTTAATAAATTTTTGAAACAGAAAAAATTTAAAAAAAATATTTTAAAAATTTTTAAAGTCTTAAAACATCCTAAAACGTTGAAAAAATAATGTTAAAAATTTTAATAATTTTTATGAATTTTCAAAACTTAGAAAAATTAAAAAAAAAAAATTTCTAAAGTTTTAAAATTTTAAAAGTCTTAAAACATCCCAAAACGTTGAGAAAATCATGTAAAAAATTTTAATAATTTTTATGAATTTTAAACTTAAAAAAATTTTTAAGAAAAATATTTTAAAAATTTTAAAATTTTAAAAGACTTAAAACATCCTAATACGTTGAGAAAATCATGTAAAAATTTTTAAAAATTTTGATAATTTTTATGAATTTTTGAAACCTAGAAAAAATTTAAAAAAAAATTTTAAAAATTTAAAAATTTTTAGTCTTAAAACATCCTAAAACGTTGAAAAAATACTGTTAAAAATTTTAATAATTTTTATGAATTTTTAAAATTTAGAAAAATTTAAAAAAAAAAATTTCAAAAATTTTAAAATTTTAAAAGTCTTAAAATAACCCAAAACGTTGAGAAAATCATGTAAAAAATTTTAAAAATTTTAATAATTTTTATGAATTTTTAAAAAACTTAGAAAAAATTTAAAAAAAAAATTTTAAAGTCTTAAAACATCCTAAAACGTTGAAAAAATAATGTTAAAAATTTTAATAATTTTTATGAATTTTTAAAACTTAGAAAAATTTAAAAAAAAATTTCAAAAATTTTAAAATTTTAAAAGTCTTAAAACATCCCAAGACGTTGAGAAAATCATGTAAAAAATTTTAAAAATTTTAATAATTTTTATGAATTTTTAAAAAACAGAAAAAATTTAAAAAAAAATTTTTAAAGTCTTAAAACATCCTAAAACGTTGAAAAAATAATGTTAAAAATTTTAATAATTTTTATGAGTTTTTAAAACAAAAATTTTTAAAAAAAAATTTTAATATTTTAAAAATTTTAAAAGTCTTAAATCATCCTAATACGTTGAGAAAATCATGTAAAAATTGTTAAAAATTTTAATAATTTTAATGAATTTTTGAAACTTAGAAAAAATTTAAAAAAAAAATTTAAAAAATTTAAAAATTTTTAAAGTCTTAAAACATCCTAAAACGTTGAAAAAATAATGTTAAAAATTTTAATAATTTTTATGAATTTTTAAAACTTAGAAATATTTAAAAAAAAATTTCAAAAATTTTAAAATTTTAAAAGTCTTAAAACATCCCAAAACTATGAGAAAATCATGTAAAAAATTTTAAAAATTTTAATAATTTTTATGAATTTTTAAAAAACAGAAAAAATTTTGAAAAAAAATTTTTTTAAGTCTTAAAACATCCTAAAACGTTGAGAAAATAATGTTAAAAATTTTAATAATTTTTATGAATTTTTAAAAATTAGAAAAATTTAAAAAAAAAATTTCTAAAATTTTAAAATTTTAAAAGTCTTAAAACATCCCAAAACGTTGAGAAAATCATGTAAAAAATTTTTATGAATTTTTGAAACAGAAAAATTTTTAAAAAAAATTTTAAAATTTTAAAAATTTTTAAAGTCTTAAAACATCCTAATACGTTGAGAAAATCATGTAATAATTGTTAAAAATTCTAATAATTTTTATAAATTTTTGAAACTTAGAAAAAATTTAAAAAAAAAATTTCAAAAATTTAAAAATTTTCAAAGCCTTAAAACATCCTAAAACGTTGAAAAAATAATGTTAAAAATTTTAATAATTTATATTAGAAATCGTGTCCATCGTGATTATAATAAAATTAAGCAAAATCGCAGGATAGTGGACAAAATAATTTGATTTATTAATTAAATGTACGACGTTTCGTCTATAGATTTAGACTTTTTCAAGTACAATCATAAAAATAACAATATTTATGAAAATTAATATTAAATACTAACCATAGCAATTAACATAAGATAGGGTACATAAGACAAAAAAACATGGTAACATGATAACAAATTATGTTGACTATAAATTTTAACAATCAATAATAATAATAATACAAAAATTAGTATAATTTCATAATATAATTGTACTGACTACTTAAATTTTGAGTGTCTGTTCTATAATTGATTGAATTGTTTTTTCTAATAAAACAAATTTCACTGATATTGCGTTTCTTCCAATTTGCCTCTTTATCTAATATTTGAACTTCATTGAAAAGAAATTTATGCCCAGTGTCGAAATGATGAGATGACAACGCCGTTTTATTATCACTTAATAAGTTTATGTTTCTACAGTCCATTTTGTGCTGATAAATTCTATTTTTTAATAACTGTTTTGTTTGTCCCACATAACACTTATTACATTCACAAGGTATTTTATAAATAATATTAGATTGATGTGAGATAGGCGTCTTATCTTTAAGTCTTGTGAATAACCTATCCAATTTATTTAAGTTATAAAACACCAACTTAATATTTGTGTTCGAAAATAATCTGTTGATCTTATAAGACAAGTTCTTCACAAATGGAAATCTAACATAAATCTTGGTAGACTTAGTTCTTTCATCCACAGTATCCAACGTGTTATTTAGGTGATTTTGGTCCTCTATAAACCTATTAACGCATTGATGTATAAAGTTGACAGGGTAATTATTAGCTTTTAAGATATTTTCAACTTTCTTAAAATTGTCCTTATGGTAGTCTTGGTGACTTAATTTTGTTACCCTGTGTAACAAGCTTTTTATAACACTAATTTTCTGCTGCACTGGATGGTTAGATCGAAAATTCAGAAGCCTGCCTGAATGGGAAGGTTTCATATACCAATTCGTTTTTTAATTCTCCCGAAGCTGAGCGTGTTACTAAGGTGTCCAAAAATGGAATTGATTTATCAACTTCTTTTTCCATAGTGAATTGAATCTTTTCATTCAACTGGTTGAACCTTTGTAATAAATCATCAATTTTATTTTCGGGAACTGCAATGAAAGTGTCATCCACGTAAACTTTTAGTATCGGAATTTTATATGGTAAAGTTTTTAGTACTTTGGAAACAACGTAATCCATCACAATGTTAGCTAAAACTGGACTTGCTGGGTTTCCCATTGCGCTGCCGTCAAGTTGAAGGTAGAAATTGTTATTGTAGCTAAAATAACTTGTGTCAAAACAAAAACAAATAAGTTCAATGAGCATATCAAAAGTTATGTTGATTTTCTTTGACCACGTGAGCCAATTTTCTTTAACAATTTTTAAGACCAATTCTTTAGGTATATTAGTGAAAAGGGAGGTTACATCTAATGACACCAGATTATAATTCGGATCCAACTTAATTCCTTTTAAAGACTCTACAAAGCAATATGAGTTCTTCACGTTATGTTTAAAGTCTATAGTTAGCGGACTTAATAATTGATGTAAACATTTCGCCAATTTATAACAAGGAGATCCAATGCAATTCACTACAGGTCTTAGTTTACAACCTTGTTTATGAACTTTTCTCAAGCCATAAAGTTTTGGTGGAACTGCATTATGTGTTTTTAATTGTTTCTCGGTATCTTTGTCAATGAGATTTTTTTCTTTCATCTGGGATACTAAAACATTACTTCTATTTTGGAATTGAGTAGTAGGGTCTTTTTTCAGCTATTTATATGTAGAAATATCTTCTACCATTGTTTTCATTACCGTAGTGTACTCATCTTTTTCCATAATTACAGTGCTATTACCTTTATCTGCTCTTGATACAATTAAATGCTGATTGTCTTTGAGAAATGTTTTTGTTGATTTATAGTCTTTTAGGATACTTCTGTTGTCTTTATCACACTTATTAGATTTGTAAAAATTATGAATCACATTAATGGCTCTTGATCTTAAATTATTTTTCTCTTCTGCCAATGCTTCTACACCTTCTATATCAAGAAAATCAAACCCATATTCTAAATCTTTAATTAACACATGTGAAGGAACTTCCTTGTTTGTAATTGGTATTCCAAAATTTGGTTCCAGACATAAGATCCTCTTCACATCCTGTGGTAACTGAGTATTGGTAAAATTGTAGATGCAAGATTTTTCATGAGTGTTCGTAAGTATTGGTGATCTATCTTGACATAAGTTATTGAGCTTGTTGATGTTCAATTGTTTTATTCTTTTAAATTCAATTTCGTACTTTCTGTTCTTCAAAATTTGACATTCATTAAACAACTCTGTTGGAATTAATACTTTTAATGACTCACTGAGTCTATGATTTACTGATCCCAGTTTTTTAATTTTCCATAGTGTTATTTTAATTTCTAGGTTTAATATCCTTCTTGAAAAATCCTTACTCAGTTTTTTACTTACTCAATTTTTAAAAATATTAATAATTTTTATGAATTTTTGAAACTTAGAAAAAATTTTAAAAAAAAATTTCGAAAATTTAAAAATTTTTAAAGTCTTAAAACATCCTAAAACGTTGAAAAAATAATGTTAAAAATTTTAATAATTTTTATTAATTTTTAAAACAGAAAAATTAAAAAAAAAAATTTCAAAAATTTTAAAAGTCTTAAAACATCCCAAAACGTTGAGAAAATCATGTAAAAAATTTTAAAAATTTTAATAATTTTTATGAATTTTAAACTTAGAAAAATTTAAAAAAAAAATTTTTAAAAATTTAAAAATTTTAAAAGTCTTAAAACATCCTAATACGTTGAGAAAATAATGTAAACATTTTTAAAAATTTTAATAAATTTTATGAATTTTTGAAACAGAAAAAATTTAAAAAAAAAATTTAAAAATTTTTAAAGTCTTAAAACATCCTAAAACGTTGTTGTTGTACAGTAATGTATGTGGTTATTATTCACAGAGCCTGAAGAAGTCTAAAATATAGACGAAACGTTGCGAATTAAAACTTTAACTGAGTTTCAATCAACCCACGGTCCAAGTTCCCATTAATCTCTTATATATAGTTACGATGGACATGACAACTAATTACATCCTAAAACGTTGAAAAAATAATGTTAAAAATTTTAATAATTTTTATGAATTTTTAAAACTTAGAAAAATTTAAAAAAAAATTTCAAAAATTTTAAAATTTTAAAAGTCTTAAAACATCCCAAAACGTTGAGAAAATCATGTAAAAAATTTAAAAAATTTTAATAATTTTTATGAATTTTTAAAATTTAGAAAAATTAAAAAAAAAAAATTTCAAAAATTTAAAAGTTCCGTCAACTGGGGTAACATTGGCCCTTTGAAGGGAACTTTGGCCCACTTACAAAAAAAAGATGGTTTGTTGTATAAATGCTCAAAAAATAAACCAAATTCGACGATTCCGGTGTCAAACGGTAGGTAGCAGCACTAACTTCATTATTCGACCGTTACTGTGATTTTTTATGCGTCCACCCCCGCTTCAGATGATTTTCAAGATATGCGCTTGTGAATAGACAACAATTGTAAATTGCAAACTTTTATTTGTGTGTTAGTAAAGGATTACTACAGAATTTTGGTAAGTGTAATTTATTATTTTTACATCAATATAGAAAGAGGATCTGAGCGCCAAAATTAAATTTCTTTGTTTTTAATTGTCCTGGTTACTTGTTTTCGTTTTGGGGTAACTTTGTTCCAGGATTTCAGCTAACTTTGACCCGGGTCAAAGTTACCTCAGAAAAAATTTTGTTAGACGTTGCGTTCTTTGGGCCCATGAAAAAACTGTGGCGAGGACTTCTTACCAGATTTAAAGAATCAAAGTCAGGCTCCAAGTATTCCACAATCCCTAAAGATGTGTTTCCATCATTGCTCAAAGAATTGGTCAATAATTTAAAACAAAATCAAGAGTAAAATCTTATCTCTGGGTTTAAAAAATGTGGGATTTTTCCTATGAACAAACAAATACTGCTCGATCGTCTACCGGAAAATGTAACATAAGTTGATAAAAACTTTGTAGGAGAGACTTTTCTAGAACAATTAGACAAAAAAAGAACTGATTTTGTTGGATCCAGTGGCCCTAGGAAAATGAGAAAAAAATTACAAGTGGCTGCTGGGAAAATATTTTCTCTTGAAGATTTTAAAGCAGTTGGGCCAATTCCTGGTTCTTCAAAACCTAAGACTCTTTCAAAGAGACAAAAAAAATTTCTTCTTCGAGCTCGTCCTGTGATGATAAGTATTATGAAGTGCCATTAGAATCACATGAACTCACTGAAACATTTTCTGACGTAGAGGAGTGTTCAACAAACGCAAACGATTACATAAAAAACTTACGAAAGTTAAGAGCAGAGGAATATGTAGTTGATGATTTTGTTATTGTGCTATTTGATGGAAAAAAATATCCTGGGCAAATTGATAGCATTTTTCAAGAAGGACCAGTCAGCTGCATGAAGAAAGGTTTGAAGTTTTGACGGTGGCCAGAAAGAAAAGACGCTATTATCTATGACTGGGAGGACGTCTTAGCTAAAATTAATCCACCCAAATTAATGTCTAAGCGAACCAGTTTGTATAGTTTCTGAACTTGAAAATGATATTTAATTAATTTGTAAATGTAAAAAATCGTATTAATTCATATGTATTTGTCTGAAAAATTAATAAAAGTTGAACCTTTTCATTTTTTTGACATTTTTGCTCATTTATCTCACCAACAATATTACAACAATGCAGATTTTATATTAGATTATACAGTAAATCATTACTGTTCAGTCTAACATTAACCTAAGCCATGAAATGCATGTGTATCATAGAGTTTAAACACATGAGACAAAGTTACCCCAAGTGCAGGTAACTTTGGCCCATTTAAAAAAAAATTTTTTTTTAATAGATAAAGTAGGTAAAACCATTTAAATTGCATATGTAAATGTTCCTCTATCCATGCCGAATTATTAAAAAAATTATTATAAACAATTTTTGAATGCAGTTTTCACGTAATTGTGCTTAAATAGTACAAAAACATGAAAAAGTGGGTCAATGTTACCCCAGTTGACGGTTTTAAAAGTCTTAAAACATCCCAAAACGTTGAGAAAATCATGTAAAAAATTTTAATAATTTTTATGAATTTTTAAAATTTAGAAAAATTTAAAAAAAAAATTTTAAAAATTTTAAAAGTCTTAAACATCCTAATACGTTGAGAAAATCATGTAAAAATTTTTAATAATTTTTATGAATTTTTGAAACTTAGAAAAAATTTAAAAAATAAATTTTAAAAATTTAAAAATTTTAATAATTTTTATGAATTTTTAAAACTTAGAAAAATTTTTAAAAAAAATTTTAAAAATTTAAGAATTTTAAAAGTCTTAAAACATCCTAAAACGTTAAAAAAATCATGGTAAAAATTTTAATAATTTTAAAATTTTCAAAATCATTTTTAAAAGTAAAATTTTTATTTGACTTGCAAAAATTTTTTTTTTAATAAATCGGCTTTATTTTGCGTTTTCCGATCGATTTACACTAAGAAAATTAACTTTGAAGCATTTTAGCACCGTTAAATATGGTTCAATAATGAAATCTTTTTTCGAAGTTATTTACAGCAAATTACGTTTAAATACGGTAAAAAAATGATTTTTACGTTTGACATGTAAATTAGCATTGACAAAAATTCGAATTGATATATGAATTTTTAAGACTTAAAAGGTACCTCAATGTATGTGATCAAAGGTATAATATGCACTATGCACTTTGAATTTTAAATTCATGTAAAGATTCAACCTTTTTAATTTTACACAAAATTGAATTAAAAAAACATTTGAATAAGTATATTATGTAAGTTGAAATTGAAGAGACATTTTCGTACTATAGAACGAATTGAAAATTAAGTACTTATCTAATTAATCAAATTGCATTTTGTTACTGATGTTTCTACATGCTTTATCTCATCTTCAGAGTTTCAAGTACTGTCAATCGATCCTATGCCACGAACATTTCTCTTAAATTGCAACTAGTGTTGTTTCTCCAAGGATCGCAATTTTCTCTAAATTTAAGGTTTTGAACTCTATAGAAAAATTCTACGTGAGCACTTTTGCCTTTTGGTTATAGATAAACAGCGTGGAAAAACTGTAATAAAAAAGCGACCAAGTGCGTGTCGGACCACGCACAGTGAAGGGTTCCGTAGTCGGCCGAAAATATCCTATGTCTCAAAAACTACGTAACATATATTATTCAAACCAATTTTCGTTGAAAGTACATTTTATAAGTTCTACTTCCTTAATTTTTTTTCAGAATTTTCCACCCCATAGTTGAAAAGTTAGAGAGGGAGATACACTTTTTACGACTTTAGAAGCGCATATCTCACTAACTATTGACTTAAATAAAAAAAGTCATTTTAAAACGTCTACATCATTTTTGAAGAGCTATCTAAAGATACCCCAACATGCTTTTGTGCACTGGAATTTTTTTTTCATCCTTCAGTTACATGTATGGTGTGCCACCCCTAATTTTTTTTCATATTCAAACCAATTTTCGTTGAAAGTATTTTATAAGTTCTACTTCCTTAAATTTTTTCAGAATTTTCCACCCAATAGTTGAAAAGTTAGAGGGGGGATACACTTTTTACGACTTTAGAAGCGCATATCTCACCAACTATTGACTTAAATAAAAATCATTTTGAAACTTCTTCATCATTTTCGAAAACCTACCTAACGATACCCCACACGCTTATGTGCACTGGGATTTTTTTTCATCCCTCATTTACATGTATGAAGTGTTATCCCTAATTTTTTTTCGTAATTTCACTTCACCGTTGTATAGCGGTTCCTAGAAAACACCTACCTTCTAAATTTCATCTATATAGCGCCAATAGTCTCCGAGTAAAACGGCTGTGACATCCGGATGGACAGGGCGAAATTATAAGGGTTCCGTTTTTGCTATTTGGCTACGGAACCCTACAGTCAAGAAAATGAAAGTGATTGTTTCAATGTTTATACGTTATTAGCACCGACATTATAGATTTTATATTAAATGGGAAATCTGTGCTGAGAAAAAGAAAATATTTAGATGGGGTGACATTTAAAGCTTTAAAATATAATCTAGATAAAGTTCACGTTATGCCCTTTTCTGAGATAACGGTGCTGTTTCTAAAGTTCGCTGAAGTTGTAGAACGACTTTTTTTACAAAAAGAGATATTTCGATCGAATCATTCTCTTTAGCATTATTGTCCTTTCTGCTTAACTGGAACCAACTAAAAAGCAAACGAATTTTATGGCTGCAATTATTTTGACTCGATATTCGGAATGTCGCCTATATTGACTTAATTTAAACATTGTAATTATAAAAAGATATTTAATTGATTTTGAAATTATATTAAAATTACAAATAGTAAGGGTTTTCCAAAAATGTGTGATCTTGTTTTGTGCAGTTTCTTTTAGATGGGAACAATTTTTTGAAATAAAATTTAACTACACCTAAAATTTTATTGTATGAATTCTAATGCAACGTATTTTGACAATTAGGACGACTCCACGCCTAATAATTATTTCTTTTATATATTTTTTTTCTCTCTTTTATGTGTGTATAATATTATATAATATGGTAAGGGTGGATTTTTGTAAACAATTCTCATTTTGATTAAAATAGAACAAACATTTTATATACAAAATTTGTTCACAAATTTTATCACAAGGTAGCTACTTTTATTTAAAATTATTATGCAATTTTCCTATTAATTAATCCCAATGGAATTATTATGCAGTTATGTTATTTAATTATTATTGTAGAAATGTGATTTGATCATGATTAAAAAATCGAATAAAAAACAACGAACAGTAAATAATTTGTAGTTAGGTGTGACAAAAAAATACCAACAATAATCATGTTATTGTTTAAAATGGGTCCCGTGGGCAGTTGGTTATCTAGCGAGCAGCCAACAACCCGGAAACGATCAGCAATAACAGTAGCAAATATATCTGTAACATATATAGTGTGACCCAAGCGAACGGCTATCTCACTGAACCATGCTAGGCGAAGTGTTTAGTAAATATAAATAAAGTCGATAAAAGAATTTCAAACACACTAAATGAAGAAATTCAACAATATTTCAGACCAAACAGTGGAATGGAAGACAACGAAATTGCTTTCATTCCTTTTTAAATTGCCATTTCGTTCACATCCTTGTATGCTTCTATAGACTTGAAATTACATCTAATTGCCTAGAAAAAATACTTGTTGATGTATTAAATTTATTTTGTTAATTTCACTGATTGCCGCAGAATAATAAATACGCATGTGTTGATGTGCCGAAACTATTGGTTAGAATAATTGAACATTATTTTCTTTCGTGATTATTATTAATTTATACTAACTTTTGGAAACGCGTATTATATTAAATTATTTTGGAAGGTTAGTGTAGTATCGATCAGACAGGTGTATGCTTTCTAACAAGCGGTGGTCAATGGTGCGTCTCGACTGGCGACGAACAACGAAATGATTATATTCATAGGACCACCCCTTCTTAGAAAACATTGACCCATCTGACCCAAAAGTCGTTTGTGCGCAGAAATGACGCTACTATACCTACTGAAAGTGCGTACCGTTCACTGGTAAACTACAGGAAAGAAGAATCAATATATTTTTTATTTTTAATGTACACAATATAATATTATCCTTCATCCTTCTATACAGTTCTTGTAAAGAAAGGTCATTGGCTGATTTTGGCTCAAATGTTGCCCAGAGTAAACAATAGTGGGAATCGAAAAATCTTGTCATAAATGACAACTTTTTTAATGTAGTAAAATTATTTATCCCGGAGGAACAAAAATATCGCTTCATTAACATTGATGTCAAAAAGCAAAGAACGCTAATGACCTAAGTTGTCGACGCGTCTATAATTTACAAAAAGCAAAGATAAATAAATAATTATAGCTCAGCTTTGGTTTACTAATATTGTTGAAAATCAAACCCTGGGGCGGATTTCTAATGTACCATCATTTTATGCATCAGACAACACTAAAAACACATTAAAATAGAATTCACTTGTGGGCAACATTGGAGCAAATCCCCTAGTAAAATGGGCATGGCCTTTAGCAATAGCAATAGCTGAAACGAATTATTTTTACTTATAGTTAATAAGATCATTCATGAAGCGATATTTCTGTTCGCCACGATAAGTAATTTTGGTACAATCGAAAAAGTTGTCTATAACAAGATCTTTCGATTCCCAGTCATATCTGGGCAACATTTGGACACATCATTTAACTACCTAAAGTTATAGTTTTAGAAACTGACTGTACCTGAAAACAAGGTCTTCAGTAGTAGTGTTGACCCAATTAATGTTAATATTGAAGGAAGGTTTGGTTGAGGGTCAAAATAATGAAACTTTACCAAAATATCGCTTGTGGCCAACGTTTCGAAATATTTAATTTTATCTTCAGGGCCTCAAGCCAGTCAAATAATGGTAAATTGTTCCAATTCTAAATTGCATGATCAATTAACTATGGTTTTACAATTTTGTCACATAAACAACACATATTTTAAAACTTAAATTTGATTAAATCAATTATTAGAACTGTTACACTTTAAAATTGGTAAATTGAAATTGATGAAATTATTTTGTTATGAAAATATATAAAAAGGCGTTCTGCAGACTGCAATTGCTAGTTACAATAAACGTTGGCCACAAGCGATACTTTGGTAAAGCTTCATTATTTAGACCCTCAACCAAACCTTCCTTCAATATCAATACCTGAAAACAAGGTTATACTAAGATTTCATAGAAATTGCAACATAAATACTTGTCAATAGTCTTTAAATGACTACTTACCTTCTTTGGGTGGTACAAAACCATGCACCTCACAGTAAGTGGTGGGGCCTGGTATTGCGCCCGCCGCGGACGTATTACCCGGTCCTGGACCGGGCGTGTCCAATGTAAAGTAGGTCGACGCTGAGAGACGTTCGTCAATCGACTGCACACTTTGCGCATGCGGATAAGTCGCGGCGCTGCTTAATTGTTGTTGCTGATGTTGCAATTCTTCAGCGCGGCGACACTTGGCACATCGCTTCATTTCTGAACGCACCCTTAACAGCCACACCATGCCGAACAGTGCCATGTCTCGCTTACACTGCGTTTGCAGCAACTTCATGCTTGTAAGCGATGGGGCATTATAACAACGGCGCCTCAATCCGGTCCTGCAGCAGCTCGATGCACTACCAATAGTGTGCAGTGAATGACGACACATACCCAAATAATTGTTATAAATAATAATATTGAACGACAACTTTATAAAGTCCAGGTATCGCTGCTTTATTATACGAAAAGATTTTGATGATAATACAGTCTGCTATTTTATACTTCATCAGTGAGAAGCTTTTATATTTATATACAAATCGCTTATGATTTAATCTTGATTTCACAGTTATTTAAATTCTGTACGAAGCGTTGTTTTAATTTTTTTTTAAATCATATACTCAGTCTATGTCTTCGTTTAAATTGGCGGTTTATCCAAATTAATTGCTTTTTCTTAAATATACTGGCACAATGTTTTATATCACTAAGTTGATTCTCACTTTTTTTAAAAGTCTTCAGTATTTTTCTTGAGTAACAATCTCCAAAGGTTGCGTTATAAAAGAATTTCTTTAAAAAATATTATCAAAAATGTTATATAAAAATGTTTGCATAGCAAATTATGAGCATACAAATTTAAGGCAGACCAAACAATTCATATCAGTTGTACATTTTTACGTTTAAGTATATTGTCATTTAATTAATATTGATAAATCAGTCTGGAACATATCTTTAATAATATTTAGTATAAAATATTTGGTTATACCAATATTAGTAATATTGTAAGAACAGAATTTAACAGGTTATTATGATTATGATAAATTATATTCTCCGATAAAATATTTAATTACTTTTGCATTTTAGTCGTTAACAAAACTAGATAATTTCACTTCATTATTTTATTATTCAGTCAAACAAAATAAAACAATTTAAACATTTCCACTTTGTTCAACTGCCTTTTACGAGAACATATGGCATCCACCGTTTCTGTAATAAAATATAAAACGAAATAATGTGGATATTCAGCAATCTACGCCGACATATTTTTTTCATTATATTATTTTTTTAGCATCAAAGCTACCAAAATAATGGATATTGATTGATTTTTTTATTTATAAAAATAATATGTAATTCGGTTAGACTTAATTGACATTGCAGACAATACCTCAAATTTATGAACGAAATACGATTATTTTCTACTTAAACATTTTAGATAGGTATATTTTCATTCGCCATGAACATTTCATAATTTTATAATGTTCAGTCACTGGGGACGAAACGAGGACTTCGCCCTACAAAACGAAAATTTCAAGTTTTCGGCACCATCGTTAAAAATAGGGTTCAAAATCATTTTTTTTGCAATATCTTCTCGTCAGTATGGGTCCTAATACCTATGATTCTATATGGTTCTATATTAGGGCCTGTTCTTTTTACCATTTATATCAATGACCTACCTCAAAACCTGCCTGACTCATTAAAGACGGTAATTTATGCCGACGACACGACCATCCTGATATCCGACAAATCTAAATGTGAACTAAAAACTACTGCTGATCTCGCGATTCGGAAAATAAATGAGTGGTGTGTTACTAATAAACTTATTAACTTAACGCAAGTAAACCACAGTTCATAAACTTTTTGCCAAAAATTGTTGGTGTGTCAGAAGTTTAGTTTTTGAAGGTTGGAAATAAATCTCTTCAGCAAGTTATCCATTCAAAATTCCTCGGCGTCAATATGGATTGTAAATTATCTTGGAATGAACATCTAAAATATTTTGCAACTAAGTTAAGCAAAGCTTGCTATTTATTAAAATAACTAAGTCCTTCTATTAGTTTACAATGAACATTTTTTATCCCATCTTTCTTATGGCATAATTTTTAGGGCTCATCCAACGTACATGACATTTTCATATTGCAAAAAAGGCTATTCGATACATGTGTGGTGTACCTTTGCACACCCCTAGTCGCACGACTAAAAATATTACAAATTGCATCTTTGTATATTTTTAAATTGTTGACTTTTTTAAAACATATTTTAATCAATTTGATATATATTTTAACAATGACATCCATAGAATACACGATCTGGCACTGATATCCACATACCATGTTGACTAAGACTTTTTTGTTTGTTTTAATAATTAGTATTACCTACTGTAAGTGGGTAAAATATTCGTCTGCACTTTTTAACACCCTGTATAAGTATAGAAACTGAATAAATTTCTTTATTTTCCAGTCAAAGCCTCATGCGAAATAAATTCGACTCTATTTTGTAACAAACGTTTCCACTGTTTACTTGTAAGATAAATTTATATTTGAGAAACTGACAATAAGAAAATACAAAGAGAAATATTGATAAAACACGACAATAATATGTGCCTACTTCTCAGATTAATAAACGTAAGTAAATGAACAAGATGATGAACACAGCTGCGCGCCATGATGAAGAAACAGGTGAAAATCCTTGTTGTATTTATGTATTAGGTGTATTGTGTTGTTCATGAGCGTAGTGTTATCTATTAAACTGTAGTTTTTTAACCTAAAATTAAAAAAAAAACACTTTTCTTCACAATACGATATTGTAAATTAAATAGGTACAACAAAAAATTAATGCAGTCGCTTTCTGAGGTTAGGAACCAAAATGATCAGTCAAAAAGTTAACAAAAAAATACTGGGTTAAAGGGAAGCATTTGAAAAAAGTGAGTCCGAAAATGTGTTTTTCAAAAATTTATTCCGTGCGGTGTGAGATACATTATCTATATCAGATGAGGCAATGCACGCATACATTCGTCGACGTTGCGGTACCGCGGTACATATATCTTACGTCAGTTTTTCCATGAGTTTCCAAACGCACTGAAACCGTAGCGCCCGCACGCAACTCCGGGCAACAGTACTATGCTGTCTATTGGAGCGATGCACACATCCGTTTAAAAAACGTAAGTGCGTTACCAATAAGGGCGGGAGATGATACAGATATAGAATTGTTCTGCATTGGATTTTTTCAACGGTATCTATATGACGTGTGCATCGGTTGCTACAGTCACGCAAAAGGAACGCAGCGGCACCGTACGTTTTTAAAACGGATGTGTGCATCGGGCCTATCAAAAATTAAAACCTTTCATTTCTTAAAGCCTATTCGTAATAGCAGGTTTAAAAGCTATTGCAATCGCTATTGGAAACAAAACTGAAATTCTCCTCAAATTGGGTTACCTACTTCACTGGAGATTAAAAGTTTATGCTAGTTGACTTAAATTCTGAAAAATTTGTAATGACAACATCCTCATTGTTTCCTCGGTGGACACAGACTTCCACGTAAAAAGATTAATGTTCTATCTAAATTATATTTTTTTGTGTGAGAAATTTATAGACGACGCCAATGTGAATATTATACAGTTAAATGACGTTCCTACAGTATCTCACAGATCCTTATTTTGTGCCCGCAACAACAATTTCAGTAAATGTTTATGTTACATCATACATAAATCAAACTCACTCACCGGTTTCGTACATTCAATCAATTTATGTTTTGTTTCCATATCATGGAGAAATATTGCATTGTTACTAGAATAAACTATGTTCGAAATAACACGCACAATTTCTTCAGCAATTTCCTTTAACGCCAGTTACATGTAACATATATGTATAATGAAGTTTTTTCACTGATCGTTCTTGGGCTTTTCTGACCTTTAATTGCCCTGATCATGTTCCCAAAATAAATCTACAATTTGATCTGATAAAGTGGATATTTCCATGGATATTTCTGTTTGCAAAATATGAGGACCTCAAACTGCATTGTAATTCGTTTAACAGAGACCGAGGCTGAGACCTTTTAAGCTATACAGGGTGAGTTCGACCACCCGTATCAGTCGTTTTTTTCGAAAACGGTTAGTCGTAGAGAGTTGTGTCAAAAATTGGTATTATAAAAGCCCTAATAAAGAATCGAATGGTGATAATTTTTTTTTCCGGGAAAGTCGGCTTCCCTATTAGTTTGCTCCAGAATGTCCAGAACTCCGGAATTATAAATGTAACGATAGGTCGAAAGTAGTATTGTTGAAAAGATCATTAAAAAATAAGTAAGTTTTGTAGGAAAATTTTTTTTATTACTGCCACCCCTGTAAATTCCTATAAGTATAAATATAAATTATTATATGTTCAAAATTCCGGAATTTTAGAAAGCACGATAGATTGAAAGTGGTGCTGTTGAAAAGCTCTTTAAAAAGTAGGCAAGTTTTGTAGGAAAAATTATTTAATTACTGCCACCCCTGTTAAGTAACAATCGTTTGAAATTTTTAAATCAAAATTTCATAATAACGATCGAAGTCGGCATTAAAAATCTAGCAACCTTAGACATTGTCACAAGTGTTCAAACTGTCTTCCATTTACTCTTTAATACATACTACTGAGCTCTTCTGGTTATACTGTGAGTTTATTTCTTCAGTGTTTAATGATCGATAGATAGGTAACTAGATTTTAAATGCGGACTTTTAAAAAGTTCGTTATTATGACATTTTAATTTAGTAATTTCAAACAAATATTACTTGACAGGGGTGGCAGTAATAAAAAAAAAATCCGTACAAAACTTGCTAATTTTTTAAAGATCTTTTCAACAATACCACTTTCGACCTATCGTTACATTTATAATTCCGGAGTTCTGGACATTCTGGAGCAAACTAATAGGGAAGCCGACCTTCCCGGAAAAAAAAATTATCACCATTCGATTCTTTATTAGGGCTTTTATAATACCAATTTTTGACACAACTCTCTACGACTAACCGTTTTCGAAAAAAACGACTGATACGGGTGGTCGAACTCACCCTGTATAAGAAGACGCATATTATGTTGCCGGGCCCCCTTGTTGTTTTGTACATCTCTCCTCACCTGCATATCCCACCCCCACACCATCAACATTAGTACTTGACATCGAAAATAAGCATGAGTGAGGAAAATTTCAAAATTCCACCGGGGGGAGGTAAAAAGTGGTTATCATATTTTTACAGATTTTATCATTCTGTCCGTACTATTGATCTTTTAAACATGACATTTGGAGAAAGGATTTTTTTAAATTCCACCCATAGAGGGAGGGTGAAAAAGGATAATTGTGTTTTTCACATAAAATCACTCTCTAAAATTTAGAGGTAGGCACCCACTAAGAAAGGATTTTTCAAAAGTTTACCCCTGAGGGGGTGAAAAGGAGTAGATAAATTATTAAATCTGTAAAAAACCATCTATCCCGTTAGGGGCGGAATTTTGAAAAAAAAACCTTTCTTAGTGAGTGCCTACGTTAAAAAAGGAATGTATTCTCAAAATTTCATGTTTCAACGACCAATAGTATGTACAAAATGATTAAATCTGTAAAAACCTGATTTACCACCTTAAGGGCGGAATTTTGAAAAAAAACCTTTCTTAGTGAGTGCCCAAGTTATATAAGGAAAGTAGGGCTTGAGAATAGCCGAGCGTGTTGCAGTGCTGTTGTTTATATGGCGTTGCTATGGTTCCTTTATTACAAGTCCCAGTTCCCGGATTCTAGCCCGAGAGCTGGTAAAAGTGTCACTTGGATTTTCAATTTATTATTAAAAAAAAATAATGAATTGAAAATATGAATTGGTGCTAGACCCAAATAACCTTAGCTGTTGGTGGTCTTTAAAACACAATTTAATTTTTTATAAGGAAAGTATCCTCCAAATTTCATAAGACAGATTAATTTCATGTTTCAAAATTTCTGCTACAGAAACTTTAAAACTGAGGTGCAAATGTGTGAAAAAAATATGTGAACCATACTTTTCCCTGGCAACATCAATAATACCGAACTCTGTGACCTCTAGAACCTATATCCAGACACCAGAATGCGGTTCTCAAATTTTGCATACGAACCTCCCTTGGGCGCCTGGTCTATAAATTTTGATATGCGGTAAAAAATTTAAAATAAGTTTGTTTTATAGTTTTATTAGGAATGTCGAAACTTTTGAAACTGTGTAAAGTGCAGCGCCAGCTCGAGCAATCTTGGCGCCCTAGGCGAAAGACTTAAATGGTGCCCTTTAAAGAAAATTCACGGCAAAATAAAACACAAATGTAAACAGATTAAGTGTGTAATTTTTAATCAAATAATTAGAGTACAGATATTATTTTCTTACATAATAGAGTGTATATACACATTCTTTTTCTATATAAAAGAATGAAATATGGCGTTCTCAAATACGAGCGCCCTAGGCAGTTGCCTAGTTCGCCTATATGAACGGGCCCTGGTAAAGTGGACTTGTTATTTATCACAAATATTAAGACTGACGAATAATTAGTTTATATTTTGAGAAAGGCACACTTTTTTGCCGAAACGTGGATCATTAAACACGATTAGCAATTATTATTTATAAATGCCTTTTGGCCTGGTATATTCATTAAAGCATAAGAATTGAGCTGTGTCAGCGTGGAGGACAAAACACACGGTTATATTAGCGAATTATTGCAAAAATTCAGTCTCGACTCAAAAAGTAGGTACCTAAGTGATCAAATTATCCGCATTGCTATTCAAAAACTCATATAGGTAATTTATCGCGTTATTGATATTCTATTTAGCATCAACATAATATATCGAATCCAGAGTCTAAATAGGAGTTGAGTAAATGGAAAGCACTCAGTTAATAATGAAAGCTGATAGTATTTGCCATAGCGTCGGCGCGGCGCGGCGTTACTAATTCTCACTAGTGTAGCGCGGCGATATGAACACTCGAAGTCAACTACTCGTCTTTGATTTTGGGATGTTTACCGATTGCAGCAGCGGGACGGGAAGTAGATGTAGTGTGCCGTAGGCGTATAGTGTAGGTACACACTACTCGGTACTTGCCATGTATTGAGTCAGCCTACTTGTATTCCTTAGAAAGAAAATTGCAGGGAGTGTCGTTCCTAGCTGGCGTGTTTTCAGAGAGAGCTGATTGTATTTGTAATTGCATAATTTGTTCACTTAGTATAATTGGTTATAAATTGATGCACAAATATAGTGAGTGAAAGATTTATTATGATTATTCACAGGCATTCACAGATAAATTAAATTTTGATTTAAACTGTTGACAGGTCAGCGGTCACCAAATACATTCAGCAGTTGAAAAATAATATTTCATCTGCTGATTAATGTTCGTGAATGAGGTTATGTGCATATTATTTGTTATGCATGTACAAATCACATAGATCTAAATACACCACGCATTGCATCGGAATGGTATCAATACAATACGCCAATTCGTGCCTACATTTAACATTAAATATGTTTTGTATGCCAAATACTAGTGAACCAAAATGTCTGTGGTAACAAGTCATAGCGGCTTAGGTCATATCTTCGACTAAAATAGAATTAACTGCGATTTAATTTTCCAGTGGATGCATGGATTATGATAGTTTTCAAGTAGAAAGTTTTCATTATAATAAACTCGCTTTTCACCTGTTTGGCAAATTTTATCATTCTATATTTTAACATTGTATCATAAAACAAGTGTCAAATAGTGACATTAGACGAAATAGTGGAAAAAGCAAAATAAATTATTAATGACGCGATAATTTTCATTATAACTAAAAAAAAATACTATTTATTGGAATTGTTCAGTCGTCCAATTGGCTGGAATTTTTAAATATAATTTAGACACAATAAAAAAGTTTACACAAACTTTTCACATTTCTAATAAGTTTAGTTGGCACATTAAAATCAAATACACATATAACATAAATACGACTTTTATTGATAAAATAAAACTCCAAAGTTGCAATTTAAAATTTACTGTTATCGATAAAATTTCCAATTTTATATTATATTATGTTACAATACAAACCTATTGTAAGCTGTAAAACTATCATTGAGATAAATGTTATGATATCCTTTTAACATTATTAGGTTTATTATGAGGATATAATAAATTTATAAAGTACCTACTAGTTTATCAGAAAAATATAAAAAGTGTATCGTAATATGACTGTTTTTATGGAAAAAACTAACATTAATTGCCTGCTGCTTTCTTGCATAAATATCGAATTTGCCCGCACATTCACTTGTTTTAATCTCGGTTTTTTTCGGTATAGTTCCTCATTAACCCAAAGGTAGCAGAGTAAAAACTACACTACCTATAGGTACTTAAATTGTGAGTACATTTTTATAGTGTTGTGTCTTTTTTAATTTTATATAAAAATCAGTGTATTTATTATCACAAAAATAAATATTTATAATATAGTATCTACAGTCTGCACCTTCATTTTTCAAAGCCACCTATGTTCATTTTCAAAAATTTGCCATTTAAAACCACATTGCATCGATTACTTTAAGTGCAAATATCTTGAAAAAGGTTACTCCTAGCCACTTTTACAAAGTATACCTTTTTTACGGAAAAATGACGGAAAAATCAATTCAAAAAAATAGTACGAGTGCGTACAAAAAAGTTATAACTATTTGAATGAGTGAAAAGGTGTGTAAGTGGCGCCCCCTACAAGTAAAAGCCATACCAAGGTCAGATTTGAATTTCTCATGTCAAAAAATCCCCATATACTAAATTTCATTAAAATGCCTAAATTATTTTAAAAGTTATTTAAAAAAATCAAAAAAATAAAAATTAAACTTTGACACCCTGTATCTCTTTTAATATCAACTTTCAGAATAGACAAGTTGGGGTCTATCGCAATACTTTTTTGTAAGGAATCAGCTATTACTCTATGTCCCATTCTTTTTGGGACACGCTGTATATCTGAAATCTTGGAATGTGGTTTTCCATTAAAATGCAAAGAACAAATTAATTTTCCTTTTAATTAGGTATATAGTTGCTCTTTTATTAAGCAAGTTAATTAACGTGAATCTTTTTTGAAACTCCACGAACATCAAAACGAAATGTTCAATTTTGCTATAGTTTTCATTTGTGATTAGTCATTCATATATATAGGTAAATAAAAAGAAAATATGACCTCTTTATTACATTATGTAAACTGCATTTGTTTTGTCAATTTAAACCTAAATGTACAAATTATATTGTTATGCATTATAACTGAAATGAACGTGTTACGTTGACGCAGTATTATTATAATAACAATTTACGATAGCATTTTGATGCAATATTATTTTCTACGTACAAAATAATATTATTTTGCCGATGAATTTACATGCGAGTGGCGATTCTTCGTTCACCGCACTTCACATTTAATTTGTAATTTCAGCAATATATACATAAAATTGTGTAATGTAGTGAAAATACGAGATTAAAAAAAGGAAATGTGATTATACAGGGCGTCCATTCTGAATTACTTCACAAGTCCACTGCATGAATTGATTGCTCAAATTTAAATGATATGTCTATTGTCTAACTAATCCACGCTGCGCATCGATATTTACCGAATAGAACGAAATTTCCAATAGAATTTTAAAAGAGTCCGTTGAACTAATTGTTGATCCTCTGGTGCATATTATTAATATATCTTTCTAAGATGGGGTGTTTCCTCAGAATTTAAAAAGGTGTCATTAAACCTATAGGTATATAAAAAGAATGACAAACACGACTTTTCTAACTACAGACCGGACTTCCTTCCAGCATATAAAAAATAATAGAAAAGGCTATATATAGCAGAGTATATAAGTTCTTTGAAAAACATAATATAATTGCCAAACACCAAAATGGCTTTCAAAAAGAAAAATCTATTGATTGACTATCTACCAAAATATTTTTGAAATATTAATGTCAATAGAAAAGAAAGAAATTGTAGTCGGAATATACTTTGATTTTTCAAAGGCTTTTGAGTGTGTTGATCATCGCCTGCTATTAGCTAAACAGGAAAGATGTGGAATTAGAGATACAGTTAGAGCTTGGTTTGAGTCATATCTAACAAATAGATACCAATGTGTCAGTATCAACAATGTTCATTCGGAATGGTTGAAGGTAAAAGCGTTGTGCCTCAGGGATCCGTCTTAGGCCCTTTATTATTTTTAGTTTACGTAAATGATTTGACGCGATTTATACCATATAATAGTGTTATGTTTGTCGACAACATGTTCTATTATTTATAATGGCATTGATTAACGCAACCTCAATAATGAAGTAGCATCTCTACTTCGTCATTTAGACAGGTGGTTTAAGGCAAACAGCGTATCATTAAATATAAATAAAATTATAAAACTTAGGCTGTTAATTTCAGCAAATTGAACATCGGCAGTGTTGGTATAGCACCCTTTTGTATAAGTGTAAGCAACCGTATTAAATTTTTAGGACTAGTTGGACATGTCACATTGGACAACTGCGTATACAAGAATAGTATCATAGTCATATAATATCTAATATTATATCAGTTATCTACAAGGTGTACTCAAGAAACAGCTTTGGCAGCTATGTATATGTTTATTCAATCTTAAGATATGGTGTAATATTTTGGGGAGGTAGTCGTCACACTAAGCAATTATTTATCTTACAAAAAGATGTTTACGAAACATAGTAAGAATAAAACAACGGGAACCATGTAGGCCTTAACTAGGCATATTGACTCTCCCCTTTATATATAATATAGAAGCAGCTTGTTTTGTTTAACAAAATTATAGTTATTTTGAACAGGAGAGGACGAGCCACGAATATTTCGTCAGGACAAAAAACGGACTTTCATATACCTACTACATGTGAAATACCAGCTGTAGTTAGGAAAAGCATGTACATTCAAATAATGAAAATCTACAAAGCGGTTCCTTCAGAAATTAGATCGCTATATGAAAAATTATTCAAGCAAAATTTAAAAAAATACCTGCTAGCTACATTCTACAGCACAGTTGAATTTTTGAATTGTTAACTTATATTTTTATGACTTGTTTGGTATCAGAAATAAAGATTATTATTACTAGTACAATAAACATGTCACATAAACTGGCACCCTCCTTTGGCCACATGAACTAGACTCTAACTGAGTGAATGAATCGATTTTCAAATATTTTTAAAAATAGGTAATAGAATATACTTGACTTTCATATTCCAAAATCTATTTTGAAAATATTTCTTTAAGACGAATCTATATAATATTATGAAACATTTCAGTCAAATTTTCCAGAAAGTTTTTATACGATACTTTGTCATAGGTAGGTAGGTACCCTACAAAATATACAAAAATGCACAAAATTTCGTATTTTTACTAAGCCATTGATTCGATTGGCACCAAAATCAACAGTCCTGGAGTCTTTATTGAGAAAAACAAATCGATACATTTTTGCAGAATTTATTGTGAAGTAGGTAATGAAAATTCTACAGAAAGACAGACAGATACACGTGCACAATCACCATGCGGAAAACCATTTTTCTTTAGGTTTTCAGGATAATGTAATCTCGGGCCGATTTTTCGACTCTATCATCCATTTTCTTACCCGAACATGGAAGTAAAACATTATCGGTGCTTTTTCTTATTAATTTATGAAACACCTATAATATGTAACATAAAAACATAGACACTTTGTACATAATATGACTGAAGAGTGGGTATAAACGTTGGATGTATAAGTGATTTGAATGCAAACGTTATCATTTGAAATTGAACGTAAAAAGTAGAAGCACCCTGATTACATAGGCACATATAACCCATTATGCCAAATTGGAAAACTACATACACTGCACACAAAATCGAATGGAATGCTTGCTTTTTCCCAGATTTTTTTCTTTCTACGTTTAATTTTTATTTATTGCAGATTATAGACCCTCGACAACAGTCTTAGGACATCAGCGTCTTAATTAGGTATACCAAATAAGATCATCAATTAGAACTAAACATCACAAAACATCCATGAGCGAGGTGGGATTCGAACACACGACAGCTTAATTCAAAGGCCAGTACGCTGACCATTACATCAAGCTTTTACGTTTAAGAAAACGTACAAGTAATATTATTGTTATTAAATTAGGCTCAAAATTGTAGTGTATATATTATTTAAAACACGAATTGTACATGCCAGGAAATGTATAAAATGTTCAACATCTACTTTACGGAGTATGAATTAAGGATCTAAACATTTACTTTTTAGAGTCTATAAATGTTCATTTCACTAACATGGATTAACATCTTGTCTTGTGCTACGCAAAGACAGACAAACTTTGAACCGGCGGTGTTATTATTTGTTAAATCCTCTATTGCACGTCATTACCCGCCGGATTACTATAATATAAGGTGATTCTGTAATGAGTACCATAAATGATACAGGATGTACCTACTGTCAAAATAATACGAAAACCAAGAATAACTTTTTTTCCAAAAGTGCTTCCCTAACAAGATACAGGGTGTTAAAGGGTCGATTTGGAGAACACTTATTTGATCGTATCTTTTAACTGGGTTGAACAATTTAATTCATTTTTGGTAGACATCTACTACATAATAAGCGTAAACGGACAAAATTTTGTTGCATTTGAACAACCCAGTGGCGTAGAATTGGGGGTCATGTTCCAAAGGAGGACACTTTGAAAACTTACTTTAATTTTATTTTTACTAATTTTTATTTTTTTGTTAATTAAACTTTATTACCTAGATGTATTCGATTTTATGTATTTTATTTGTTTGTTAATAAAACTTTTTCTGTGATAACTTTGCAGCCTGGTATTTCACATAGTGACACGCAAGTCAGAATATCTCGGAAACGGACGCTTCTGGGCAAATGAAACAAGTGTACCTTTTTTGTTGTATTTGAACCAATAATACTAAAAAAACAAAGAAAAATGGAAAAAACCCAACAGCAACTTTTTTTGGGGGGAAAAAGTGTCACATGACCCCCAATTCTACGCCACTGGGTTGTTCAAATGCAACAAAATTGCGGTCCTTATTATGTAGTAGATGTCTACTAAAAATGAATTAAATTGTTCAACCCAGTTAAAAAATACTAGCAAATAAGTGTTCTCCAAATCGATCCTTTAACACCCTGTATCTTGTTAGGGAAGCACTTTTGGAAAAAAAAGTTATTCTTGGTTTTCGTATTATTTTGACAGTAGGTACATCCTGTATCATTTATGGTACTCATTACAGAATCACCTTGTATACATAAGCTATTTTACTCACACACATTCATGTTGTCAAAATATTTTCCATATTGTTAAAAAATTGTTATTATTTTAATCAAATTAAGCTTTTTAAGACTGATGAAAATTTATGAGAAAAAACGTCAGAAAAAAATATGTGTTGGTTTGTCATAGCGTATAACCAAAACGATTCAACTAGTTAAAAAAATCTTTTATTCCATAATTATTATTTAGAGGTGAACTTATTTGTATACCATTGAGACTGCAGTTTTTAACATTTTGGTTCCAGTGAAGAGTAGATTTCAATAACCATTTTTTTAGAAATAAATTAAACTATACTGAAAGAGAGAGAGAGAGAGATTGTACATATATTGTAGAATGTAGATTGTAGACGCTCCGCAACTGAGGTCATTAGTGTCTCGAATCAAATAATATTATTAATCATTACCACATTTATATGCATTATTTAAATAGCTGTTATAATAACGCACATGAAAAATGTGCCACAAAATGTTCATTCACGGGCAACCTGTATTTTGTTTCACAATACACTCTTTTAAATTTATCGTCCAGTAATTTTTTGATTTCCACTGCGAAATAATTCCCAGTTAGCCCAATTTTTGTTCACACCTTTGCGTTATGATGCAATGTTTTAAAAAACGTGCAAAAAGTACCCATCGATATCGTGCCGCCGTTGGCAGATATATTAGAGGTTGAAGTTCACGAAAAACGGTATTTTGCGAATTTCTCGATTCCGTTCCATTTTTAGTAAAAAATGGTTATTATCAATATTGTAGAGAACAAAATTCTCTACAACTTTTGTATAAATATTATTTGTACGATTCATTGTTTTATTTATTTAAGTAGGCACCTGCGGCTCCCTCCCCCTCGATTTTACATAACAGAATTATGCTGCTTCCCGATGGCTTATAACATAATGATTTGTACCTTTATTTTAAGTTGAACTTTAAGCTAACTTTAATTATAATTTTATCGAAATTAATGCAGTAGCTATAGCAACCAAACATACAAACCGACAGCAATCAAACAGACATTTTTTTTCGAAAATACGATATTTCTACAACGTCTGGTGGTGTGGTGCGTGGTTGGCGTGATAATCTGTGGGTGTTACTCAAAAATTTTCCCCTTTATTGATAAAATTTGAATTTGACAGATTTTTGACAAAATGTCTGCAAGACTTGACGGGATTAAATTTTTTCGTTATGGCAACCACTAGTTAGATAATTAGGTACCATTTAAGTTTAAAAAAAATTATTATTTTTTTAATTTTTTCTAATAATTTAACATAAATAATATTGAAAATCGAAAAGAAAATTTTTTTTAAAGCTATAGATAAATTACTAAAAATTAATTAAAATGTATAAAAAATTAAAAAATATCATGTGACTTCAAAACGTGCCAGGAATGTTTGTGACGTCGTTATGTTAAAATGTGTCTGCATTTGTTGGTATTTGTGTATATGTATTACACATACTATCAAAAATAATAAATTTTTAACTTGGTAACCATGGATACAAAGACCATAGATAACATAATGACGTCACACGCGTTCGGATTCTTTCGGCGCGTTATCGGAACTGAGTTTAAAAATTAATTTTTATTTAAATATAACTTTTTAATTAGTAAGCAAAAAAATTAAATAAAAACAGTTTTGCTATAAAACTTGATGTGGTCCTTCCATTTAAGTAAAAAAAAAATTCATATAAAAACCCAATTGACTGTCAAAAGTAGCACAATACATAGTAAATAGACTCGTAAAACGATTATATTAATTGGTAGTTTTTTTTTGTAAAATACCCTCGTGATTTGGAAATGATTAAAAGACTCGTTATTGCAGTATTGAATTATTTTAATTTTGGATAAATAATTCAAATACTGAGTAGACAAAAATACTAATTGATGTAACCAAAATAGGATGCCAGTTTGGGTGCCATGTCACAACGTTACGTCAAAACTTTATAAACTAAATAAATTATAAATTAATAAGTCCATTTGGTTTCGTTGTAGTCGGGTAAAAGCATTGTAGTTGCGAGCCGTTAATTGTTCACAGAACTATTCGTTATAAACACCAAATAATTTTGATATGATCGCGCGCTGTATTATGCATTTTTGGTGTGAGTCCCACGGCATTATTATGCATCATATATGCAAATGTGTTACAATTATACATGTATATGCTGGCTTTAGCTTTCTAGTTCACAGTACATTTGTATGTCAGCAGCGTCAACCCGTTAATCAAAGCATCATCGCAGCTTGTAACACTATTATACAGAGTGTGTTAAAAGTAGGTAGTATTTCTATTTTTTTCAATTAATACACCGTTTGCCTTTCAGAACTATTACTATTGTTTATGGGAGCATTAGATAGATAATAACTATATGATACATTTTTAAAACAAAAAACCTAAAAACAAATAAACCGGCGTCTATAAAATATTATGCAGCACATGTGATAAATTCTATATAGGACAAACAGGAAGACCTTTTGAAGAACGCTTCAAAGAACATCTCCCTAAAAGAAACTTACTAAACACTAAGTCAAATTACGCCCAACATATAATTTCACACAATTATGAATATCGCGATTTTGAGACAAATTTTGTTCCACTGCATATTTGCAGTAAAGGTAAACACATGGACACCCTCGAGGAATATAAAATATATAAAGCTACAACATTCAACAATACCAACATTCTTAATGACAAACTAACGCTAAAATCGAACATAATATACGACACAATAATTAACACACAAACACCCAATACTCATTAATCGTCCACATACATACACACTCACACTTTCATTTGATCTACCTACTATATAAATCATAAAATCTAGAAATTTAAATCAGTACTTTACAATCCACAACATAATAGACAAGTGCTTTTTCAATTATTACAATTATTATTATTATTTCAATATTTCTAGTAATCGTACGTTTATATTATAAACCCCCCCTCAATATGTTATATAAGTGTGCGTATAATGCGTAATATAAATGTTCCAAAATACATTCCCACACGGTATTATATATTCACGCTTCACAGTGTGAAAGATATAGAAACTTTGTAAACCCTCTTGAGAAAAGATATAAGATTAAAAATTTGTATATACTTTATTTCAACAAAAAAATGGAAAGGAAGTGACGCGTAGAAAAGAAAAGAAACAAAACAATTTCCTTGTTTACTATGACATTTGTATTTCGGGGAAACGTGGCAATCACGGAGCATATAAAAAAATTTACAGACTTGCTTGAGAAAAGCCGCGATCGCAGGAATTCTGTTGTTTTTATGGAATTTCTATGGCTTATCGATTGCAATTTTGAATCGAAAATAAAAATATGATTTAATACTAAACGCAGATAATATATTATAAAATACGACTAAAAAAAAATTACGATTCTGTTCATAAAAAATTTGTAAATCCAACGATTTTGAACAAAATATAAAAATGCCTTTAACGATTTATTATTTCATGACAGACGCCACTCACATCAATAGTCATTACTATCTTCCATTTACCATTTTTCACATTATTTTTACATTTTTAAACTTCAACTAAGTATAGTACAGCGGAGGAATTATGGAAAATTAAGATGAAATCGTCAATGCTTTGAGAACAGGATTTGGCCAGGATATCGGTCATGGCCTTGTATAAGGACGCCCGAATCATCTCCACAGTTGTCTGAAATGGGAATCATTGACTAGATAGTCGTTAAATGAACTACTGTTTGTTTAGGGGGAGACAAATAAAAAAAATTGTATTTAACATCAGCTGCCTATGGGATTAGAACATTTTACCTTCCAATTAATCTGAGATCAGTCCTCTACTACTACCCTGCTCGCTCGATTAATAATATCATATTATCATAATATTTAGTTAGTTATAAAAAAAATCATTTTTTGCCATACCCACTACAAAATAGCTACTTTCGATGTAAGTATATAGAGGCCTTTAATGAGTCATTGAACAGGCAGGTTTGCGGAAAATGTTTTATTTTCCGAAGCGAAGAAAATAATGGTTGCCATAGCAACTTCTGTTTATTCGCTCTATACGCCTGCGTACGCTTGTCAATACTTACTTGCATGAACTTCACGGCACACTGTGGAAGGAAAGATGGCGACGCAAATGAACTGTCAGAATTTTTTGAAAATGACTTGGAAAGTAGGTATTTTGTAGTGGGTATGGCAAAAAATACCATATTTGTCTCGTACATAAAGATATTGTGGCTCGTGTGACTGTAAAACTCGCTGTCGCTCGTTTTTACATACTGTCATCAATCGCCGTAAAATGCCCATTACGTATCTAGACACAATCTACTATAATAGTAGATTGTATATGTAGATGCGTAATGAGGTATATTACGATTAGTGACAGTATGTAAAAACGAGCAAAAGCGAGTTTTTTACAGTCACACGAGTCATAATACCAATACGCACGATATATATTGTGATATTATTTTTATAATATCACATTTAGTATTTGTATACCCTTAATAATATTAATTATTATTATATATAAATGTTCTGATTGCAATACTTTGGTGCAGGTTACCTAGAAAACAGTGTTTATAAGGTAGTGTGCCAGTGATATTGTTAATTGAGAAAATACAATAAATAGATTAAATATATTTAGTTAGTTACGCGAGCAGAAAAAATTTGAATGGAATTTTTTCACTTTTGTAAACAAGTTGAAAAATGGAAAATTGAGGAAAGAAAAATAGTATAAAATGATTGATTTTGTCGGTAATATACTACGACCGGTTTCATCCGAATACCATTCATTATTATAAACATTATTCCATATTATAATTATCTAATGGAGACAGCGTAATGCCTGATTACGTCATTTGATCCGGTAATGTATTTTATTTTTCTCGTCTCTTAAAGTTTCTTAATTTATTAGAATATTCTTATATTCTAGTTCAACCATGTTTTCAACTAATTCCAATTAGTTCATAATTAATAACGAATACCTATTCCTATATTCGATTTCAATTTTTGTTTAGAACTAACTCCATTTAGTTCATAATTTGATGACGAATATTCCTATATTCGATTTCAATTTTTTGTTTAGAACTAACTCCATTTAGTTCATAATTTATTAACGAATATTCCTATATTCGATTTTCAATTTTGTTTCGAACTAATTCCATTTAGTTCATAATCTAATAACGAATATTCTTATATTCTACGTCGACTGGGTTTACAACTAATACCAATTAGTTCATAATTTAATTACCAATATTCTTATATTCTACGTTAATTTGGTTCACAACAAATTGTTAATTATTATTAATTTATCAATAAATATCCTAGACTTATACTTAGTTTCCTTATTTAACTTACGTTTCGATTGTTGTCCTTTAGGTGAGGATCACTCTGGGAAATTAAATTTTAATTATTCAGTTGGGCCCCATTTTAACATCCCGATCCTAAAGACAACATCCGAATCTCTCCTTTTCCCAGTTTTCTCTCTCTTCCCTTTTTACAGGTGAGACGACGACTACACCAAGGCTAAGTCCACTGCATATTACAAATTGGTAGCAGAGCCGGTAGTTAGTGTCTCAAGACTTGTCTTCTCTATTCATCACTTGTCTTCTCTATTCATCACTGTCAACATGCCAAAAACACGTCAAAAATCGACCTCTTCCGCACCCGATTCTCCGAGAGCGCTTCATCTCTTGGAGTCTTCTGAACACGCCGTTCAAGGGACTTCTGCAACAGTGCCAGAGAATAGTGTTCCTTTATCAGAGCCTCAGGGTGAGTTACACCAAAGTACTGCAATAATCCAGAACCAATCGATATTTTCGATTACAGATTTGAAGGATTTAACTGTTAAAGTACCCTGTGTTAATGGTTCCGATCTGGAAATGTTGATAAAATTTATTCTGGAAGTAGATGCTATTATGTCCGTACCCTTTGTTCCGTACCTGACTATATTTAAGTTGTTAATCTTTAAAACTGAAGATTCTTTACGCATCTGGTGGACTCAGAGAATTACCATGGATTCCAACTGGTCTCAATTAAAAAAGGACATCCTAAATCAATTTACAACGTCCATTGATCGTGCTATTTTGGCCGAACGCTTTGTTAATAGAAAACAGGATCACTCTGAAGGTTTCCCTGAATATGTCGAGGACATTCTCAAGTATACTTTTCTATTTAATTCCCCGTATACTGAAGCTGAAATAGTTGCGAAATTATGGTTGAATCAAAACCAACAAACTTTCAAGTACCTTCAGTACCGCGATCCGCCTACCTCGCTGGAGGAACTCCGAAATTTAACTAAAAGAATGAGGGCGGTCGATAGGCAACGCTCTTCGTATAGTGTTGTTCCTGTCGAACGAACTTTATCTAATTCTAATCCTATAGTTTGTAGATATTGTAAGCAACCAGGGCATTATCTTTCTCAATGTCCCGTCCGTCCAATTCGTCTTTCCCAGGTCACTCAAAGGGCTATTCTACCTGAAAATAAATGACTGACCAGGCCTATCAAAATTCGTAGTAATAACTGTCTCATAGAACAAATTACTGAGACAAAAGCTCCAGTTTCTAATTTAAATATTAAGCCCGATCCAAACAATTCCATTTCTCAATCTGCCTCTAGTTTAAGACGCCTAAGTACTCCGAAAGTTGAACCCCATTTCAACGAACTTTCTCCATCTCCGAATACAAATTCTCTTAAATCGAACCTTCCTTCCCTACCTATCGTGCATCTCTTTTTTCAACAAATTCGTGCAACAGCTCTGTTAGACACGGGATCAACAAAAAACTATATTAATCAGAACTTAGCTGACTATTTAGTTTCATTAAAATTAGGTTCTTTGTATGATTCAACTTCATATGCTCAATTACGGAATTTGACCCAGATATGACGCAGAAGAGCGTATTTTACATTTCATCAAATGAAAAAACATTGGTCGATATGATGTCCCAAGAAGGAACTTTCAATTATGGTAAGAGTCATATCATGCAATAATCATCAATTTCAGTTAAGAAACATTTTTTGGCAGATAAGGAGAAGTCGACGGTATGCATATTCCCAGTGGCGAACTAACACTAACTGCGGCCCTATTTTAAAGTCTCAGTCTAATTTATCTCTCGTGGTAAAAATAAGCTATTTAACTTGGAAACTTAATTTCCACATTATGAAAAAACTGAACTATCCAGTCATTATAGGTTTTGAAGCTTTACGCCAAATGAATGCCGAACTTAATTGTAATAATAATACTTTAACCTTTAAGTTTGATTCTTCCATAATCATTCCATTTTTACCATTTCCCTCTCTGATTACTTGTTCGTCAATAGGTAATATTATTGAAGTCGATTCTTCTGTTGAGTTATTTCAACAATTACTTATGAATCTATTATTTATCATGATCAAGAATTTCTTTCATGTCATTAATTTATCATTTCTATAATTATTCATGAATTGTTTATAGTATTCAATTCTCAACAATACCTTTATTGTTGAACCTATTTCCAACAATCGTTGGAGGGGAAGATTGTGATATTATTTTTATAATATCACATTTAGTATTTGTATACCCTTAATAATATTAATTATTATTATATTTAAATGTTCTGATTGCAATACTTTGGTGCAGGTTACCTAGAAAACAGTGTTTATAAGGTAGTGTGCCAGTGATATTGTTAAGGTTGTTCGGACAGTACCCCGTAAGTCATAATAGAATCTAAATTTTTTTTTACTAAAATTAAAAATTTTAATACATAAATTCATTATTATAATTTAGACGTTAACTATCATTATTTTTATTTGGATTAATTTAATAATTTAATTACCAAAAATAATAATTAAATGACTTTTGACTCAAGTATTTTTTCACATAAAATAGATCTGGCAACATCGCGTTTAATAGCTGTTTTTTTGACAGCTGTTTATGTAAATCTTGCTGTATAGTGTTTAGTTGTATTTTATCTATAATATTACAATGAGTAATGCAAATCAATTTAGACCTACCTACTTGCGAGAAAAAATATCATAAATTGGAAAAAAATGTAAGTAAGAGCGTGAAAAGACTACATACGCAATATAAAAATTTAGACGTACAATTACCAAGTAGACGACGAATCGTCGATTTGGAAAAATTAGCTGCGGAAATGTGGTGTATGACATGTGATGGCCTTTATCTATTCGTTTTCTCGTACAAGAAGATATTTGTGGACTAGCAAGTGTATATCATTTGAAATGTTCTAAGTGTGAAGGAATACGTCAGGCGAAAAGTTCAACCAGTGAGGGAACTGGTTATATGTTAAAATTTTTTTTGTTTCATTTTTTATTTTGCCGCAGTTTAAAAATTAAAAAAAAATTAATTTCTTTTCATAAAAAAAACGACCCATAGAAATAAGCAGAAATCTTTACAATTCAAAGTTGGCGCGTTTTATTTTACGTGACGTTGCCACACTTTTGTGAGTCACGTGACTTATTCATTTTTAAGCATGGCGGAGTGATATTTTCGTGAATTTTTTGTCATTCTTGTTAAGATATTTTTAAAAGCCTTCGTCAGAAAGTTTTTATTTTATTTTTAACGTATTCTACGAAATTTGATTAATAAAAATAGAAGTTTTTTGTTTTTTCATCTTTATCAGGAGTGGCTACATAATTCGGTATATGTGCATTTTGTCCACATTCTCTATAGACTACATGTTAAATTTCCGTTTTTTAATAATTAATTACGCGATAATCCTTCGTCAGATTTGTTTAAAAAAATTATTTTAGACGTATGTGATAGCGATTAATAACATATTAAAAAATTAGCTTTTAATCTTATAAGTGCATTAATGTCCGAACAACCTTAATTGAGAAAATACAATAAATAGATTAAATATATTTAGTTAGTTACGCGAGCAGAAAAAATTTGAATGGAATTTTTTCACTTTTGTAAACAAGTTGAAAAATGGAAAATTGAGGAAAGAAAAATAGTATAAAATGATTGATTTTGTCGGTAATATACTACGACCGGTTTCATCCGAATACCATTCATTATTATAAACATTATTCCATATTATAATTATCTAATGGAGACAGCGTAATGCCTGATTACGTCATTTGATCCGGTAATGTATTTTATTTTTCTCGTCTCTTAAAGTTTCTTAATTTATTAGAATATTCTTATATTCTAGTTCAACCATGTTTTCAACTAATTCCAATTAGTTCATAATTAATAACGAATACCTATTCCTATATTCGATTTCAATTTTTGTTTAGAACTAACTCCATTTAGTTCATAATTTGATGACGAATATTCCTATATTCGATTTCAATTTTTTGTTTAGAACTAACTCCATTTAGTTCATAATTTATTAACGAATATTCCTATATTCGATTTTCAATTTTGTTTCGAACTAATTCCATTTAGTTCATAATCTAATAACGAATATTCTTATATTCTACGTCGACTGGGTTTACAACTAATACCAATTAGTTCATAATTTAATTACCAATATTCTTATATTCTACGTTAATTTGGTTCACAACAAATTGTTAATTATTATTAATTTATCAATAAATATCCTAGACTTATACTTAGTTTCCTTATTTAACTTACGTTTCGATTGTTGTCCTTTAGGTGAGGATCACTCTGGGAAATTAAATTTTAATTATTCAGTTGGGCCCCATTTTAACATCCCGATCCTAAAGACAACATCCGAATCTCTCCTTTTCCCAGTTTTCTCTCTCTTCCCTTTTTACAGGTGAGACGACGACTACACCAAGGCTAAGTCCACTGCATATTACAATATATATATATATATGGTATTTTTTGCCATCAACACTGCAAACTACCTACTTTTTACTTTATTTTCAGTATTAAAAAATGTTGACAGTTCATTTTCGTCGCGTCGCCATCTTTACATTTACAGCAGGCAGTGAGTATATTTAATAGCAGGCGAATAAAGCAAATAAAAATAAGTTACTATATGGCAACCGTTTACTTACCGCACAAGTTATGTTATGAAAACAGTTTTAGAACGCCTGCCTGTTAAGTGACTCGATGCAGGCCGGTATACATGCATGGAAAGTGGCTACTTTGTAGCAGGTATAGCAAAAGTATGTTTTTATTTCAATAGAAAATACTAAAATATCACCTTTTGTTCAGACACAATATAGTAAAATTCCCCCAGTTTACCACACGTGCTGGCACCTTTACTTTCCATTGTAAATAAATTTTCAGGTGAAGGTAAAGCATGTTAGGGCAAAGTTTTTTTATCCACGTCTGCAACAACTTTTAACTCGATTATTTGCGTAGTCATCGCAAAAATTTTACGAATCTTGACGTTTCATAAAATTGTTTTAAAGAGAGAAAAAACGGATTTGTCATTTCATTTTTTATATTTTACTTTAAAGCATTTTGTTTCATTTCTTACACTTCTTCTTTAGCTACATATAATATATTATGTATGTAGACATTTGTGGTAAAATATTTGAGAAAGCACAATACATGTATAGTACCTATTTTTAGAATGTCCATAATATCAGTAGATTCAGTATCTATACACTACATAAATATTAAAATCGTAAATAAGCCTGTGGTATAAAACAGTGGTACAATGTAATGTAGGTATATTATTTTCTAATTATTTACGGACTTTGTGATTCTCTCAATTCTATTGATATAGAGACGGATACTTGGATTTAAAAAAGCAGGTTTAAATCGTAATTCAGTAGGTATGTAGATTAACAATTTTGAAATCGATGATGATACAGAAAATGCACAATAAATTCACCTCAAGTAAACACTTAACTTTATAAAACGCAACATGTCAGTTAATTCAATATTACGATATAATAGCCCGGTAGTGTTTTTACGCCGATCGATTGTTATCTTTTTCGATAAATCTGGTATGACTAATAAGTAAACCAAGCGTCAGCTGGTCGCATGAACTTGTAAAAAAACACGTAAAATATTGCGCATTTCATTTTTTTGCACTTACAACAGCTGAGACAATTTCGTTACCTAGGATTATGATCATATCGCTATCATAATCCTAGGTAACGTAATTATCTCAGCTGCTGTCAGTGCAAAAAAGTGAAATGTGCAATATTTTACGTGTTCATGCGACCAGCTGACGCACAATTCCCCTTCCACGATGCAGCTAACGATAATTTTTCAAGTCACAATGATGTCAACTATTTATAAAAACAAGTTTCAGCCAGCGTACTATTACTTAAAAATTATTTTTTTACCACTTTCGCAGCCTCTCACACCCAAACCCACCGCTACTTGAGCAGCTGACGGTCGGTTTACTGATTAGTTGTACGAGATGAACTATCGATATCAAAATCAGCTTGCTTACTATGACTTTTTCATTTGCAACGCAAACTCCCGGACTATAAGATTCACTATATTAACTTTTTTCAAGTTGGTAAAAGCTTCAGTTAATTCAAAGTTTGTATAATTGGATTTATTTATTGTAAATTATAGACGCATCGACAACTTAGGTCATTAGCGTCTTTGTATAATTGTATACTATTATACTTAAAATGCGTGAGTGTTGACTGATTAAAAATAATTGTCGTGAAACTTTATTTACGGCTTCCTATATTCTTATTACACAGGGTGTTACCTGACTTACTGTACAAACATAAGAAGCATATTCCTAAGGGAATTTCAAGCAAAAAATGTCCTATGAACAAATGTCCAATTCACCATGATTACCGAGCTATAGACGTTCAAAGTTTAAGATACCAGCTTTAATATTTACCAGTATTTTATTGCAAAAACAAATAACAAAACAAGCCGTGAGGTGGGTCGTTTATTAGGACTAAAGTGCGACCCTTGAGGTCCACACGACGAACTTCCCAGTTTGATAAATATTTAATAATAATAATTAAATTAGATATTACACAGAAAAGTAATCATTTTAATCATTAAAACATAATTATTATTTATTTTCAACAATAATTAAAACAAGCCGTGAGGTGGGTCGTTTGTTAGGACTAAAGTGCGACCCTTGAGGTCCACACGACGAACTTCCCAGTTTGATAAATATTTAATAATAATAATTAAATTAGATATTACACAGAAAAGTAATCATTTTAATCATTAAAACATAATTATTATTTATTTTTAACAATAATTTAAAAAAAACGGCTGAACCGATTTTTATAAAATTTATGTCGGATCAAAATGACGTTAACACGCCTCGATTGACATCCTTACGAAGTCGATATAATTTTTTATTCGCGAGATATTGTGTAAAATCTACTTTTTTGGAGGTTATTTGGTTAAGAAAAAAGAACGGCTGAACCGATTTTGAAAAAATTTCTTTCAAATCATATTTACGTTAATACGCGTCGATTGGCACCCTAACGTAGTCGATATCATTTTTCATTCTCGAGATTTCGTCTTAGAAAGAAATGGACACATACATACGTACGTACGTACGTACATACGTACACACACACACATACATATTTCTGAAAGTAGTGTAAAAATAGTGTAGTGACCTTGAAACATAAAATTTTTTTTTCCTTTTTGATTTCGATTTTCGGACCCATTACAATAACTTCCAATGGGAAGTTAATAACAAGAAAAGAAAAAAAACAAAAGCAACAGAACTATCTTATGTGTTCAAAATGACCACCTTCAACATAAATACATTGTACAGCGCGATCAAGAATAGATGAGTGGCCGCTCTTAATACCTCCGGTTTTTTTCTTATTTGCTGATATACGTCACTAATACGCTGCCGCAGTTCATATCTAGTATTTTTCAAATTGGACATTTGTCCATAGGACATTTTTTGCTTGAAATGACCTCAAGAATATACTCCTTAAGTTTGTACAGTACGTCATGCAACAGTCTGTATTGTATAGACACTGTACGAAGTTAGATTACGTATATAGTTTGTTTAGAATTTTTAACCGACTTCAAAAAAAGGAGGTTTCTCAATTCGACCGTATATATTTTTTATGTGGTTATGTTTTATGTGATTATGTTTTATGTATGTTCGCAGATAACTTCGTCGTTTATGAACCGATTTTGAAATTTTTTTTTTATTTGAAATGATATACTTTCAGATAGATCGCATAGAAATTTCATCAAAATCGGTTCAGTAGTTCGGCTGATTTTAATAAAAAAAGTAAGTAACGGCGTGTGATTCTTTAAGGAAAATGTTACTTTTTGACACTAAAAAGTAAAAAATAAAAACTTTTTAACAAAAAAAAACCTCCTCCAAAAAGGCACTAAAAAGAGGAAAATAATGAAATTTTGAGGTCTGTGCCAATTAAAATATGAAGTCGGTTAAAAAGTATAGTACAGTGATTAATATCTTCTTTTTAACCAATTTCATATTTTAATTGGCACAGACCTCAACATTTCATTATTTTCCTCTTTTTAGTGCCTTTTTGGAGGAGGTTTTTTTTTTGTTAAAAAGTTTTTATTAGTTGAATTCTCGTTTCAGTTTATAACACCAGATTACTGAGAAGAAAAAGTGTGGGAAATACCACAATCTACTCGAATAAAAGTGAAATATCTGCAAAATATACAATAATACCTTGCAGTTATGAAACTTGTAGTGTATCGTTGAAAAAAATTGCAGTGTAAAAAATTAAATTAAATTAATTTATATTAAAGTTTTCATTGTTTAATTGAGACTAAGTAATGTTATATGCTTAACTTCTGACACGTGTAGAATTTAGCCCGAAGGTTGCTCATAATTAATATTGTGCTACGTATGTATGTAACGTTTATACAGAATGATACCGTCACGAGTGCAATAAATTTAGGGCGTGTGCTATGGGTTACGATAAGCAAAAAGTTCAACTGAACTTAAGCATGAAAAAGCTTCATTACCCAGTGAGAAAAAAAGGCTTGAAGTTTTCTTTTATTTCGATAAAGTAATTCTAATTAGGTAGTAATGTTAACAACGAGGTTAACAACTAATAATAAGTTTAAGTTTCAGATGGTTTTTGAAAGTTTAAATATATCTTTAAGCTCCATAAAGCATTGTTACCGAAATGTTATTTAAGGCCCTATCCTCACGGCGCTACAAGACATCAACAATAACATACAAGCGATATACAGGGTGTTTACTAAACATATGGCAAAAATTTAAGGGGTGAATACATGGCTAATTTTAAGAATATTTTGTCCTTTAATGCGTTTTCGGAAAGACGCTTTTTTTCGAAGATACAAGCCGATTAAAGTTTTCCTACAAAAACAATATTTTATTACGTAAATAGAGTAAACCTTCTTAATCTACAAAAACTGCTTAAAAATGACAAACCTACTATCAGTTAGGATGCATGATCCAATCTTCTCTAATCTGTATAATTACCATTGGCAAGTCCATATTATACCTACATGAAATGGACGCTAATGACCTTAGATGTCGACGCGTCTATAATCTACAAAAAATAAAATCTACATGAAATGCATGTCAGTCAAACACAAAAACAAAGCGGTTTCCAAAAATCGTGAAAGAACAAAATATTCTTAAAATTACCCAAGAAATCACCTCTTAAATTTTTGCCGTATGTTTAGTAAACACCCTGTATTTAAAGTAGATTTACTTATAGAAACATTGATAACACCATTGTTCATATTAGTTAAATAAAAACAATATTTTGATGGTGGAATTTCAAATTTAGGAGAAAAAAGATCAGACACGAAGAAAAAAAAATGATAGACACAGGAATAGAAAAGACTGAGCTTGTAAAAAAAAGCCTCAAGTGATATGTTCGCGTTATGAGAATGGGAGAAAACAGATGGCCTTCTAAGATTATTAAATGGACTCAAGAAGGAAAGGAATAGAAAAGGAGCATAAGATGCTCATGAAATTAAGGATTTACAAAGATCATGGAAAGAAGATACTTTTGGCTACTGACTACTGAGTATTGGTAAACGGTGATCCGCTGTATAAGCTAAAAATAATATAATGTATTGAAATTCAGAAAGAAAGAGTTCTAAATTTCATTAATTTGTACATATGTCGCAGGCAAATAGCTTTTGCCTAGGTAAATACTATCTTCCTGGGCAAACAGGTTTTTACTTTCTTTATTTCCTATTTGACTAGGCAAATGCTATTTGACTAGAAAAATGGTATTTACCTGTATCTTTTTTAGGCAAATGGCAACAAAATTATTTTTTAATTCAAGAAAAGCTGTAGTTTATTGCACAACCAAACTTAATATAAAATATAAATAAAATTATCTCTTAATTAAAAGAAGAGCTGCAGTTTATTTGAGGTTGTATTTTATAATAATAAAACACATCTTTAAAGTAACAGATCATAAATCAACAATGCTATTTAATCATTGTTTTATCATGACTACGACACAAGTTATCTATAAAACTTAGCAAATGTCATAAAATTGATGGAAAATCTAAGGAGCTCATAAGACAGTAAACGCAGACACTAATATATACTACGTTAATAAACTATCGCAGTCATTTGCCTAACAACAATTCCGGCAAATGACTTTTAAAATAGAAACTATTTTATAAAGTTATTTGCCCAGGCAGATAGAATTTGCCTAGGCAAAAGCTATTTACCTGGAATAACTATTTGCCTGCGACATATATAGTGATGTAAGGAACATTCGCATTAACATGTTGATCGGCCATCTAGAACTACGTAATATAATCAGAGAGTAACAAAGGTATTTGGGTAGATAGTTGTGTAATTAAGACAGTATTGATGTAGACATGAATTAAATTACCCCTATATACAAGTATGGTTTCTATTAACGAGCTTCTGCCCAGCCCGAGGCGCGATTTGTGTTGTGCGCTGTGGTGCGGCAAGATGATAGAAAGTGAACAACGGATTGACCAAATAATGTGGAGCATTCGATACGAGGGACACGGCAGCTTATCTCAATGTTTTCTTTCTTGTTGTTCGCTCGCTAGTGCATAGTTTTCATAGAAAAATAAATGAACAGCCAGAAAAATACGAGTTAATCTATCGCATTATATTAATATATCGTATAGAGAGCACTTAATTATTGTAGATACTAGCAACATGGAGTTCTCAAAAAAAAATTTCTTATATTTTTAAACTTAAGTAAAACAAACATTATAACGTTTAAAATATAACAGATACAGAAGTACACGTGCCTTTATCCATAAACGTGGTAGGTTTTATAATTTTGCAAAAAAATGATGTTTTTCCGAAAATTGAAACTTTCTGTTTTCCAAACTGATGATGGTTATTACAAAAATACGCTGAGTTTAACAACCACAAGAAAATATTTATATTTCTATTCGTTTATGAGCATTCAAATATTATTTGTAGCATAAATGAAAATTTAAAAGTGAAATAGCTCTTGACTTAAAAGAGATATAGAGTACTCACTGGAATTAGCGTATTTTTTTCTATAAACACGATCAAGTTTAAAGTTTTCGAATTCAGTAATTCTGGAGATCGCTTGCAGTCTACATAAATATGAATTCATAACGTAACAGTTTAAATTAAGTCAAAAAAACAATTTTAAAACATTAAAATCATAATACATTCATTTTGAATTGAGTATTAATTTATGTTAAATGAAAATTCATCCAACAGCTGATTAAGTAAAGTGTCCCCCGTGGACTTATCCTGGTCGTTCACATATACGTGATGAAATTCCCTCATTGCTCATCAGGATAAATGGGATTGTGATTGGGTTATTGTAGGTCTGATTTCTTTGGACATCTTCCCTTTCAGCGATTTCACTACCCGCCATTGCTGACGTCAGTTCGGTCATTTGATAATGTTGTTAGGACGATACTGTTTATAAAACGAGTAAATTAATTAGTATAGGTACCTATTTACTTGCCATTTCTAAATACGTCATTCAACACCCCTAACTAACATCTATTTTACTTTCGAGCAACTATAGGAATTTAGAAAGTCGCTTAAAATATAGGAGTTTAGCTTATAATCGGGGAAATACGCTGTTTACCGTTCAGTTAATTACAATTTTAATAATTAATTAAACATGTGTATTATATTTTGACCCTCATCATTATAATATAAAATATTTATGAACATTTAACTTTCATGGCGGATTTTGTTCCAGTTTTTAATCACATACTGTTAAAGTAAAATATAACCATCAAGTATAACTGTAAAGGCAAGAGCGAGTTACAAGATGATTCTGTTATTTTGTTTAGAAAATCTAATTTATATAAGTACAAGTACACTGCATAGGTATATACAATACATGTCATGAATGATTACGCTGTAACAAAAATATGTCAAAATTCCCACGAAGTTAATGAATAAAGTAAATTGAATTCAGTGTAAGTAAAGATGTGTTGTAATTTCAGTTAGCAAATATGTACCTACGCCTGGGAACATGGAATAAGATTCCTTTTCAATATTCATGGAATACCTAGATTTCACTGAGATAAACCAAGTTTCTTCTTGTATTGTTCCATCTCTCTCTACAGGCGTTTCTTACTTATACACTGTTTCCTTTGCCGGGAAATGAGCGTTACATTACATTCGGAAAAAGGAAATTGTTACGTTAAAATATCTGAAATAAAACAATTTAATACAATGTGAGTTGATTAAGGCCTTTCCAAATATAACTTAATTAAGTATGACATTTTCTTTTACATCTCTTTTTATAATATAATCAATAATAAAGTTTTTAAATACATTGTTTCTTTTCATTATTTTCTATTGTATCCGTATTTTAAAATCTTTCTAATTAATGCATGCATTTGTGTGAAAAGTTTTAATTAAATATTTTTTAAATAATTAGTCCATTATTAACGTGCTACAGATACAAGTGATTACCGACTTTACGAGTCAATTTGTTCCTAACTTGCACTCATAAAGTGGGAATTTATTTCCAGACGACGTAAAAAACAGTCATGTATTAACTCCGTTTATACGCAGATAATTTCTTACTTGCAGCTTTTATTTCTCACGTGCTTCTTATAGGCACTTTTCTTCTCAGAAACTACTGAACCGATTTTGATGAAACTTATTTGTCGTTGGTTGAAATTGTGCTCTTTCGTTTAAAACAGGTTTCGAATCAATCTGACTTGAGTTGAGCGAATTATAAGCAAAAAAACTCAGTTTTTTTTTCGTTAACGCAAAGTATTTTTATCAATGAACATGAATGTTTTTAGTGTATAGTGAGCCATAGGAAGGGACTCTCCATCTTTGCCTACTTCCTAAAATTATATTCTCAGCTATAGATAAAATTGAATTATAATGTATATAATATATTATATTTGGATTTTGGACAGCTGTATAACGTATATGAATAGGTGCATGTATCATTATTCATTATTTCAGTACGTGGACTGCATACTTTACGTGTGTGTCGGCAGCATGGATAGGGTGAACATTTGGAGCAGAATAGATATATGCTGACACAGGGTACGCACATTCGTATAATAATCAAGGCGGTTGCATAACAGCTATATTTCTTTGTAAGCCCATACCTGAATGCCGTGATTAAAATTACAAACAGGCTTATTTGATATTCATAAAGTTGGTTAGTAGTCCATTTGAATTCCATTACGATGTTCACTTGAGTGCTGCTGAAGACGACCTCAACTAGGCTGTGTTATTAAGGCTATATACTACAGCATTTATTATACAAACAAAATAAGGCTATCTGCATATTTAAAGTCTTGTACCTATGAGATATTATGTGAACAATGTTTATGTTATAGTCAAAGTCCGAAGTGAATTTCTTAACTTATAATTTTGACCAATCGCGTTAGTCATCCCTAGAATTGTCTAAAAACACCCTAGTCAAAGTCAGGAACACATTCAGGTTTTGACCAAAATGCACTTCGAGCTTTGAGTATTACATTAATTATAAAATATACCGACGTAAGACAAGAGATGGGTAGATAAAAAATATTATGTCGATAAAGCAGTTTGACATTATTCACCACAATTACAATATGGAATGAATACTTGCATTGATTATGCGAAACATATAATAATGATTTTAATAATTAACTCTTGATTTATTGAATAAATTTATCACATTAATATGGCACGCCTTTCATTCAGGGCCGTGCGAAGAGAAAATTGTGCCCTTGGCATAACATTAGTTTGACGGTCCTCACCCTTTGTAAGCACATACAAACAAAATTTTGATTAGCTTCTGACGTCTCCCGAGAGCCGACGCCACTTTCGATCCCCGTTCCTTACGACTCTGATTCTATTTTCAAAGAAAGGCGGTAAAATTAAAAAATATAACGAGAATCCATACATCTTACAGAAGTGGAGAAAGAACTGGTGATAAATCACTGTCAATTACTTTTTGCTACATAATTAAAATATCTTGGTTTCATTTAAATTTGGTTTCATAATGTGAGTTTTTATATTCATTTTTACCTCTACTTTTAATACGAATAATTTATTTTTCACAACGCCTCTATTGAAAATTCGATTTTCGGTACCTGTTTAGCGGGTTGAAATTTTTTTGTTGTCAATTGAGTCGCACCAACTTCAATTCGCGTATAATTTATTCGAAAATGTCAAAATTACAAATCTAATATTTTTGGGGATTATTTGTCAATAAGTATAGAGTTGTTGTGAAAAATAATAATGCATGTACTCGGAAAGACAAACTTCACACTATAGTTACCAACGATGTGTTTCGTCACTTATAATGCAATATAATATTTCACAACGATGCTATTGAAAATCGATTTTCGGTACCTGATTAGCGGGTTGAAACTGAGAGTTTCAACCCTAGAGATGAAAATTTTTAGTTGTCGGTTTTCTCTGTTTTTTAACGTAAGATAGAACGATTGAGTCGCTCCAACTTCAATTCGCAATTATACACCAAAACGTCAAAATGACAGACATAACCCCACATAAATTTCTTATGGATCTGACAGATCTAATATTTTTGCGGCTTTTTTGCGCGTCCAAATTGCAGGTACCTCAAATCGAATTGTCAATAGTGTTGTTGTGAAAAATAATATGCATTTACTCGGATCGAAACACAGCGAATACAGCGCGTGTGATTTGCAGCCCTCGTACCTTGCAGGGCAGTAAACTTCACACTAGTTGCAAACGCTGTGTTTCGTCCCTTGTAATGCCATATTATACTATTATCTTGAATGTATTTGTATACCTATTAAATTTCAACACAAATTAAAATCTGATCCCTATACAGATTTTAGAAGATAAAAGTATGGACTAAGTTTAGAAAGAATAATTAGTAATTTAATATCTTAACTCGAATCTATGTAATTCCGAGTAGACAATTGGAGGATTTATTTCTTTATTCAGTGTTCGCGAACTCAATAAACGAGTGTTAATTGTTTTTATCTCCAATTTCCTCCATCTTATTCTGAGACATAATTCATGAAACAGTTTATATTGTACTGCATCAATATTGCAACTGCCTTAATAATTATTACGGTAAGAACTTTCGTTCGTTAATGAACAGAAGGAAAGCTGGAGAATTGTAACTATAAGACGAATACACAAACAACATTGGAAGTTTAGAGGTAGATAATATGATTTAGTTCCAACTTGATTCAGATCTGGAGCATCGAGAGGTTTTTCATCGTTGAACACATTATTTATAACATCACTCTACTTGATTAAATCTTTGCTGATAAAGTTTAAACGTTCATTATTAATCAACACCTATAGTTCAGAATAATACCTTAATTATGTATTAATTACATGGCGTGTCTCAGTAAACACCGCGTCTGTGCATCCTATATTATTAGCAGGGCCGGATTTACCCTATTTGCCGCCCTGGGGCACCATGAAAAATGCCGCCCCACACTGAAGTTTTTTTCATAATTTTGTAAATAAAACTGCAGTGTTCATAATTTTACACACATTCTTAATGTATTTTATTTATTTTAATTTATGAATGTTTTCACGTTCCAAATTTTACCGCCCTGGGCAGTCCTAGTGCCCCTAGTGTAAATCCAGCGCTGATTATTAGTGGTTACTTTACAGTCATTAGTTAGCTTTAGCCTGTTTTTTTTTAGAAATCTGAAAACTGAAAGGTCATTTGTCACAGGATGTTAATTTTTAAAATAATTGAGCGTCATAGATTTTTATAACGCTAATAACAGGTGATATCTAAACATTTTAAAATACGACAACGATGCTTGATTGCCAAACACACGAGCTTTTAAACTTTTAAGAAAATCAATTTCGAATCGTTGCGAAAAGTTTCAATTTTGTAGTTTTAAAATTAGATTTAAAATCTTTAAATTTATAAAAAAAATAACAAGGTCACATCAGTCTGAATAGATTGACAACTCAATAAATAGCAGATTATAATAAGAAGAAATACTATAAATTTATCTGTTTGTTATAATTTATAATTTTCAATGAGAACACCTTTCTAGATTTATTAAAAATATTTTCATGGATTTTAGCGCTTTCGGGGTAACCTCGTCATCAGAACAATACACACTGCAGTATATAATACAATGCGTCAGCTATAAACAAAAGTTAAATGCTGTTCGTTTGTAAGCGCATCACTTGAGAAAGGCTGGATCGATTTGGATAATTTTTTTTAAAGTGTTCGTAATAGTCCGAATAAGGTTTTTAGGGAAAGAAAAATTGGAAAAGTTGCCCGGAAAATTAAAAAATACGGAAAGAACTGAAAGTGCTTTTTTCTATGGGATTTTTGTATGATTAACTCGAGAATATAACTCATAACTTTTTTCGAGTGAGATCTATTCGAGCGAGCGAGCTTAACGAGTGAGTAGTGTATTAATAAAATTTGAGCGAACGAGCGTAGCGAGTGAGAAATGTTTTAATAATATTCAATGTTACAAATCTTCATGGTTTCCGGGCTTGTAGGCCGTGGTCCGGTGGTATTTCTACCTGACGTTTCGTCTACAACTGCGGTAGACATTCTCAAAGGCGATGTGGCAGCGGTCGAAGTGTCCTCCTTGGCGGCTCACAAGTTAGTGTGAGCCGCCAAGGAGGACACTTCGACCGCTGCCACATCGCCTTTGAGAATGTCTACCGCAGTTGTAGACGAAACGTCAGGTAGAAATACCACCGGACCACGGCCTACAAGCCCGGAAACCATGAAGATTTGGAACAATGCCGGCCGTGAAAGCTTGCACACTTGGATATTCAATGTTATTCTCAATGTTACTTTCTGTATGTTCGGTAAAACCGCGTTTACACACAGTACCTATATGAATGTCGCGCCTTGTAATTCTTGAATTAACTGTATGCTCCAAAATTTTTTTGTATATATTTTTAAATGATCAAACTATATATTGAGAACTGTGTAGTACACAAATAAATGAAAAATAAAATTAAGAGATCAGTAATGTCTACATACTACCAGTACCACTGCAATATAAAACCTACCCGCCCATTTAAAGTTTCAAGGTAAATAATTCTTACTTTTTTAAAACTAAAATTATCAAGTTTGTGAAATTATACCTAATAAAATTATTTCCTTAATTTATAAAGTTTACCTACTATCGCGTATTTAAGATTAATATTTAAGTACTGAATTAATTATTCATTTCCAGTTTGTGAAGGCATGTAAGTTGGAGTAGAAAGTTTCGATCAAAGTAAGTTTTGAGAGAAAAACAGAGACGAAGTTGGTTAGTTACATGTGTAGATATTAAAGCTACACAAAATCAGAAACAAGACAAGTTGTCTAATGTTTAGACGTTACTTGTGAAAATATATTTATGGATATTATGTATTACCTGCAGTAGTTCGCTTTGAGTAATTATTAGATCTCGTACCTCTATGTTTCAATTTAAGGATATTTTATCGTAGCTCCTGATGTATCACAAACACTATAATGAACAAATTAAATGCTTAAATTAGCATTGGTGTTTAAAACCCACCGAAATGACGTAATTTCACAATACAACACTGGAAAAAACGAGTGTCACCGTCGGGACTCTAGCCGCGAATCTTCCACTATCGCGGTGGCTGAGTTATGTCGATGGATGTTTTTAAACACCAATGGCAACTTAAGCATTTAATTTGTGTGTAATAAATTGTGATACTTTGATCGTGTGAACAATTTAACTGTGTACTATAATGAACGTTCGATCAAAATCGGGTCAGTAGTTTTTGAGTTAATATGTGCTATTCAGCCTAGGTCCAAAGAACAGACAAACAAATAAACAGAGCTATACGCTCAACGGTCACTCGCTTCGCTTGGTCGGTTAATGATTTGGTTTATGGTTTAGACTTTTAGAGGATATAAGACGTATTTGCTGCAAATCAAATCCTACCAAAATCAATTCTTGTCTCGTGATCGCTATGAACGTTATGAGATCTAATAGAACCAAGTCTAATTAATTGTAAATGAAAAGTAGTGAAATCTAAAACTTAGCTAACTTCAAAGTTCAATTTTTACTTCCACATAAGGCCTAGAGCTTTAGTCATTCGTATTTTATTCTCTTAGCAAACTTTAAAGCTAGCCAAGTTTTAGATTTCACTATTTGTCGCTTACAAATAATTGGACTTGGCTCTATCAGATCTCATACCGTGTTAAGAAAGGAAACATCGCAATATTAATTTTTGTTCAAGAACTACCTAATTAATGATTCCCACTATAATGTGATAATGTTCCAAAACTGATAAACAAATTTTTGCCTTGTAAAATTTTCCTCTAGAGGAGGAAGTGTCGTTTATGATATTGAAATTTAAAATGCTGTGCATAAAATCTTATGAGAAATAATTTACATTTATTTTTAAAAAGTATTCACGAATCCAAAGCGAACAAAATTTTCCAATGAAAATATTATAATAAAATTTTCAGCATACTTCGTTCATTGCCTGCGTTTGTTTTTAATAGCGTCTCTAATACAAGCAAAATACTATAAATAACCGTAAGCAGTATTTTGTGTTGGCAGCAATGAATAATGGCATTTTTTTGTTTTCATTTACAAACGGTTATGCAGTTCAATTTTGAAAATTAGACCATTTAATTCGTAATAAATATTCATAAATTATTACCGGATAATAATTTCTACGTACTTACGTTAAGCTTGCATAAAAGAGAACAAAAAATATTAATCAAACGTCTAATAATCTAAATTAGAAAAGAACACTTTTGTCGGCACTAGATATAATAATGTACAGTCGCGGACTTAATAAAGTTTACACTTGAGTTTTTCAGTGTAAGTTCACAAAAAGTCAGTAGTTTAGCAACAAATTTAGTTTTTAAAAGGTAAATATAAATGTCAAAAATTAAAAGAAATAATTGTCGTTTAAATGCCCCGAAATTGTTAAGACGATGAACATAAAAGAAGAATTGGAGGGAGGAATTTGCTAGTATCAAATATTATCAAATCTTTTTATGTTTTAATTGAATAATATTGAGTAATTTGGATTGTATAATAAACAACTGAGGTGTTTTGATAATAATTTTTTATTGAATTTTTAGGATGTAACCTTAGTAATTGCTACATTACTATCAAAAGCCAAATTACAATGTGCAAAAATTAAAAAAACCGGTAACTAGATGATACAGGTGTAAACTTTTTTAAGTCCGCGACTGTACTTGTTGACAAGTTTGAAAAAGCTTTACAATTTTAATCTATGATTTAATTGCTTATAGAGTTTCATAAAGTAAATTAAGATAAAAATTCATTATAATGCCTAACAAAATGTTATTTGTACAATTTGCTGGTGTTTTTTTATCATAAAAACACTTTAATTTTATTACATTAAGTAGACAACTCGTACTAGCAATTCCACGAACGAATGAAGTTGTGAAAATGTACTGAGTAATGCACTCACAGAAACTATTTTGCGAGGTGGAGTTTATCTAAAAGGGCCATTTGCTGTTATTTATTACAGTTTTCATAGAATTATTCGCATAATGGCTTTTCAGATATTAATGTTGTTCATAAAGTCGGGTGTAGGCTAGAATGTTTAAATGTAACTGCTTTATTATGCATGTTTGCAATAACTCTCACTGCCTATAGTATATACGAGCTTTTATCAATGAAACAACGAAACAACTTGATCAAGACGAAAAATACTGATACGTTTGCAGAAATAAAAATTACAAGAATTAGATATTTTGACGTATAGGTATGTTAAGAAAAGTTGAGGACGAAATATGCAACGAAAATCGTCACGAAGGGTCCGCAGCCATTTACTCGTAGATATTTTACAGTATGTTAAATGTAAATACTAAATACACGATAGGTAGGCTTCATGCGTCCCGCACAAACTTGTCATTAGGAGGGGGGAGGGAGTAAATCACTGATTTTGAGCATAATGTTTGTTCAGCCATAACTTCTCGAGGGATTGAACGATTCGAAAAATTTCGACGCTGTTAGGTTTAGAATGTGAACGGAATGGTTAATATATTTTTATTTAAATCGGTTCAGTAGTTTATTTTTTTATTAATTTTTATGTTTGTCCAGACACAATTTCTCGAGTAGTTGACCGATTTAAAAAAATTCAATGCCGTTGGATTCAAAATGTTTATGGATTGATATTTGACAGTTTTATAGGACACAAAAAAATAAAATTGCATTAGAATTCAAAATGGCGGCCATATGTACCTACTTTTGTAAAAAATATCGGATCCTTTTAAAAATTGATATTTGAGAGTTTTATAAGACACAAAAAAATAAAATGGCGTCAGAATTCAAAATGGTGGCCATATGTACTTTTGTAAAAATTACCCGATCTTTTTGAATATTGATATTTGAGAGTTTTATACGATACAAATAAATAAAATGATGTCAGATTTCAAAATGTAAAATTTGTAAAAATTATCCTAAAAATGTGAAACAGAGCTTGAAATTATATAAGTAATTTTATTGAAAATATTTTAATCCTAATTTGTAAATAGATAATAATTATCTATTTATTGAAAATTTTCAAATGTCTATAAAATTGTCACTTTTCAATATTATTGCAAAAAAATGCTTAAATTTTGAACATTTTAGAGCTTATAATATTTTATTCCCTTTTCTCTTTAAAAGTTTTTCTTTTTATCCATTAAACAGACGTTTGTGTTACTCGTCAGTCGGAGCAACCAAATAATATTCGTCTTATTCTATTATTTCTTAAAATATACACTCAAGGCTTTTTTTCAATTTTTAAAATGGCTATATAACGAAAAATAATGTGCTTTGTTCCAAGAAATGTGTGTTTACTAAAAAGCGGCATAATAATATATACCTGAGTTAAGAAAACATTCAGTGAGAGGTTTGTGTACATATCAAATGGAAAGAATTCTTGTGAAAACAACACCTGGTTCCCCTTAAAGGCTTTCTATTTGTTTTGTGAATACATAATAATATTATATATCTGGTTTGTTTGAAACAGTCACCCAGAGCAAAGTAAAGCAAAGCAGTTTTATAAATTGTATAACGAATGTGTAGTAAGTTTGCTTTGTCAACAAGCAGTACCTACTAATCATTTCATTAAAGAGTAAGTTCTCGCATGTTTTGGACTTTGTTTTAATGTACGCGACGTCCACGAATTTCTAATGTTATGCCATTTTTTAAAATTGATTTAATTGGTTCAGATCTACTATAATATTGTATATTTTTAAGATTAGAAAGAAATAAGCCTTCCTGATCTAAAAATAGCTAAACTGTTAATTGAACAACGTTTTGACATTATTGACGTTATTTTCAAGTGCTTACCTATACAATAAATAAGGCTCTGTAAAAGAAAATTAGAAATAGGTTTTAACCTTCAGTAATAAAGATAAACTTAATTACCTTATAGAGCCCAATTTATTGTAAGAAATTGAAAATTCGGTACCTCAAATAAAAGTCGAAACGTTGTTCAACTAATAGATTAGCTATTTTTGGCTGAACTAAAATATTTCTGGATCAGGAAAGGTTTTTTCTTTCTAACCTCAAAATACATTTAAGTTCTACCGATTCTCTACGAAATTCTGTAATTATATACCTAAAAATATCCTGTCGTATACAGAAAACCGCATCAAAAACGGTTCACCCATTGAAGTTATGATGCCACATACAGACACTCTAACAAATATGTGATCCAAACACATATTATCATCCCTCTTTTTATGCGTCGGGGATTAAAAAATGACTTTACAGTCTATTATAATATTTAATTATTTTACATAAGTATATTTATTTGACTATATTATTATATCATTGTATACAGGCTGTTCCATAAGTATTGCGAAAGATTTCAGGGAGTGATTCCTTAGATCATTCTAAGAAAAAAAAATTCCTATTAACATGGGTCCGGAAATGCTTACTCGCTGAGTTATAGCCTACAAAAACGGGACAAGATCAGCAATAGGCTACCGAAAGTTTTTATTTCAAAGTAAGAGTTCAAAAAATGCAAAAAATGTATAATATTTACAAACATCTTGGAAAATCAAAGTACCTAATAGTTAAAAATGTCCATCTCTTATGTCTACACACGCTTCTGTTCTTCTTAACATGGAATGACGAAGCGTTCGAAAATTTGTGGAGTGTTGCGAATAATATCACATGCCGCAATTATGCGCTGCCTTGTTCTTCAATATAGATAATAGAAGGATCCACCTAAAAGAGTGACTTGAGGTGCCCCCACAAAAAGTAATCCACGGGATTTAGAAAGGGTGATCTTGGGAGCCTATTCCAGATTTTGTACCGTTTTTGTAGGGCTATAGCTCAGCATGTAAGCATTTCCGGACCCATGTTTAGGGGAATTTTTCTTTAGAATGATCTAAGGAATCACCCCCTGAAAACTTTCGCATTATTTATGGAACAACCTGTATATTATTTTGAATTTTAATGAAGTTTTTTTATTTTCATGTTTTTTTTTGCAAACGTCGAAACGTTTTCTTTCTTCATATTATGAGAGTTTTCGAATATGTTGACAGCTACATATTGTTATAGTCTAAACATTGTTTGACTGCTAACCAAGGAGGGTAGAATATAATTACTCACAGTGCAGGAGCTCTGCATCAGTTCCACGAATACGTCTCCTTTGACGTTACAGCGTGTAGCTCTAGCAGAAAATGTCTGGGGGAGAGGGGTGCTAAAAATTGAGCAGCACTGAACCAATTGGGTTTTTAAACGAATTTTTTTTTTACTTAAATGGAAGGACCACATCAAGTTTTATTGCAAAACTATTTTTATTTAATTTTTTTGCTTACTAATTAAAAAGTTATATTTAAATAAAAATTAATTTTTAAACTCAGTTCCGATAACGCGCCGAAAGAATCCGAACGCGTGTGACGTCATTATGTTATCTATGGTCTTTGACTCCATGGTAACCAAGTTAAAAATTTATTATTTTTATAGTATGTGTAATACATACCGTGCGAGTTTTTTCAAAGCGTACATAGACTGTTTCACAATTTAAAATTGTGGTATAGACATTGTTGGTATCTAATTAGATGAATGCATAATGACTGCAAACAGTATATGCATTCATCTAATTATGTATTTGGTCACGGCTTACGTGTTAAATTTGTATTTATTGTTGGTATCTATCTGGTCTGCCTGCAAAACTGCACACTAAATAACGCAGAGACTTGCCGACAACTATTTCCACCAGAACACAAATTGTACATAAGAACCTTTTCTTCCACTGTGTACATTTTTTATAGCAAAAATTATAAATAAATCTCTGAACTTATAAAATTTATTATCACAACTCAATAATAATAAATATTGTAAATAAAAACATTCGTTTCCATAGTTTCTAACAATATCTGTACCACGATTTATACCACGATTCAAATTGTGAAACAGCCTATGTACGTTTTGAAAAAACTCGCACGGTATACACAAATATCAACAAATGCAGACACATTTTAACATAATGACGTCACAAACATTCCTGGCGCGTTTTGAAGTCACGTGATATTTTTTAAATTTTTATACATTTTAATTAATTTTTAGTAATTTATCTATAGCTTTAAAAAAAATTTTCTTTTCGATTTTCAATATTATTTATGTTAAATTAATAGAAAAAATTAAAAAATTAATAATTTTTTTTAAACTTAAATACCTAATTGTGCTATTATTGTTACAAATGATGGATGTTACGTTTTCCTATTTGACAATTAAAATAGATACTACGTTAAAAATGAAGGTAAAATGTAAGGATAATATCGAGGATAATATTATGTTGATTCGCAAAATTATTTGATCACTATATTATGATCATGACGCCATCACTTTAAATGCCTGACATTTTACGCCATTATGAAAGGTGGTTACCGTGACTGCCGCATATAGGGATTTAACCCGTAAAATTAAACTTTCGCGATTTCCTGCTTCCTTAATTATTTTAGGAAAAATATCTTCAAATAATAGTTTTAGAACATAAAATTCTGCATCCATATCATTAAACAAAATGAATTTTGCATGCTTTGTAACGGCAGAAATTTTGATATGAAAATGTCAAAATTATTTCAAAAACATATTATAGCGATAGCCATGGAACTTGAACAAAATGATTAGAAATTATTCTGACAGCTAAAACGCCATAATTTTGTTTTTGAGGTAATTTTGACATTTTCATATCAAATTTCTGCCGTTACAAAGCATGCAAAATTAATTTTGTTTAATGATTTAGATGCAGAATTTTATGTTCTAAAACTTTTATTTGCAGATATTTTTTTCTAAAATAATTAGGAAAGCAAAAAACCGCGAAAGTTTGATTTTACGGGTTAAATCCCTATGTACAGCAGTCACGGTCACCACCCTGTATAGTGTATAATATACACACAATACAATTCAACACCTTTAACGATCATCTTGTTTGTATTTGCACTTTTTAATCAATTTGGTTGCTTTATGACTTCGCACGTAAATCGGAACCGATCTCAATTTTTTTTAATAAAATATTTTTAAATAAAATTTTTCACCTTGTAAAACGTCCAAAAATACTGACATAAAATTGTTAAAATTTTCCTAAAATTATATATTCCAGTAATACAAAATACTTTGAGCTTAATGAAAATTAAATTTTAATAAACTAGAACGTCAACATACCTTTGTGTCGTAATAGCGCCCGTATTGCACTAAAGAAGAGTGTCTGCTGCAGAGTCATACTTTATTTGTCAACCTTAAAGTACCATAAAGCATAGCAGAGGTCAAGCACAGTCTGCTGAAATGTGCGAACGGTGACCAAGTAAATTAAAACTGCCTTAATAGTCATTTGTATTAATTTAAAATTAATTTAAACAACACATTTAGAATGAAAATTCAGGCGTTCTACTTTATATAAAGAATTAGCAGTCGCTATATATTGTTCAACAAATTAGCGAAAATTTTATCATTATTTTTAAATTTATAATTTCATAAAAAAGTAGATTTTGAAGATTAACCGTTTACTGTAAATTAGCATCGTAGTTTTTATAATGAAACTTTATTAGCCTCGTTTTTTTCCCGTTTGGTTACGCATGTCGAGCGTCACATTACGTGACGGCCATGTCCAATCGAAGCGATCGACCAGACCAGTACTTATCGAAAATCAGCGGTGTTATGTTCATAACTATATTGTATGACTGCATACAAGTGTGCTGATACCAGACCAGTACTCATCAAAAAGCAGCGACGATATGTTCATAACTATATTGTACGTCTACATAACTAATATTGTAGACCTGGCGCGGCGAAAGATGAAGCCACCGCGTCATAGTAACGTGAATGCATTGCGCCCGCCTTCTAGCTTGCTATTGGCTGTTTTGGAGATCCATGAGCGGTTTGCCAAAATTGTACCTAACGTCATAAAACCTAATGTGCAGTTTTGTGTACACGGCACTGTCTGCGGGCAAGCAGGCGTTCACTAGCATATTATTGATGACGTGTCTGGCTTCATCTCTCACCGCGGGCACTCTACGAATATTCAGTTGATCAGCACATCAAATATCCATTGACAACCAACAATAGAATCTGGATTCTTATGTTCGTCTTCATACTGATCAGGGTTCAAATTACATTACTAAAACCTCGTAAACAAAATTATATAAGTACTTTCGGCGATTTCGGGTGAAAAGCGTTTAGGGTTACAGAAATAAAGTTTCACTTGCACCGTGGTTTCATAAAACCGCACCATAGTTTTTATTTTAGTTGCACAAAAATATGCCAGTTTCATCCACAAAAATCAACGAACTAAATAAGCTGTCTTGTCTTTTCTGCATGTTAATTTAGGTACAGATGATTTAAATTTGGATATACAGGGTGTATCACAGGAAATCGAACATAGGGAAAAGTACACAGTACAAATTAGTTAAGATCAGAGATTGCTTTGCCCTCTATTCATGTAAAAAACCATGATAATAATAATTTAGTTAAGTTAGCCATGTGTATTCTATCTTTGTCACGCTACTCATTTTGCTTATGTTTTCCTTGTTGCACTCATTACTTTTCTATGTATTCAATCCTGTGATACACCCTGTAGATGTTTAATGTTTATACCCAAAGAAAAAAAAATGTTCATTTAAAGATAGTATTAGCATAAGCACACGAGGGTCATTTTAATTTAACAGTCTTTTCTGGCATGAGTTTGACAAAAACATTAATAGTTAGTTTTTTGTATGACTTTCAACGCTAAAATCTTTTATTCAACACATGCACGCTTTTAGTGTTTTTTCGTATTTATTTTGCGGATCTTAAATAGCCGTTTATTGACTAGTGACCATTATGTAATGCTTTTCAGTGCTATAATGGTTCATTATGTAACTAGTTACATAATGATCTATTATGCAACGCTTTTCAGTGCTATAATGAAAAAAAGTTACATAATAAACCATTATGTAACTAGTTACATAATGGTTCATTATGTAACTGTTTTTTTAATTCAATTAAAGTCTAAAACCATGCATGTGTCGAATAAAATATAGCGTGCAACGCGTGTGTTAAATCTTTATGCGTAAGGCGCGATGTTTTCAGCACTCGTATTCGGCTTGCGATGCACAGTCGCCAAGGCTCGTGTGCGCTCGCCTATTAGCCCGGGAAATAAAGGTTTTAGGTCGCAAATAATTCCAAAGGAGCTGGATTTTTCACAGATGGTAGAACACCTTTAGACATGTATTTTTACAAAAGTCCCCGGTTATCCCCCTTGTGCTTCCCCCGCCACCCCCTTTTGAATATAATTTTGCAAGCCTTACGGAAAACGCTAATATCTCCTTAACCAATGTCTGAAATCAGACGACTTTTTTTTTGTTTTGTTCCTAATTAGTTACTCTAAAAAATTTCCCCTCTTCAATTTTGCGATAAAATCAATATATGCTTTGCAATTTATTAATAAAGAGAAAATATCAGTTTTTAAAAGAATATTTCACCAAATATTTGCATATAACTTTTTGATGAGCCTGTTTCGAAATATCTCAAAAACGATTCTTTCATTTTAAATAGGATTACATTTCCTACAATTTTCATCCTTACAAATTTTCTGTGGTACAAATAGTAAGCGCGCTACAGCTTCTTGAAAATCGCACGCGCTTTTTGTAGCCTTGGAAACCAATTGTTAAAACGTAGTGTCCTTTTCAATAGCTTTATTTATTGTGTTCTTCATCGAATTTTAAATTGAAAATACACATGTTCATAAAGCAAGGAACGCTCTAAATCGTGATTTTTGTCCCATATCGATATCGTTAAAAATTTAGAAGCTATAGCCAGTCAAAGTTGAAGTCATCATAGAGCCTTACTTTTTTTTTTGGACACGTGTTACGAGTACTTTCCATACCGAATAAAAAAATTTCCGTCTAATAACCTATAAAAAATTTAAGGTCCGATCTCACTAACTTGAAAAATTTTCAAGTTATAAGCATTAATGTTCATGTTTTACTTTTTGACATAAAATTAAAACACTTGACGCGAAGTGCTCTACTAAGAAGAGTGTTCGAGAAATATTAAGTTTACATATAGAAGCTGTAGACCTATTCATGGGTTATCTAAGTGAGTAAAAAAATTAAAAAATTTGAAAGTGGTCACACTACAGAGCACTTCGCAACAAGTGTTTCAATTTTATGTCAAAAGGTAAAAACATGTACATAAATGCTTATAAATTGAAAATTTCGTAAGTTAGTGAGATTGGACGTAAATAATTGTTTATGGCATTAAATTTCCTATAGATTCCTAGACGGACATTTTTTTATTCGGTATAGAAAGTACTCGTAACGCGTGTCAAAAAAAAATGTAAGGCTCTATGATGATTTCAGCTTTGACAGGTTATAGCTTCTAAATTTTTGAAGATATCGATATGGGACAAAAATCATAATTTAGGGTGTTCTTTGCTTTATGAACATGTGTATTTTCAACTTAAAATTCGATGAAGAACACAATAAATAAAGGTATTGAAAAGGACCTTATATCTTAACAATTGGTTTCTAAGGATACAAAAACCGCGTGATTTTCAAGAAGCTGTAGCGCGTTTACTATTCTTACCACGGAAAATGTGTGGGGATGAAAATTGTAGGAAATGTAATCTTATTTAAAATATTATATAACGAAAGAATCGTTTAAGGCGACCGTTTCTGAGATATTTTGAAAAAACAAAACCAATGTTAAAATTTCGTTTTTTTTGGCTGCTAAAAGTTGTCCCGGTGTCATGTTGGCACGAATATATGCAACCAAAGATTGTATATCTAGATGTGTAATGGACTATTACGGCGAGTTATGACAGTATGTAAGAACAAGCGATAGCGAGTTTTTACAGTCACACCAGCCGTAATACCATTACGCACGAGATATAATATATATGGAATTTTTTGCCATGCCCACTACAAAATACCTACTTTTCACTTCATTTTCAAAAAAAATTGACAGTTCATTTGCGTTGTCATCTTTACTTCTACAGTATGCCGTGAAGTTCGTGAGAAAGTAATGGCAGACGCACGCAGGCGTTTAGAGCGAATAAACAGAAGTTCCTATGGCAACCGTTTACTTCCCGCACTAGTGCGGAAAATAAAATACTTTCCGCACACCTGCCTGTGAAATGACTCATTAAAGGCCGCTATACATACATCGTAAGTAGCTATTTTGTAGTGGGTATGGCAAAAAATATCTTATACCCCACCTTTTGCAAGGTACAATGTATGTCAAAAACTACACAACATTTCTTATTCAAACCGATTTTCGTTGGAAGTATTTTATAAATTCTACTTCATTTACATACCAACTGTTGACTTAAATAAAAAAGTCATTTTGAAACTTCTACATCATTTTTGAAGGCCTATCTAATGATACCCCACACGCTTATGTGCACTGGAATTTTTTTTATCCCTCAGTTACATGTATGGTGTGCCACCACTATTTTTTTCGTAATTTCACTTAACCATTGTATAGCAGTTCATAGAAAACACCTACCTTCCAAATTTAATCTATAGTGTGCCAATAGTTTCCGAGTAAAATGACTGTGACAGACGGACAGGATGAAATTATAAGGATTCCCCTTGTGCCATTTGGCTACGGAACCCTAAAAACGCTTCAATGTTAGATAAATAATTTTATTACAAATAAATAAATACAATCAATAAGTTTTTTTAATTTTATAGCTATGTGCCCGACCGCTGCGCTCATTATTAACAGCCCACTTGCCCTATAATTAACAAAAGTTTATCAATATATACATCATTTTAAAGCTACAAATATTGTCTACAAATTTTACTTGAACAACTTTTACCCTAACAGGCTTAGCAAAAAGTTATATGGAAATATTTTGTGAAATATTCTTTTAAAAACTGATATTTTCTCTTTATTAATAAATTGCAAAGCATATATTGATTTTATCGCAAAATTGAAGAGGGCAAATTTTTTAGAGTAACTAATTATGAACAAAACAAAAAAAAAGTCGTCTGATTTCAGACATTGGTTAAGGAGATATTAGCGTTTTCCGTAAGGCTTGCAAAATTATATTCAAAAGGGGATGGCGGGGGAAGCACAAGGGGGATAACCGGGGACTTTTGTAAAAATACATGTCTAAAGGTGTTCTACCATCTGTGAAAAATCCAGCTCCTTTGGAATTATTTGCGACATCGGGTGTTTTTTTCCTTTCATTTCCTGGGCTATATTACTTGTGCTGAAAACATCGCACCTGACGTATAAAGATGTATTTAGCACACTAGTGAAACATTATTGTACTACTTTTGGCACTGAATTACCATAGAAACTATATATTTAATATTATGTCATTAATTTCAAATTGGTTCGAAAACAACGAATTAGTTTTAAACATAGAAAAAACTCAAGTGTTTCGAGTTGGCAGCTATGGATATTTTGATAAAAATGTAGTTCTAAGTAACAACAATACAATTTCTATTCAAGAATCAGTTAAATTTCTAGGAGTTCATTTAGATTTCAATATGAATTACAAAAATCATGTTAAACACATAAATTCTAAATTGGCAAAAACATATTATATAATCTGCAATTTAAAACATGTAATAGATACTGATGCCTTACTGACAGCATACCATGCATATGTGGAAAGTCACCTAATATATGGAATAATATTCTGGGGAAACAGTGTTAATGCCAAAGAGGCATTCATATTGCAAAAGAAAATCATCAGAGCTATTGCAGGTGTACATCCTAGGCACTCATGCAAACCCTTATTTAAAAAAATGAAACTATTAACTTTGTGTAGTATTTATACAGGGTGTATCACAGAAAACCGAACATAGGGAAAAGTACACAGTACAAATTAGTTAAGATCAGAGATTGCTTTGCCCTCTATTCAGAGGTCGTTACAGTAACAAATGCATATTGCTGTTCATTTGACAAAATCTGGATGAACTTAAAAACAAAATCGTCGAAGTATGTTTCAATATGACTCCTGTAATGTTAGATAAAGTGAGACAAAATTTTTGTAACCGATTAAGCCACTGCTTAATTCAAAATGGAGGTTTATTTGAACATTTGCTTTAATTTTTTATTTTAACTGGTTGTTTTGTTTAATTATTAGTTAAAAAAATATTTTCTTAATAAAAAATTGTTTCATTAATAAAAATAAATTCATTTAATATTGAAGAATTTATTTTAACTGATTTTTCTAATTATTCATTATTAGCTATTATTGTTATTAAATAATGGTTAGTTAGCGTTACCATGGTACCCATTCTCATATGTGGCCAAAGTAATCGTTGATCCTAACTAATTTGCACAATGGAGTTTTCCCTATGTTCGGTTTTCTGTGATACACCCTGTATTATAAATTGTGTACTGTTTTTTAAAAATAACGAAGATTACTTCCATAAGAGAAGTGTTGTACATGGACACAACACTAGAAGTAAGGAAACACTGGAGTACAAAAATAGCAACCTCACAATTATAAAAGAGTGTCCATATAATAAAATTGTTGAAATTTGTAATAAAATTCCTTTGGAAATCCTTAAATTAAATCAAATAAATATTAAATCAAAAATGAAAAATATTCTAATGGAAAATGCTATTTATAATTTAAATGAATTTTTTAACCTGGATTTTACTGATAAATTTTAGTGTCTTTTTATATATTGTTAGTATATTGTTAATATTTTAATATGTTTTTACTATTTTATTGCGCTTACTGCGAACTGATTTTAATTGTATTTTATGTATATGCTTTTAATATTTAGAATATGGTTTTTAATGATAATTTTTAACGTGTCTAAATGTTTTTAAAATGTTAAATGTTAATTGTTTTTAAATGTGATTTCTCTGAAGCTATCTACGCTGTAATTGGCACAAATGAATAAAGGAAATTATTATTATTATTATAGGCAAAATTCAGTGTTAAAAGTACTTTAATCTTAGAAATATCCAACACAACGAATAATTAGTAGTTAAAGCGACTAAAAATCAACAGATTGTGTTACTGGATCAACACAACAAAAAATATAACTTGAACACATTGTGTGCGTACGTTGTTCAGCAGTATGCAATATCGGACGTCATGAATATTAAACATCGGTAATTTTTCTAATATCAGTTCCAATATGGGGGTGCATTTTGTAGTATCATGATTCATATGGCGCACATCAATAGTGTTCTAATTAGTGCATTTTACACACGTGTATTTTTGAGTGAAAACAGGTTCCAATTATTGCCACCCGAACGTGGGTTGATTAATAGCAGCGATTGTGTATCGACGATAGCTTATTTCCGTTTTATACATAATATTAACATTTACATCACGTAACTTGATATAGCTGATTAACGTTTGGCAATACACGTACAGGGTTGACTGCACAAAAATTTGTAATATTACAATAAAGGAGTGAGTGACGCGGTACTCACGAGAGTTGATGTGTAAACTTGTGAGCTAATATGGGTTCATTCGAGAAAAAAAACATAATTTTGATAATTTTAACAAATTTTTTTAACATTATAGATGGCAGTTAAATTGAAGTAAAACTTACACGATACATACTTTCTAAAAAGCTTTATCACAATCTCAACATTTGTGTGTCGCATACACACACACACACCAACGCAGTAACTTACGTTACATCTAACGGTCGAACTACAATTATTCAGCCCATACCGTGGGGCGAGCGCTAAAGGCGGCGACTGACGTAATGTTAAGTGCCGTTTCACACGAGCGATATTTTATCGCGCGGCAGGTCTATGTGCATTGAAGCAATTGAGAGCTTTCACACGGAGACTGCGCAGTAAAATTATCGCGCGGTTTCACAAAATTTATTTCGTGCATCTAAGCAAACCGCGCGGTATTTTATCGCGCGGTTTTACTATGTGCATTGTGCATGTTTGATATACATGCCTTTCACACGAACGATAAATTATCGCAAGGTTCGCATTTAAGTACTAATCTTTCAGTTGGGCTAACCGCTTATCGCCTATTTGTGTTAAAATGAACTAGCCTCGGACCAGCAAGATTTAACAGTTCATCAAACGCAGAGATCGACATTCGAAAATAATTAAAAAATTTAAAAACGTATTTTCTCAAATTTTCATACAAAACACAAAAAACCTCTTCCTTTGATCGGGAACTTATTAGTGGATGAATCCAAAATTTTCTGTTCTTTTTTTCTTTTGTATAAAACGGCGGTAACCGAAATATAAGATCAAGCAATGTTCCATCTTGACATTGGAAAACTGATGTAAAGGTCAGTGTACTATATCGCACGTTAAAATATCGTTCGTCTGAAAGGTCTGAATTTTTTTCGTGCTGTTTTTTTTCCGCGCGGTAAAAAAACCGCGCGATAAAATATCGCTCGTGTGAAACGGCCCTAATAATGGTCGCCTCGAGCATTACATTACAAAGCTCGTTTCCTTGGCGCTGCGAATGTTGGCTCAACTGCAGTGCTCCACTATTGAGTCGGATATGAAAGCTAGCGCTGCGTTCATTCTAATAGGATATTGCTACCGAAACAATCTGTAAATCGGTTGACCCTGCAGGCCATCCCTGGAACTTCTCGCTATTTTCAAGCGCTTTGAGTTCGAAGCACTTGATAACAAACACTATTGCTGATAACAACACTATTTTAAATTTTTAAAGCTATAACTTTTGAACGCGTTGTTCGATTTTGATCTTTAAAACGGCATTCGACGCAGTTTTTTAATCTTTAAAAATATTGTAAGAGGTACAAAATCGATTGGTTAAGAAATCTCGAAGTTATTTTGAAAAAAACACTTTTTTTTCGAAATCTGTTGACTACGTAATCTCTCGAACGGATTAACCGATTTTGACCCGGTTAGCGGCATTCGACGCAGTTTTCTGAGGAGAAGAGCTGATTAGATTATGAATTCAATCGGTACAATATTCTAGAAGTTATTTTGAAAAAACATCGTTTTAACAACTTTTTTTTCGGTTTTTTTGGAATTTCTCAAAATCTATTAGGCCGAATCGGTTCAAATTTTCAGGAAATCTAAGCTCAGTAGAACCCTTTCGATTGCCGCAAATCACGATTCGATCGGTCAAGCCGTTCAAGTTATGAGAGGTTTACATACACACACACACACACACACAGACATACTGACATCATCACAAAACGTCGAGATCTGATGAAAACTCGATTTTCGAAAATCGGAGTGAAATCAATAACTTCCCTATTTTTGAAAGTTTCAATTTTCTTAGCGGGAAGTTATAAAAAAAGAAAAAACGGTGGTGGCAGACAGATTAATTAAAGAAGTGAACTACTGAATATTTGAGTGATGAATTGATGGCTGTGCGAACAAGTCGCGACCTGTACTCACTTGAAATATAGCAATCAAAATGATTCGTTAAAAAACCAACAGTCAAGTGGAGCAAGATTGCTCGACTTGAGCGGCTCCGTTCGTCACTCGCTAATCGGCACTGACTATAGCAAATTCTCGTGTAACATTACATTACAACGTTTAGTTACAAGTGAATCACCGCCATGTTTACACATCAATAATAATAAAAATCCGTTTGATATCAGCTGTTTCTCGACATCACATGACAACGCTATTTGCACCATCTTCATTTCATGAAATATCCGTTATTTTGTATTGTACTGCAAACATCAACTTTGTTAACAAATTAATAATAATAATAATAATAATAATAATAATGCGTTTAACGTCCGTTTCTCGACATTATGTCATAACAGACGCCATTCGCACCATTACTATTTTCCATTTTACCACTTCCCGTTGTTTTCTACATTTTTAATCTTCAACTTTTTTTTTTATTAATAGCAATGTGCGAAATGAAGGAATTATAGGAAATTAGGATAAGATAGGCAATTTTGGGAGCATAGGAACTTGACAGGTAATCGGCCATGGCCTTGGTAAGGAACCATCTCGATATTCATCTGGAATAATTGAGGGAAACCTCAAATAAGATGGCCGGTACAGGAATTACCGTTTCTCGACGTGAGGCAGTAGGGAAAAGTCCTAGCTACATCTGCCCCCGACGGGATTCGAACCCAGTACCTTCCCAATGCGAGTCTAGTGCTGTGCCACTAAGCTACATCGCTGGGTCTTTGTTAACAAATTCACAGGACTATAATAAGACATTGATTATGGTAAATAGATTTGGAAGTACAGACAGTTATGGATAGTCTTGTATAAGAAACCCCCTACATTTTTCTGGTAACAATGGAAAAGATGATCGTTTCTCAGCGAAAAGCAATAAGGAAAGGTTATGTATCACTTCAGTCTTCACTAAGATTCGGAATGAGAAACAAATGCTGCAGTACTAAGCTTCTCATTAGCTACACCTATATTATACAGGGTTACTACAAAAGAATCATCGGGTTTTGATAAGATATATTTCAGAAATTGTTACAGATATAATATTGAATGATATATTATTATCACACGAAAGAAAGAATGTTTAAGTTTTTACCTATGCCATCACAAATACCATCGAAGAATACGCTGGTGGCGTTCTGTAATGTCTATGAAATGCACGTTGCACCGATATCTTGTTCCATAGATCAAACGAAATATATTGATCCACACAGGTACAAACGAAGGGTAATCTATACTAATAATTTATAAAGAGATAAAATTTGTTTGTTTGTATGTAGGGGGTAATCTCTAGAACTACTGAACCGATTCTAAAAATTCTTTCATTAATAAAAAGCTACACTATCGCTGAGTACTACCTATATTTTATTTTGATGAAAATAAGTTATCAGTTCAAAATCTCAATATTTGTAAATCAAGTCGGAAGAAAAAGCGTTGCTTAGCTGCTTGGTTGGATATACTTACGTGAAAAAAAAAATCACTGAAAAATGAATTATAGGTCATTCATCCATAACCAAGGCGCGGGGCCGAAGTAATAAGGCGCACGCTTTGCGCAGATATGGAAGAGAGTGGGCGGGGGGTTTAGTAATATTATAAATGCGAAAGTTTGTATGTGTGTATGTTTGTTACCACTCAGTTCCGCAACGGCTGAACGGATTTTCATGAAATTTGGTATATACTTGCTTTAGGTCCTGGAATAGCACATAGGGTACTTTTCATCCCGGAAAAATGTATATATAGTTCTTCTAGGATAGTAACAAAACGTAACTGCAATTTTTTGCATTTTAGCGTATTGGCGGAATTCTACTAATATTATAAACACCACCAGCCCGGCTTCGCTTCGCAGAGAGAGAATTTCTTGCGGGGAAATAATTCCTGTGGGATAATAACAAAATGTAACTCTGCAATTCTTTTGAATTTTAGCGTATTGACAGAATCGTATAACTAATATTGTAAACACCACCAGCTCGAATTCGCTTCGCAGGGGGAGAATTTCTCGCGGGAGGATAATAAATCATAAATGTTTAGCGCCCGGGCGAAGCCGGACGGGACCGCTATATTATAATAAGTCCAAGCGTTAGATCTAACGATAAATCGATAATATTTCGGAATTCTTCAAAATATTCAACCGTTACAAAAAGTTTTCTGTGCAGTAAAGAAAAAAAAAACACTATCAAAAGATGAAAAAACGAGATTGACGAGCATCGGAAAAGAAATTTCAATTTTAATAAGTTTCACGTGTCAGTATTTTTTCAAGAGTTTATATTTTAATCACATTCATGAAATAGGTGTATAAAATAATAATATCATATTTTAGTTGATATATTTTTTTAATAACATTGTTTCATTGTTTGAATACATAACTGTTTTCAGGAGTTATAGGTTTGTAACAGTTTTCCGTGAGATATAAAATATTTTTTTCCAGAGTTCTGAACAGACGCACATCAAAGTAATTATTCTGGGATATATATTCAGACTTTCAACCTTTACCAACGTATTTTTTTGATAAAAAAATAATTTCAGAGAAATTCCACGAAAAAAATGTTACAAGCGTATCCGATCTCTCCTTATAATAAATTACCTACAATGAAAACAATACCTATAGTAAAATTCGGTGCTAAAAATAGTACTAATTGTATCTTAAATTTGCTTTCGAATTCGTATCAGAAATCGATCATAATACTTATAATTTCGTTTTCTATTATTAGAAGTAGAAGTCTTTTTAGCTATCATCGTCTTTACGATAAAAAGTTTGAAAGAGTTACGATTTGCAGATACTGGATCTGAATTACATCGAACGAAAAAGTTACGTTGTATGCACGCAAAAAAAAATAATGGCGGTCAAATAATAAGTGAAATTTACGAGGCGTAGCTAAGATAACAATACTTGGATAAAGTTGATACTCGGTATTTAAGCTTAAAAAAATACATACAGTAAATGAAATACCTATTTAATGGGAAAAATTTTAAATTATGTTGTGAAAATAAATTCGTTCCGAAGTAAAATATATTCTGAGAAAATAATACGAAGATAAGTACCTGCCTACTATTAAAATTTAAAAAAAGGTAAACGTGAGTCAAAGGCCCGTCAAAATTTCGTTGTTAAGCAACGTCAAATTGTATATTATGAAATAAATAAACTATATCGCGCCTATTCGCTCAGTGCGAAGCCATGGTGGGGAGAAACTGATTTACCGTCAGCGCTACCCGTGGCTATATCCGATACTACGGGGGGCTGTTTTTATGTTTCGAGTTAGCTAAATATACAAGTGAATTGTTATTTAAAATTTATTTAAATAAAATAACATAAAATGAGTCACAAAAGTTGTTGTGTTGTAAGTTGTAAGAATACAGGTAGAAAAAGTGCTTGTCATTTTTATAAATTTCCAACAGCAAGTTGGAAAATAAATCAAAGGAAAAAATGGATAGCTGCTGTCAGGAGACAAAAGTAAGTAGAATCATAACCTTACTATCCGTAATAATAAAAATCTTGAAAGGAGTAAAACTTAAAAAAATAGTAAGTTTAGAAAATGCTAGGAAATATTATTATTAATTAAAAAAAAAAATTTTTTTTAAACATTTTTAAATTTAGCATAATTATATATTAAAAAATAAGATTGAATTTTTTTATTATAAACTTTTCATTAATTATTTAAGATTCATTTACTCTTTGCCACTTATTATATTAAACAAAAAGATTATCCATACCAATGATCATAAATTTTAAATATTAAAAATTTTCAATTTTCCTTGCAGTATTGATGGCTCATTGTGGACTCCAAAGGCACATGATTATATTTGTAGTGATCATTTTATTGGAGGCCAAAAGTCTGACATAGAATCGAGTCCCAGCTACATTCCTACTAAATTTCCTACAGCTTATAAATCTCGAAAAGTTAATGAGTTAATGGTTACGAATAGGTGAGTAATAATATATTGAAATTTACATAATTTAAAAACTAAATAGGAGAGTATTACTATAAATTTTAGATATTATTTTATAAACAAATACTGTCGCTATTAAAATTTGTGACTATCAACAATCTAATAATAAGAACTTTTGTGTAATAAATTTTTCAGATTTAAGCGCTTAATGGACCGCCGGCAGAACAAAAATGCATCTTCAGCACTCAATCCTAAGCCTGAAGTTAATGAATTGCAAGAAATGATTACTGAAGATCCGCCGACAGTAACTCATTTGAGAGTTGATCAAGAGTGTCAAGTTAACTTCGATTCAGAGTCTGATGTCAATTTTCACACATTTGTATGTAATAGATATGTTAAAAATGAAATATGTCATGCAGAGACTCAAACAGAAATTATCGACGATACTAGGTCAATTAAAGTTAAAATTGATAAAAAAAAATGCATCTCTAAAAAATGTGGTACTCCTCATACAACATTTGTTAATCAAGAAATGCAATCTGACATTACTCAGTTCATTGGCTTTTCATCGATAAAAAAAAATAATGAGTTGATAGATCTTGCAGGAGTGAGTTTTGAAAATTTCGAATTTTTATTAAGAAGAGTGAGTAGCTCTAAAAAATGCGTCGTTTCAACGAAAGATCGGCTGTTGATATTCTTGATGAAAATGAAAACCGGGTTAACATTTTCAGCACTTGGCGTATTATTCAGTGTACATAGAACAACGGTTTCAAGAATATTTTTCGAAATTTTACAAAAGCTTGCGGGTGCAACAAGAAATTTAGTATTTTGGCCTGATATCGACGCTGTACAAGAAACAATGCCTGATTGTTTTCGTCCAGAATACAGTGATACGAGAGTAATAATTGATTGCACAGAATTCAGGATTGAAATTCCTTCCAGTGTCGACAATCGTGTTTTTACATACTCTCAATATAAAAAGAACTTTACGGCTAAAGTTCTAATTGGTATAACTCCTGGAGGTTTTATTAGCTTAAAATCTAAAGTTGCTGGAGGACGGAAGTCAGATTCTCAGCTGACAATAGAATCAGGGTTGCTTGATTTGTTAGAAGATGGTGACAAAGTATTAGCTGATAAAGGTTTTCCTGAAATTAAAACGGTCATAGATACAAGTGGTAAAAAAGTAAATATAGTTATGCCACCGTTTTTGGAAAAGAAAAATGAATTTTCCAAAGCAGAAACTCAAGAAACATACAGTGTTGCACGAGTAAGAATTCACGTAGAACGGATCATGCAGCGTTTAAGAACATATCAGATACTGAATAAAATTCCAGAAAATTTGCTTCATTGCATAGATGACATTTTGCACATCTGTTGTGTTTTAGTAAATTTACAACCTCCAATACTGTCAAATAAAGAAGATAAAGAGGGTGGAAAATAAATACTACATTAAACTCGAAAAATTTGTTTATATTTTTAAAAACTTCAACATGTTAAAATTTATTGTATTTTTTACTCTAATTTACCACAAACTATTAATCAATATTAATTATTAATCAATATTATAACAAATTCAACCATTATTATATAAAACTCGATTAATTTGTATATATTTTTTAAAACTTGAACATGTTAAAATTTATTTTTTTTTACTCTAAGTTACCACAAATTATTAATCAATATTATAAAAAATAATTTCGTTACATATTATAACAAATGTTTAAATTGTAATAAAATATTTATCAATAATACTTGCGTAACAAACAATAAAGTATTTTCTTAACATTACTCAGGCATCAACAAATATAATTATTATATTCTTTAATCTAAGTTATTACTGATATCCAGGCCAGTAAAAGTACAATTTTCTAATAATTCTTCATCTTCACTGGCAATCAAATTTTCATTTTCTTTTAAGCTACTATTGCAATTTGATTCTTTGGTTAATACAGCCTTATATAAAGCAGGTAAATAATTTTGAAAGTAAAACTGTTCACTTTTAATAATGACAGCTTGTATAAAATCTTCATTGATTGAAATCCCGTTTTTATTATGGTTTCCATTTTAAATCCAAATCTAAAAATAAAAATGATAAATTTAATCGATTAACAATTTTTCCCAGCTTTATTATTGAATTGTAATATGTTAATTTTAGTTAGCAAACATAATCTATTTTTTTTGTACTCAAAAACAATCAGCACTTTTAATTTGTAGAATTTTGAAACAATAAAATATTTTGGTAATTTCGTTTAATCTAAATTTACTTATAAAAAAAAAATAATTAAATGTTTATTCAAGTTTTCTTATAATTTTAATTTTAAAAAAAAATTTTCTCTATTTTCTCTTTATTTGATTTCAGTCTGATTTCAGTTAACCTATCTTTATGTGTGCTAACTTCTATGCTACTTTTTCGGTATTAACTATACTTACATTTTATTTTTTAATGCACAAGAACACTTTACATTAACAAATATTTATTATAAATATTCCCTTTAATTAAAAAAGCATTTTTTTATTTATCATTCGATATTATTATTACTGACAGCCATTCAATACTTAGTAAAATATATTACAATAGCCCCCTGTAGTTCAAACGTACCATGGCGCTGAAGTCGCGCACAGAGCGAATAGGTTGTGTGCACGAAGCCTACTAGCGCCGCTAGTGGGCAAAAGTGTACGATTGAACTATTTTTTATTGTTGTCTTATATCGGGAAATTTTTTAATAAACGAATACCATTTTATCTAGCTGTGTGCAAATAGTATAAATAGCATAGCATAAAAGGTACGTGAAAATTATTTATTTTAAGTTTTTTTCTTCTTCAATTTTGACGTATAATAGAAAAATAATCGTGTATGTTTTCTACTGACAGCTGCATAACCTCAAACTATGGCGCCGGTGATCTTGTGGACTGGGCTTGAAAGTATTAAGCACGCGATCTCTTTTATTGAGGCTGCATTGAAGAAAGGCGAGAAATTAGCTTTCTGTCATATTAAACATATTGAAGAATTTCGTGATGACGTTAAGAATAGAATTATTGCAAAGTGCATCCGGCAAACTTCTGCCACCGAGACACCGTTTTTGAAAAAAAAGACTGTTACGGGTGGTCTGCCTCACCTATATATTATAATGTTGATCATTTATATAAATTATACTAGCCGTTACTCGTGGCTTCGCCCACGTATTTTACGATTTATAATTTATCATCTCCCCCGCGAGAAATTCTCCTCCTGCGAAGCGAAACCGGGCTTGTAGTGTTTATTCGCTCGAATTTTATAATGCATAACTCACTCGCTTTGCTCGGTCTCTCGGATTTTATTAATACATTACTCACTCGCTTCGCTCGTTCGCTTGAATATTATTAATATAGTACTCACTCGCTTCGCCCGTTCACTTGAAATTTATGAATACCTACATTACTCACTCGCTTCGCTCGTTCGTTTGAATATTATTAATTCTTTCAACGCTCGTTCGCTCGAATTTTATTAATACATTACACACTCGCTTCGCTCGTTCGCTCGAATTTTATTAATACATTACTCACTCGCTTCGCTCGAATGTTAATAATACATTACATTTGTTATCCCCCGCGAGAATCTTCCCCCCTAATTTGTTATCCCCCCGCGAGAATATCCCCTCTAATTTGTTATCACCCCCGCGAGAATCTCCCCCCTAATTTGTTATCCCCCCGCGAGAATCTCCCCCCTAATTTGTTATCCCCCCGCGAGAATCTCCCCCTAATTTGTTATCCCCCCACGAGAATCTCGCCCCTAATTTGTTATCCCCCCACGAGAATCTCCCCCCTAATTTGTTATCCCCCGCGAGAATCTCCCCCCCCCTAATTTGTTATCCTGCCGTGAGAATCTTCCCCCCTAATATGTTAACCCCCCGCGAGAATCTTCCCCCCTAATTTGTTATCCTTCGCGAGAATCTCCCCCCTGCGTAGTTTTATTTTAGTGTAAGAATTTTTAGAATCGGTTTAGTAGTTCCAGAGATAAAACAAAAACAATACTATCCCACGGGAACCGCAAATTTTTCAGGAATAAAAAGTGGCCTATAACATTCTCTGACTCCTAAACTACCACTATGCAAAAAATCATGTCGATCCCTTGCTCTGTGAAAAACAAAAACAAAACTATCCCACGGGAACCGTACATTTTTCCGGGATAAAAAGTAGCCTATGTGCTATTCCAGACTATAATCTATCTCTGTGCCAAATTTCATCCAGATCCGTTCAGCCGTTCTGGCGTGATTGAGTAACAAACATCCATACATCCATACATCTTTACATCCAAACTTTGACATTTATAATATTAGTTAGATTAGATTAGATTAAAGTTGGTGCAAATTGAATAGTTTAATAATTGTATGAAAATACGTTTATTGTGATTTTGTCATTGAAAAATATAATTATTTATTTACATTTAATTATTAAGAAATAAAATTATATCTACATTACATTATTGCAAAAATAAAAGTAAAAAAACTAAAACCCGACTACGTAAAAAGAAGAAAACAAGCAAATCAAAACGTAAGACAGTATTTTTTTGTTATCAATAGTCGGAGATTCGAATACCGAAATTCTTTCTTCAACTCCCAAATAGGTTCCCGACTATTGATAACAAAAAAACTGTCTTACGCTTTGATTAGTTTGTTTTCTTCTTTTTACTATTCGAATATCTGCTTTAATTGGAAAAATTCGGAGCATTACTATACTATCTTTTTGCATATCATTCCATTTTCTTGTATTAGTAAGCTTAGTGTTTTCCACTTCGAAACCGTTTGAGTTTTGACTCCTCCGCATTGCTCTCGCAAACCTATGATAGAAAAATAAGTAGGTATAAAACGTGTTTTTTTTTCATGAAAAATAAATGTCAATGATTTCATGCCTGTAGTAGTTAGTCATATGGAGTATAATAACTATTTAATTTATAAATTGTGTAACTCTTTAGTCATTACGATTTACGAATGAATTGTAAAGAATATTATTTTATGTTAAAATAAACCGAATATCGTATAGTAAAGTATTATTTAATTCCAAGTTATCACAATGCCTATTTTGTGCTTTTAATTGCATCAGCATCAGCACTAAAGAAAGACGAAAAATTTCTTTTACAGATTTACATTAATAATTTCCAAATAAGTTGTAAGTAATATCATGGTTTTACTTACTTTACTTTTATTAACGTTTTGATCCACTTTGGTCGTTTTTCGAGGTTATAACTCCGCGCGGAAAATCTATAAAATTTTATTTACTTGAATCGCTATTAACACAACAGCCTGGAACACAAAAAGTATTTCCAGAACGCGTAGTTTTTCCCATGTTTTGTTTGTAATAATAATCTCTTCTCTATGTTTGTAATCGAAAAACTTTATGACATTTGTAAATAACAATGCTGAATGCTCACTGGACTATAGTTCAAAGCTTACAATAGATCACACTACAAGCGCTCGCATCGATATTTTTATAACTCCGCCCCCCCTGCACACAGTCTATAGTACAACATTTTTCATATACAATGAAATTGATTTTTATTACTATTAAGTTCTTACTTTCATTGAATTTTTTATAAACAATCTATTTTATCAATGCATTTTTCAGTGAAAGTTTATTAGCTGAATATTTTTGGCAGGGTAGTGGATTACGGGCTATAATACCGCCCTTTGCCTATATTAAACTAAAAAAATTGTGAAATTATTATTTGCTTTTTTACAATAACTCTTCTAAATTAGAAGAGTTATTGTAAAAAAGCAAATAATAAGCCGGGCAGAATCGCTAGTAAAGAATAAATATTAGAAGTTCTAATATTTATTTTTTACTAGCGATCCTGCCCGGCTTCGCCCGCGTGCTATGAATTTATGATTCATTAATACATCACTCACTCGTTTCGCTCGTTATTATAACCTATAATATGTCCTAAAGCAAAGTATCACCTATTGAACAGTGAAAAAAAATTTGAAATCGACACTTAAATGAATTCAGATCAATCACAAAAATTGATATTGTTATTATACCGGGTGCTGATTTGCTTTGCGGGTAATAGGGATTTTACATGTAAAATCATGTTTATGTATTTTCCTGCTTCCCTATATATTTTGGCAAAAAAAACAAATACAAAATTTGTTTATAATTAAAAACTCTACCCGACACGTATGTTTGAAAATTACCAATATGTAGCTTTTAATTACAAAATAATTATTAAGAAACTGTGATTAAGTTTAAATTAAAAATATTTATCCGAATAGCCATGATTTACTAACCACAATCATAAATTGAAACGTCAAAAACACAATGAAAACAATTTGAATTTGTTGAAGTCATGGCTATTCGGATAAAATATTTTTAATTTAAACTTAATCACAGTTCTTTAATAATTGTTTTGTAATTAAAAGCAGCATATTTGTAATTTGCAAATATACGTGTCGGGTAGAGTTTTTAATTATGAACAAATTTTGTATTTGTTTTTTTTCACCAAAATATATAGGGAAGCAGGAAAATTCATAAACATGATTTTACATGTAAAATCCCTAATACCCGCAAAGCAAATCAGCACCTGGTATACTATGCCCTTTATCGGACTTCAAGGAATCTCTTCTCCAATTTTCGTCGAAATCGGTTCAGTGGTTAAGCCATAAAGAGGTAGATTAGATTAGATTAGATTTACTCGGGGTGATAAGACACTATATATCTCACAATCACTGCGACCTATAAGATCTTTTGTGAGTCCCCTAATAGTTTATTCCCAGTCGGGTAAAATGCTTTTTATGAACCTTATAACCTTTCTGGGGGCTTCTCTCCATATGTCTTCAGGCTTTAGAAAAGGCCTGTTAAGATGTTGCAGCCTTTTGGAGAACACTGCTTCACATTCACATAGAATGTGTTCGGCAGTTTCTTTTGCTTCTTTACAGAAGCGACAGTTGTCATCCTGGACTTTACCCATTTTTGAGAGATGGTATCTCAAAGGGCAGTGGCCTGTGAGGAGTCCTGTCATTATTCTCAGTTCTGCTTTGCTGAGAATAAGGAGTTCTTTGGTCCTTGTTGTGCTATGCGATATAAATCTCTTTGATTGTTTCAGTCCTGGAGTGGACTTCCAACGAGAGATTTTCTTTTCTTCCTCCCATTTGCGAACCTCTAATTTGATGTGGCTTTTAGAATAGCCACAGAAAGGTTCTGGGCCTATAAAGGTTTTAGTTCCTCCTTCTTTAGCGAGGGAGTCTGCTACTTCATTGCCTTCGATGCCTGTATGCCCTGGAACCCACATTAGGGTTACTCTGTTGTATACACCCAGTTTATCAACAGTATCTAGGCATTCCCAGACCAGTCTTGACTCAATTTTGTGTGAACATAGAGCCATAATAGCTGCTCTGCTATCCGATAGGATAAATATTTTTGCGTTTCTGTAGCCTTTATCCAGACAATTCAGAGCGCAAAGTTGTATGGCATATATTTCTGCCTGGAATACAGTGGCTTTGGAGCCCATGGGAGCTGATATCCTTGTTTTAGGACCAAAAACACCTGCTCCTACTCTATTGTCCATCTTGGATCCGTCTGTATAATATATCAGTGATCCTCTGGGGAATTTTATTTCACCTTCTTTCCAGAATTTGCGACTTTCTATAGTAGCATTGAACCTTCTGTCAAATTTGAATCTGACATCCATCAGATCCACTACTGTACAGGTCATTAGATTAAGATTTCTAAGAATACTTAGGTGGCCTGTTAAGTCTCCAGACTTAAAATTTTTTGTCCGTTGCAATTGAGTTGCAAAAACTGCTGCTTCTTTTTCCAAATAAAGCGGGAGGGGCGGCAGATCAAGTATCACCTCCAAGGCAGCAGTAGGACATGTGCTGGAAGCACCAGTAATCATGAGACATGCTAGTCTCTGTAGTTTGGTAAGTTGGACTTGTGTTCCTTTACTTTCCAGTTTTGGCCACCATACCATAGCGGCATAACTGACCATGGGTCTCACTATAGCCTTATAGACCCAGTCGATCATTTTAGGCTTTAGTCCCCATTTCTTACTTACCATTTTACTGCAGGTAAATAAAGCTCCTCTAGCTTTGTTATTAACTTGCTCGAGGTGTAAGTTCCATGTGAGTTTTTGATCCAGTGTAACCCCCAGAAACTTGACGCTGTTGGAAAAGTCGATTTGTATCCCTCCCAGACTGGGTGCTTTGATTGTAAGCTTCCTTCTCCTGGTAAAAGGAACAATTGTAGTCTTGTGTGGGTTAATGTTGAGCCCTTCACCAAGGCACCAAGTATTGGCGATCTTTAGGGCATCTTGCATTCGTTCGTAAATCGTCCCGTCATGCTTACCCCTAACTATAATGACGATGTCGTCAGCGTATCCGATGGTTTCAAAACCGTTAGCTGACAGTTTGTTTAACAGGTCGTCGACTACCATTGACCACAACAGGGGCGATAGACATCCTCCCTGTGGACAACCTTTAATGGTTTTCACTGTACTTGACTCATCTCCAAGATAAGCCGTTATTAACCGATTTGTGAGCATGGAGTGTATCCATTTAGCCATCGTAGGGTCCAAGCCCCTATTTATTAAGGCTTTGTGAATGGATGCATGTGAGGTGCAGTTCTTTAATAATTGTTTTGTAATTAAAAGCAGCATATTTGTAATTTGCAAATATACGTGTCGGGTAGAGTTTTTAATTATGAACAAATTTTGTATTTGTTTTTTTTCACCAAAATATATAGGGAAGCAGGAAAATTCATAAACATGATTTTACATGTAAAATCCCTAATACCCGCAAAGCAAATCAGCACCTGGTATACTATGCCCTTTATCGGACTTCAAGGAATCTCTTCTCCAATTTTCGTCGAAATCGGTTCAGTGGTTAAGCCATAAAGAGGTAACAAACAGAAAGACTGACAGACAGACAAACACACTTTCGCATTAATAATTATAATATTATTTTGGATAAGATTTAATAATCCTAAATCATTTGAGGATATTACTAATATTTTTATCATGTAGTTTAGTTTTTAAACTATTGAAAACAGTAAAATTAATTCATCTCAAATTAAGTACCTACTCTGTAGTACAAAAAAAGGGAGAAGGGACATTTAAAGTAGGTATAAGAATTAATCCTTTTATAATTCACTTACAGAATACAGTTTTGATAAAACTGCAAACCGCCATATGTAATTTGGTTGACTAAAAACAGTTTGTAATAAATAATAATGAGGAGGGAAGCGTTTCAGTTTATAAATTAAAAGCCAGCACAATTCATGTAGGTAGTGAATATTTTAAATGCGTCTCTTTGCGAGTCGTGCGCAGCTCTACATTGCTGAAACAAAACAAAAACCGCAAAGCTTTTATTGCAGATAACAATATAATGATTACGTTTTCTTTGGAATGGGTAAAGAATTATAGACCACGGACACTTTAACTACAGTGTTTTGGTCGTTGCAGTTACAATTAATGAAATTTAAACACTACAGCTGAAACGGTAGATGATTTTTACACGAGCGTACCTCTAGCAATTTAACTTCCTCCCTGTTAATGTTTGTTTCTTTAATTTATTACATGAAACAAACGTCACTGTTTGTCTAAACCAAAGATCATAAAAACAACTATCAATATTTCGAATTTAATTTTTAATTATCCACCCATGTACTGATTTTAGTTTTTTTTTTGTTTCAAATAAGGTAGGCACGTAAGTTTAATTAAATACCAGTAGAACCAAATTGTAGCTTTATAACTTAATTTTTGTAGTTAAATAAATTTCTTTCGTGATTTTTATCATCTCAAAAGAAGGTGTTATATTACGATTGGCTCGTATATGTCCGTCTCGTAGCATCATATGGCTCTTTAGAATGGCAACCATTTATTTTAGTGTAACAAAGGGGGCCAAAAAGGCATTAGAATTTTCTTGTTAAAAGATATTTAAATAATATTTGCTTCTACCATTTAAATCGAGATTTTTTTTGGCTATTGCTTAATCCCCTTAAGTAGACGTGCGATTTCCTATGCCATCATGAATATCAAACATTATAATGAAATAGTATATATTTTACTTGGTTTCAGTACAATTTTTTATTAATCTATATTACAGTAGTGTCAACGTTAACACTACTGTAATATAGATTAATAAAAAATTGTACTGAAACCAAGTAAAATATATACAATAACATAATATAATAGTACAAAAAAACATATGTCATTATTATGAAAGTCTAATCAAAATCGGTTTAGTAGTTTTGATGCAACCTAGATCAAACAAACGCATCGATAGGAATTATGAAAATCGCTAATTCGGTCTTGAATCCTAGTTAACTGTCCATCATTGTTGAAATTGCGTTAAAAACTTACAAATTATTATTACAGAAGTTAAAACTGTATTTAAGTATAGGTGTATTGATTAGCAATCAGCGGTCTTGTATTCTATGGTCAGTTTTATTCTAAGAGTGAGTATAAAACATGCTGTTTTCCAATCCTAGCTCTGCTTTGACCTATCGATCTCCTAATGTGATTGTCTAAGTTTTTCTGAGACTAGTATCTGGAGTGAATTTACTCTTTTCCACACCAACATAACAGTTTGTTAAAGTTCACGCTATCAAATAATCTAATGGAATGCTGTCAGATGAGTTCGAAGGTCGTTAAGAAACTATATTGGAAATTGGAATCGATAGGGTGTCATTTATATGAATACAGTAGTTGGTGACAGTATCATATGAAAGAGAGTTAAAAAAATTAAAAGAAACGTCTTAAATTTATTATCATTTAAATTTTGTTTTATTTCCTTCTACACTTTGCAAAAACGTTTCGCAGTCATCAAACAAAACGGTAATGAAAATAAGATAATGTAATTTTGCAACACTATTTAAAAACTCAAGCTTGAGTTAGCAGTTCACTAATTCTCGTAAACATTTTTTACGAGTTGTAATGGTGAAAAAAAATTCATTATAAACGCGTCTGTTATATGTGTAATGGATATTAATGCCACAATATTTTTAGCATAAATAAATTCTCTTATTTTGGTAACATCCCAACTGGAAAAAGATCGAAATAAAATAGGGTAAATGCGGGAGAGATGCCGCGGTAGGAGAGACGCCGCATGGCTATTAACTTACCTATTAACCAATGGATCGTGCTACAAGTACGTATGTTCGTTCATATTGTCTTGACACATACGTCGCATGTGTTGAATATGATTTTGTGCGTATTTAAGTTAAAGTTTTTCGAAGGTATCTCTAAATTTCATCTGTAAAAATGCTGGGGTGAAATTTTCGCAGCATTTCATGGTTTCAGAGGCACTTTTAGGGTCCTGTGAACACGTTTAAAATCAACATAACCTAACTTGACATTTGTACTCCACCGCCCTGCAGTAAAGTTGACATGTCATGCTCAAATAAAACCAGCAGTCTACATGAGTGGAGAAGCATTGCCAAAATAATAAATACACAAAAGAAAAAAAATATTTTTGCGTTGAATGCTTGAATGAACCACAAGAAAAGATGATTGGTTGGAATGACTTAATTAAATGCTTGGAATGGCTTCATGAGTCTTGCACAATGTATCAAGACAAGTGCAATGCATGTTCCAGGGACAAATTACGAAAAATAATTTGGAAAGCAGCATAAAAGGGACTGCGGCATCTATCCTTTTTCGGTGCGGTGTCTCACCCAAGAGTGAAGGAGAGACGCCGCTTTGCAATGTTTTTTATTATTTTTATTTTAGTATGATTTTTATCAGAATTTTTATTTTGTTTTTGTGTATAATTAAGGGTAAATGAATGTATTAGGTTGTGTTAAAATATAAAATCATAAAATACAATATTTACAAAATTATGATATTTTTTCGAAACGTGCGGCATCTCTCCCGCATTTACTCTAAGTGAATATTTACAGCACAAATTAATCAATTTTGATGGATAACTATTTGAATAAAAAGAATTTTTGTGACTGAAGAATCGAAAAATATAATTTTCTGTTCTAGAAATTAGAAAACAAAGTAGTTTGTAATTCTGATCTTCATTTCCACATTTTTTTTATTAAAATGTACATAATTAATCAAGACCGTATTAATGTGGCTTATCATAATTAGAGCAAGTTTTCAATTAAACCATTTATACAGAAAAACCAAAATTACGTATACAGGCATATACAGCATTTAACTATGGACGCTAATGAGCGTCTATAATTCACAATTCATTTGAATATGAAAAGATAATTTTAACGATCTTAAAATTTTTTTTATTTTCAATAAAAAATCCATATAAAGTTTTGACTATAGAAAGAGCAACATTAATGGAAAACGTATTGTTAAAAAAGCTGATTTGACAATAACCTTAGATTGTGATCATATAATTACATTTTGTATTTATGCGGGAACAGTCTAATGTCGTTGTCGAACTCTTTGTTATGTGGAACATTAGATTGTACTCTCAGGAAAACAACTGACTGAACTACATAGAAAAAGATCGCCTTTCAAGCTAAATTTTAATCAAAATGCATAGAAAAATGGTGTTTCGAAGTGAAAACCGTACTAAAAACTTTGCTAAATACGTGAAGAACTGTTTAATTAAAAACAGAAAAGTGGTGATCCTGATGATAATGAAAGAAGACAGCTTTGAAATGGCTTAAGGATCCAAAAATAATAAGCAAATACTGTTAATATTGCATTTATTAAGCTGACGTTTCGAGAATTATACCAAATAAAATCTAATTTACATTCTCAACTTTGTTTTTGCACTTCTTTAGTACAGCATAGCGTCGCCAACAATCACGAATTTGATTTTGAAAATACCTCCATTATGGCTCTAGAAAGTAATTATCAAAAACGCCTTTTCCTTGAAATGGTTTACATATATAAAACAAAAAAATTGTATAAACAAACGCACAGATATTGATAACCTGTCACATATATATAGTAAATTGCTCAATGAAATAAAAATTGTCCAAACTTGAATAAACATACTACATTTTTGCAATAACAACTTAAAAATCAAAAATTATTTCACTTAGTTTCTAGCTTATAGCACGTAAATATAAAACAGTTAATCTGGCAAATAAAAAAAAAATTAAAAATTTTCTACAATAAAAAATAAAATCAAATTCTATAAAACATAAAGTTTTGAGTATTTCTGTGTACAAAATCAAATCAATAAAACAAATTTTTTTACACTTCAATAAAAACCAAATAAAATGTTAGTATGTTTTTTTAAAAAGTTTTTTGGACAATTTTACTGTCATGTTTGACGGCATTTGGTAAGTTAATTAATATTTGTTATATATTATTTTTTAAATATTTTTTCCTAACACAATTTTATAATTTTTATACAGAGCTCTGAGGATGAGAATATAATTCTCGAAACGTCAGCTTAATAAATGCAATATTAACAGTATTTGCTTATTATTTTTGGATCCTTAAGCCATTTCAAAGCTGTCTTCTTTTGCTAAATACATGTATACACAGTTTAAAAAAATCGTTTCAATCGATCAATAATTTTTCGGGCAGGATCGATTTAAGATTCTACAATTTCGGAGAAAATATATGTGATCGCAATCTATGGTCATTGTCAAACTAGATTTTTTGAAAACGATTTCTGCAACTCAGCATAAGTATTCAGTCCATATTTTTCTCTAGTTTTTTTTTTTAAAATAAGGAGACTTTTTAAAATTGAACGGATTGTATTATCAACATATTGTGATGCCAGATACGATAAGAATTTTTAAATCTTCTTGTATGAAATTTAGAAATTCATGGTCCATGGCGAAATTTTCATTGAAAAATAGTTTTCGAGGTAAAGTTGTTCACGTACAGTAGTATAAAAAAATGTACAATAAAGAATCCAGCAAATCATAATATACTTGTCCAAGAAACCTGTATATGTTAATGTTAATGTATATGTTTATGTTAATGATACCTATTTCTTGGTTCGTTGAGAATGTCTTGTAGATAGCGGTCTTTCTTTGAGATCACGAAATAAGAGAGAGAGAGAGAGAGAGAGAGAGAGAGAGAAGAGGAAAAATATTTCGAAAAAATAATGGACAGTTGAAATAGGTACCGCTGTTTTGTAAAACGAATGCTGCGATACAGAATCTATATTCACCGAACTACCAACCAACGTGGTGGCGTTGGAACAGGCATTCGGTACTAATCTGGGAACCATAAATTGTTAATTGCTTTGAAGCTGTAAGCAATTAGTGCCCGGTGATGGCCCCATAATCCTCTTGTCATTTAATTGCTACACAGACGTATATACATTCTAATACCTATGTAATAATGGTTGTATATTTTGTTATATAATTTAATACAATTCTTGTATAATTTACTCAACTAAGTTGTATTGCATTCATAGTGGCTGTATTTTGCATAATGTTAAAATATTTCACCAGTTGCATATATTTATGTAGATATAATTTTATTGGATTCATTGTACACTTTGTAATACTAAAATTTTAATCAGTTCTGCTCATATTCGTCGAGTTATTGAAATGCCTCTGGGGCCAAGGTATGCAAAATAAAATTGATATTTGAAGGTTTTTTCTTTTAAATTGTTTTACATTTTTTAGTTTAAATAAATAATCAAGCTTATTTGATGATCGTTAATTAATACCCCTTGTAAAAAACTACAACTGAATTTTAATTCAGACAAGGCACTTCCCCGACAGAAAAAAATCAATGAATATGTTTATATTATTATATTTCTTGTTTTTTTTTTGTTATTTTTTTTCCAGTAAAACAATATCTTATCATCATCATAAATTAAGCCGCCATTGGACACCATTGGACATAATATCTAGATTAATGTTACTATTTTGTACTGCAACTAAATTTGCAATTCTATTTTATTTATCTAAGCCATATTATATCATAAACAAAGACCGTTTGTATAAGTTAGTCCCGAGTAATATGGGTGACGTATTATTGCGCTAAGACCAAATGTGGATAAGCAGTGAACGAAAAATGCGATTTCTGAGCTAAATTGATGTACTCTCTAAGCTACTATAAGATACAAAGTGACAATTAGTATGACATAATATAATATGAAAAATTTGTTGGTCTTGGTTATTTAGTTGCTAAATCAAAATCCGGGCGAATTCGGGCCAGAAAGCTTTTTCGTTTTTGTTTTTATGTCTAAGATTTTTTTAAAAACTACTGGACCGATTTCAGTTTAGTTTTTACGATTATATAGAGCAGTTACCTGAAAGTTCTTTAATTGGGTTTTTAAATAATTTTTTTTTTACTTAAATGGAAGGACCACATACAAGTTTTATAGCAAAACTGTTTTTATTTAATTTTTTTGCTTACTAATTAAAAAGTTATATTTAAATAAAAATTAATTTTTAAACTCAGTTCCGATAACGCGCCGAAAGAATCCGAACGCGTGTGACGTCATTATGTTATTTATGGTCTTTGTATCCATGGTTACCAAGTTAAAAATTTATTATTTTTGATAGTATGTGTAATACATATACACAAATACCAACAAATGCAGACACATTTTAACATAACGACGTCACAAACATTCCTGGCGCGTTTTGAAGTCACGTGATATTTTTTAAATTTTTATACATTTTAATTAATTTTTAGTAATTTATCTATAGCTTTAAAAAAATTTTTCTTTTCGATTTTCAATATTATTTATGTTAAATTATTAGAAAAAATTAAAAAATTAATAATTTTTTTTAAACTTAAATACCTAATTATGAGAGACACGATCGACACAGCATTTAACGCCGCAAACTATACCTATCCGTAAGCTCTTAGCTTAGCATTCAATTACTGTCACTTTATTTTGACATTGGCCAAGTCATGAGAGGCACGGGCAACGTTGGACGTAACATCAGCTAGTAGGTAGTTATAATCACTGACAGGTTTTGCTAGTTTTATGGACATTAAATCAATTTTAGGTACATGGTAAGTAAGACCTGGTAACGTTAATAAATTATTGACGTTAGACATTTATGTTAAACGTGATAATCATAAACTCTGAACTGAAGGTATAACTAAAATTAGTTTATAAAGGATTTGTACTTACCAAACACTAATTAATGCAAAGCACCTGTGTAGTGTTGTGAATTATATTAACCCAGTACTGTTCGATTATGTGGTTTGATATTGTTAGTGATTTAGTGATGGCGGCGTCGTTGTGCTTGTTCAGTGGCAGCGGAAGTTCGCATTAACGAACCCTTTGCGAACATTATTGCGGTAGGTATTATACACGGTCATTTGCACAAGAGTACGTACCAATGATAATATTAATATTTTATTTGTTTTTAAGGGGCAGGTATAATAGTTTGGAAATTTAAAAAATTGATTTTTTTATATTTTCCGAAAATGTTTTTCTCAAAATTGATGAAACTATACAGGCAATAGCGCAGGACACAGCGCGCGAAAACCGATGCTGCGGGTTGCAGAACGCATTGTCAGAAAATCTGATTTCACATAGTGACCTTAGTTCTTGCCATACGAAGACTTCAACTCCGACCATCATATAATTGAAGTTTCCTTCAAAGAAATTGCAATGAAGTTTATTATAGTGATGCGCGATACGAGATGTTTTAATCGATTGTCTCGATTGTTCAAACATCTCGATGGCTCTCGATGGTTGTCACTTGAACTCGATTGTTGTTGTTTCATAGTTCACCGAGACCGAGTCGCATAGTACTGAATCGTACACTGTCGAAAGCCACATAATAAACAATCGTTCATCACTCAACAATTGTGGTCGAGTCGATGGTTGTTTGCGCAGTAATCGTGCAAAACGAATTCAATAGTGAAAAGATCACAGAGTAGTGAGTACCTACGAAACAGTCTGAACAGTGAACAATCAACGAGTCGCGTGAACGTCAGTCGACTAGCATATAACCTTGAATCGCGATTATATGTATTCTCATTTGCTGCTATTGCTATAACCTATATGGCAAATAATCGACTTGAACAATAGAACATTTCGATTATAAAATCGAACTCCGAGCCGATTCTGGACTCGATTGTTATTATGAACGATTACAATTGTTTCGATTGTAAAAATATCTCGTATAATCGCCCATCACTAGTTTATTATAAATTATCGTAGTATGCCCGAGAACATTTTTTTTAAAATTGATTTTTATATTTAATGTTAAAACCATAGCCTGTAAAAGCAATCATTATAACTACGTCCATGAATAGCTGTGAGTGTAGAATAGCTGTGAAAATGAATTGTAACTTTGTGCATGCGTTTACCGAATTGGTAATAAAATTATATTTGCTTTCCATTACAGAAATCTACGAATTCGAGCTCCCCTATATTGTTTTTAATAACGATATTTTACCAAACATCATAAATATATAATACCAATGGCAATACTAATTTAAATATTGCGAACTAGTAAAATAGAACAAAATGTTGTAAATTATAGACGCTCGACAACAGAGGTCATAAGCATCTATAAGTAATAGGAAGAGAAATGATGAAAATCGAAAATATTGTTTAGAAATTTTTGAAAAAGTCTAGTCGTAAAATTAAATTAAAGAAAAAAAATACAGGTAGAATTAATTTAGTGGATATATTTATAATATAATATTATATATTATTCACCTAGTAAATGGCCAATAAATTAATTATGCACATATGTATTCTGTAAATGAGAATAGCAATTCCAATTTGTAACAACAATATTACAGTAAATCTATCACCAATCAGTCCTGCTCCACACTAAATATAATTTATTATGTCCGTTATTCGCGTTGATTTTATTGACTGGCATGCGAAGCAGTGACGTCCCGTTTTTCCTCGATCGTTGAACAGTTTATTCTGTTTATGTGGCTGTTTGTTCCACGATTAGGGTCAAATTCATGGATCAAATTTAACGAAAGCTGGCATTTATTTGAAATTGACCATAAACCTGATATGCAAAATGTCAAGAAAATATAAAGCACATTAAATAATAATTAAAATAACCGGTTTTTAATTTTGGCAGTAACAACTTTTGTATGTGGACAGGTATTGAATTATTGAGTATGTTAATAATTTGACATGCGGTATATATTTTTTGCAACGAAGGCTTTAATTACTGTCGGTTTACATATCTTGTTGTTGTGTCTGGTGTGATGATTAATTAACATCAATATATTTACACTTAATTGACTATCAAGGAAAATTTCAAAATATAAATCGATGGCAATATAAATATTTTATATTGATTAAAATAATGCGCACGAGTCTCGTAATTTCAATTAAAAATTAATACACAAGCTTTTGTAATCTAAAACCAATACAAAAATTTGTGGGATTACCCCATACCGAAGTAGAGGAAACACATATCCATAATAAGCAAATTATTCGAACCCTAGGCTGAACAATGCATATAAACGGTTTTGTGATCAAAATACCTCCGTGGATTGGGGATACATTTATAAATCGAAGAAATGATGCGAAAACAAACAACATTTGGGTCAACAAAATAATCTAACAAAAGCCCCAAACTCAAAAGTGAGATATGGAACGTCAATCCTCTAGTAGTCTAGTGTGACCACTGACCAACTGGTTGATATGAATGTGATCAAATCATCAAAGTGAGGCCTTGTGTCATGTGTGACATATAGGTGAGTAGGTCGATGAAGCACAGAGATCGGCATTTCATTGCTGCCGCCTGGAGAGGTAGGTATAGCCAGAGAAATAAGTGGTTAAAGAACCGAACACTGGTCTCCTGGTATGTATGGGATGAACCCAAAACAGATTTCGTCGTTACCTCATCCTTCTTCTTCTTCTTCTGTGTAACCGACGTAAAATTATGCTTTGGAGAAGTACGTCCATTTTGACACAAAATTCTTAACAAAACTGTCGCGAACTTCGATCGGAATTTGTGGGACGGCTGACGCGACGTATTCAGTGCGAAAGGAAATATTGACGTGACTTGACTGGACAAGACTTGACTGGACGCGACTGGACTGGACTGGTTTGGTGCGAAATGAGCCTTATAGGATCACTCGTTTGTCAGGCTGGCTGGCTGGTTGGCTGGCTGGCTGGCTGGTTGGTTGGCTGGCTGGCTGGGTGTCCGTCAGTCAAGACCCATTTTCTCACGAACGGATAGAGATATTAAGTTGAAATTTATACAAAATACTAAGGTCTACGGTCCCTTAAAGGTGTAAAGAATTTCAGCTTCTAGGTCAACGCAATCAAAAGACACGGCCATTTTGTCATCTCATCAAAAATCTATAGCGTACTTCCCGTTGACCCAGAATCATGAAATTTGGGAAAAATCAAGGTCTCGCAGCACAAGTAAAGGGAAAAATCCGAAAATCACAAAAAGTAAAAAATAAAGAGGGTCCTATACCTATTTTGATATTCGCAATCTCACTCATCAAAAACCTATAGGGTGTTTTCCGTTGACCTAGAATCATGAAATTTGGCAAAAAGCAGCAGCACTAGTAAAGGGAAAAATCAGAAAATCACAAAAAATAAAAATTAAAGGGGATCCTATACCTATTTTGATATTCGCAAAATTACTCATAAAAAACCTATATGATACTTCCCGTTGACCTAGAATCATGAAATTTGGTAAAAAGCAAGGTCTCGCAGCACAAGTGAAGGGAAAAATCCGAAAATCACAAAAAGTAAAAATTAAACGGGAACCTATACCTATTTTGATATTCGCAAACTCACTCATCAAAAACCTATAGGGTACCTACTTCCCGTTGATCTAGAATCATGAAATTTGGCAAAAAGCAAGGTCTCGCAGCACAAAAAAAGGGAAAAATCCAAAAATCACAAAAAGTAAAAATTTAAGGGGATCCCCACACATAAAACGGAAAAACCTTTTAAAGGCTGTATCTTTGGAACCGTAACATGTAGCCGGTTGAAATTTTCACACTAATATAATTGTTGTAACGGTGCAGAACCCTCGTAGCATGAGTTCCACACGCACTTGACCGCTTTTTTATGTTTGTTATCTCAGAACTCTGTCATTTATAAACCGATTTGGAATTTTTTTTTTATTGAATAGGGTTTACCTCGAAGTTGGTCCCATATAAATTTTACTTAAATCGGTTCAGTAGTTCGACTGATTTTTAATAAAAGTGATTAACGGCGTGTGATTCCTTAAGGTAAATGTCACTTTTTGACGCATAATACAGCATGATAAGAAAGTCGGTTTAATAAAAGTGAGTAGATAACGACGTGTAATTACTTTAAGGTAAATGTCACTTTTTGACACATCACACAGCGAAAGAAGTCTGCTAAGTAAGTGAATCTATTGGCAAGCGACTAAACTACATATTGTAAAGCCACTAAAAAGTAAAAAATAAGAAACTTTTTAACAAAAAAAAAACCTCCTTCAAAAAGAGGAAAATAATGAAATTTGCCACTTTAATAAAATATTATGAAGTTGGTTAAAGCGTATAGTATAGTGATTACTGATTAATATCGTTCTTTTTAACCAACTTCGTATTTTATTAAATTGGCACAGACCTCAAAATTTCATTATTAACTTCCCACTGGAAGTTATTGTAATGGGTCCGAAAATCGAAATCAAAAAGGAAAAAAAATTTTTATGTTTCAAGGTCACTACACTATTTTTACACTACTTTTAGAAAGATGTCTGTGTGTGTGTGTGTGTGTGTGTGTGTGTGTACGTACGTACGTACGTATGTACGTACGTACGTACGTACGTACGTACGTATGTGTACATTTCTTTCAAAGACGAATTCTCGAGAACTAAAAATGATATCGACTACGTTAGGGTGCCAATCGACGCGTATTAACGTAAATATGATCTGAAAGAAATTTTTTCAAAATCGGTTCAGCCGTTCTTTTTTCTTAACCAAATAATCTCCAAAAAAGTAGATTTTACACAATATCTCGCGAATAAAAAATTATATCGACTTCGTAAGGGTGTCAATCGAGGCGTGTTAACGTCATTTTGATCCGACATAAATTTTATAAAAATCGGTTCAGCCGTTTTTTTTTTTTTTTTTTTTTAATTATTGATGTTTTAATGATTAAAATGATTACTTTTCTGTGTAATATCTAATTTAATTATTATTATTAAATATTTATCAAACTGGGAAGTTCGTCGTGTGGACCTCAAGGGTCGCACTTTAGTCCTAATAAACGACCCACCTCACGGCTTGTTTTCCTTTTTAACTTCCCACTGGAAGTTATTGTAATGGGTCCGAAAATCGAAATCAAAAAGGAAAAAAAATTTTTATGTTTCAAGGTCACTACACTATTTTTACACTACTTTTAGAAAGATGTCTGTGTGTGTGTGTGTGTGTGTGTGTGTGTGTACGTACGTACGTACGTATGTACGTACGTACGTACGTATGTACGTACGTACGTACGTACGTACGTATGTGTACATTTCTTTCAAAGACGAAATCTCGAGAACTAAAAATGATATCGACTACGTTAGGGTGCCAATCGACGCGTATTAACGTAAATATGATCTGAAAGAAATTTTTTCAAAATCGGTTCAGCCGTTCTTTTTTCTTAACCAAATAATCTCCAAAAAAGTAGATTTTACACAATATCTCGCGAATAAAAAATTATATCGACTTCGTAAGGGTGTCAATCGAGGCGTGTTAACGTCATTTTGATCCGACATAAATTTTATAAAAATCGGTTCAGCCGTTTTTTTTTTTTTTTTTTTTTTTTTTAATTATTGATGTTTTAATGATTAAAATGATTACTTTTCTGTGTAATATCTAATTTAATTATTATTATTAAATATTTATCAAACTGGGAAGTTCGTCGTGTGGACCTCAAGGGTCGCACTTTAGTCCTAATAAACGACCCACCTCACGGCTTGTTTTTTGGTGGCTTTGTGAAAGAGTTTTTTTTTTTTGAGAAGTTTTTTTCTTGTTTAATTAGATGAGCTTGCAACTGTTTGTTGGTGAGCTAATAAATCATCCTATAGGTAGATAATAATAATAATAATAATAATAATAATAATTTTATTGCTCCAAAGACAATATACAGGTATAGGAGAAGTCAGTACAACAGCGTGTATCATATTATTATCCTAGATATTTTTTCAAGTCATAATTTGTTTCTTTGACTAAGAGTTCTTTTAATTTCTTTTTTAGATTAAACCCTGCTTTTATATTTTCAGATACTTTATTATGTATCCGAATCATAGCGTTGCGGACACCTCTCTGAACTACAGCTAGCCAAGATGCTACTGTTTTAAAATTATTTTTGTTTCTTGTCGAGTAGTTATGATCAAAATTATTCTCGTTAAAAAGAGATGAATTGTTTTCTACAAAAAGTACGCATTCTAAAATAAAAATGTCGTAAACGGTGAGAATTTTGAATTTTTTAAATAACTCTCGACAGCTATGTCGAGGTGCCACACCCACTATGATTCGGATACATTTCTTTTGAAGTAAGAATACTTTTTTTGAGAGCGTGGAATTGCCCCAAAATATAATGGCAAACTGTAAGTTTGAATGGAAGTAAGCATAGTAGATACTGAGAAGTGTATCAAAATTTACAACTCTTTTTAGGTATCTTATTAAGTATATTGCCCTGCATAGTTTAGATAGTAATTGTTCTATGTGTGACTTCCAGTTCAAACCACAGTCAATATTTATCCCTAGAAATCTTACATGTTTTGCTAATGATACTTCTGAACCCAACAAATTAATTTTTTGAGGAATTTAACAGTAATTACCGAATTTTATTATTTCTGTTTTAGATCGATTTATTTTTAAACCATTTTTATCAAACCATGTGGTTAACAATTAGTTTTAACAAATAGTTTTAATTTGATTTAGTAAAAGCACTTCATCTCTTCCCTCGCATATGACGGCAGTGTCATCTGCGAATAGAAAAAGCTTATCTTTTACTGCAGATGGCAAATCATTAATAAAAATTATGAAAAGGACAGGTCCAAAAATACTGCCCTGAGGGACTCCCCTCCGAATTTGTCTATATTCTGAATAGCTTTCTGTTATTGAATTTTTATTGATAGTTTTAATTTTGACAGACTGCTTCCTGTTTGTCATATACGAAGAGAAGAGATCAAGTGCTTTTCCTCTAATTCCAATTTTGTCTAATTTAACTAAAAGAGCTTCTTTTTCGATACAATCGAATGCCTTCGTTAGGTCCAGGAGTATCATACTCTATAGTGTATATAAAAAGAAAATTAAATGTCGATTCTAAAATATAATAATGAAATATTATACAAATATGAAAGTTTAGTTAAAAAAAAGCTACACTCGACATTTATACATTAAGTAATAACCTTTTTTGCGAGAGAAATATAATTGCGCATTCTCTTTTGTACACAAAAGAAAGATTCCACATCGCTGATCAGACTTATTTGATAAAAGAAAATTAGTTGTCTTTCACCACAGAGATACAATCTTTTGTCTGGGTAGGTACTGTAGTTTCGTAAAATAATTCATTCTTAAAAATGCCAGTTTGTAGATTTATACCAACATAATATTATATTTTGTCGTTGTATTTAACCTAATGACGACTAAAAAAGGTTTCTTTATTGTTAAAGCGATAATAGAAATTTAGTATTTTTGTTTCTGCAATATTTTATGATAACAAGCGCTAATTGAGGTTATATTAATTGATATTTGAAAGTTTCTTTCGGATAATTTATGTTTTAATAATAATATATTTAAAAAAATAAACATTACATTTCTCTGATCTCTTTATAACTTAGGCAAAAAACTTTAATAAAGAGATCTCCAACCATATAAATTATCCGAAATAAACTTTAAAATGTTTCTTTCGGATAATTTGTGTGGTTATCCAGATCCTCTTTGTAAAAGTGTTTTGCCCAAGTTAAAAAGAAATCAAAGAAATGTGATGTTTATTTTTTTAAACGGTTTTATTTAACTTGACCCCGTATATTTGTTTCAAATATTGCGACCGATTTTTCACCCAGTTCCCGTTATCAAATTGAGTTGAAATTTTGCACACATGTGTAGCTCCGGTGACAATACAATATTATGGTAACTAGCTGACCGACCCGGATCTCGTCCGGGTGCAAATCGCATTTTTGAATTTTCACAGGCAAAACGTCTTGCTCCGGTAACGTTTCAGTGGATCGGATAAATGTAATAAAATCAGACTAAGCAAATAAAGCACACTAAAAAATTAAAAATAAAAATAAGTAAAAAAACTTAAGTTAAACGGTTTTATAAATGTACTAAAAAGAAAAAAATAATATTTAATTTAGGTTCATAAGTATAATATAAAGTACCTATACAGGGTGAGTTCGACCACCCGTATCAGTCGTTTTTTTCGAAAACGGTTAGTCGTAGAGAGTTGTGTCAAAAATTTGTATTATAAAAGCCCTATTAAAGAATCGAATGGTGATAATTTTTTTTTTCGGGAAGGTCGGCTTCCCTATTAGTTTGCTCCAGAATGTCCAGAACTCCGGAATTATAAATGTAACGATAGGTCGAAAGTGGTATTGTTGAAAAGATCTTTAAAAAATAAGCAAGTTTTGTAGGAAAATTTTTTTTATTACTGCCACTCCTGTTAAGTAATATTTGTTTGAAATTACTAAATTAAAATGTCATAAATCATAATAACGAATTTTTTAAAAGTCCGCATTCAAAATCTAGTTACCTATCTATCGATCATTAAATACTGAAGAAGTACACTCACAGCATAACCAGAAGAGCTCAGTAGTATGTATTAAAAAGTAAATGGAAGACAGTTTGAACACTTGTGACAATGTCTAAGGTTGCTAGATTTTTAATGCCGACTTCGATCGTTATTATGAAAATTTGATTTAATAATTTCAAACGATTGTTACTTTACAGGGGTGGCAGTAATTAAATAATTTTTCCTACAAAACTTGCCTATTTTTTAAAGAGCTTTTCAACAGCACCACTTTCAACCTATCGTGCTTTCTAAAATTCCGGAGTTTTGAACATATAATAATTTATATTTATACTTATAGAAATTTACAGGGGTGGCAGTAATAAAAAAAATTTTCCTACAAAACTTGCTTATTTTTTAAAGATCTTTTCAACAATACCACTTTCGACCTATCGTTACATTTATAATTCCGGAGTTCTGAACATTCTGGAGCAAACTAACAGGGAAGCCGACCTTCCCGGAAAAAAAAATTATCACCATTCGATTCTTTAATAGGGCTTTTATAATACAAATTTTTGACACAACTCTCTACGACTAACCGTTTTCGAAAAAAACGACTGATACGGGTGGTCGAACTCACCCTGTATAATAAATTATCATAGAGTTTACGACCACGCTTTTATACTTATGAACCTAAATTAATATTATTTTTTTCTTTTTAGTACATTTATAAAACCGTTTAACTTAAAAGTTTTTTACCTATTTTTAATTAAGTGTATTGTCCGCTTTTTCCGAAAGTAAGATTTCAATTTTTCATGTTATTGTTTCTTTTCTATCTAAAATATACAACGCAGAATAGAAAGATAAGCTCAGCATTTAGAATGTTTGCGCTCGTGGAAGACAAAATATTTATGTGAAAAACTTTTCTTATAAATTTTTAAATAAATATGATGAGAAGATGGATGACAATTTATTTGTCAAATTTGATTATAAAATTTATAACATTAATTGATTTTAAATTAGATAGGTAGCAAAGATACATAATTGTTTCGGTCCAAAACGGGTTTAAAGACGTTTTAGTGGTTAGAAAAGTCTCCGTTATCCCGCTAACATTACTTTCAAGTGTATAAATATGTTATATTATCACTATAGTCCGATATTCAGCTATTGTACAGTATCTAGAGAGATGAAGAGGTATATCGTATAAATGGAAGTATGTAGACGGTAAGTTCACATCCTGGGACACGACTTACATAGCATCCGGGACAAGGACCTCAATGCACGGCATTTCAAATACTATCCACTGCTGACTCATAACGCCGTCTCACTTTTGCACTTCATATTTAATCTAACATATTGCTAAAGAATAGATATACGATATTCTGTAAGAGGCGACATTCAAACAAAAATCAAGAAGCTGATTTTCAACAGAAAAATGAGCTAACAAATTTATTTATTTATTTGAGAATTTCACTATGTATATTATAATTATATAATACTGAAAGTCAAGAGTAGGTCTAATTAAAATGTTAAAATGTAACATAATTTCCGACGAACCTGAAAATAGCTCGGAGAACTTACGGAATTAAATTACGTTCAAATAATGAGTCAGTAAAGACGAGTACTGATAAAATAACAACCTATTTTAAAACCACAAATATGTAATTGACTGCAATTCTATGTGCATGAACTGTAACTTAAAAGCGAACGAAAATATATTTCACTTCCTATTTGAGTGCTCGTTATACGAACCATACATAAAAGTATTTTTGAAAAAATAAAATAAAAACAGATATAATTATTCTAATTCTTTACAAAGACTTTTACTGAATAGTGCCCCAGAAACAGTCAAAAATATTTTTTGTACGTCACTAACGCATTAAAGTTGCGGGCATTTCATCTATGGGAATAATTTTTAATATTTATACACACACTAGCGGCCTCGTTCGGCTTCGCCCGGGTGCTAAGAAAGCCCGGGTGCAATACACTACTCACTTGCTTCTTCGCTTTTATATATAATTTTTAGTTTCAAAAAAATTATAATTATTGTCAAAGAAAAAATATAACAAAAATAAAAAAATATATAAATAAATATCATGTAGAATTTAGAAAAAAAAGCCAAAAATTCTATGATGCCATCAGTTTCCGAACCCGGGTCCCTGTGCATAGAGTACTGCGACGTTACCTCTACGCTACGAGTGGAACAGTTATGTTCGGTCGTTTTTATGATATAAGTATGTTGCGAATTCTTACGGTCGGGTTACGAATTTACTTAATTAATTATTAATTATTATTATTTATTAATTATGCTATATATATAAATCTTCCGTAAAAAATTATCTAACTGATGGTGAAAACCTCATCAAAATCCGTTGCGTGGTTTAGGAGGAGTTAGCGGTTAAACAGACAGACAGACAGACAGACGAGAAAAGCGACTTCAATTTATACTATGTAGAGATTATTTTGATATATTTTGTCATAAATATAATAGAAATATAGTAAATTTATCGCAATTATATACTTAATTATTAATTCTGTACATTCCCTCCCGTAAAGAAATTTGATTTCAGAAACAGAAAATAGTTATTATTAACATTAAAATATTCATCCATCGAAACTACGCTGAAGTAGAGGTTTTACACTTTTTTTAACAGGTTAGGATTATCTATGTCTTTTAAGTCAGTTGGTAGATGACTAAAGCATTTTATGCACATAATTAAGGGCCTCTTTGGTTAAAAAGTCAATCTATGGTGCGGTAAAGTTAAATTTTCGTTTCTTAAAATTGTAGTCATTGGCACTTCCTATGAAAATTTAACAATTATCTTTTTCACATACCTACAAAATAAATTTAAACAATATACAATGCGTAATCTGATAGTTTTTCGTTGAACGAAACTAGTGTTTCTCTCTTTAAATTTCTTCTAAGAAAGCGAAAAATTAGTTGATCGCTACTCTCACTTATCTATTACCGCCATTGAGAAATGTGGCATGTGACATTTTGTCAACAATAGTTTTTTTTTTGTTTTGTGATTTTAAAAGTTCGTGTGTTTTAAAATCATTGATAGATAACTTGAACAAACAAGCTTAAACATAATCATTAAAATTATACACACACATTTAAAATTCGCGCGCTTTTAATACACGACAATTTAAAGATACTGAACGGTTCAGTAAAACTCTATGCTAAACATCAAATAAACCTTTCAGAGCATCACTCATCGACTCTTTGATATTAATTTAAAGTTTATACAAAATTATCTAGTTTCATATTAAAAAGTTCCACAGTCTAAAAAAAAAAGAATTCTGATCTTATAATTATATTTTATTGGTTTTAGTAAATCTAAAATATATGTTTTTAACGTTTCGAGAAATAAATCTAAATTTTGTCGAGCATACCTCTCCAAACTACAGCATTCACATTTATCTAAATCTGTTTAGTAATTCTTTAGTAATTAATATCTATCGAAAATTTTCGTCAGTTCGTAAAATAAAGATCCCACTGTAGAAGTACGTATAGTATCATATATAATATACAGTGTGTCCCACCGTAACTGAGACATAGCATTTTAACATGGTGTTACGATAATTTGTTAATATTTGCTCCCCGTTAACTGTTTTTGTTATTTTTATTTTACGATCTGGTTCTAAATGTCCCCAGTAATGATGTTGTAGACTTATTTTTATTTAAATGTCTTTAGAAATTAATAAAATCACATTTTTAAAAAATAAATCACAATCTGCTTTGTATACCAGTTTAATGGACAAGTGCTCGACGCCGCAAATAGCTTAGTCGACTAGCGCGTTGACCAACATCAGTTACCTTCACGGCAAGCCTAGGTTTCGAATCCCGAGAGCTCATAATTATTTTTTATTTTTTAATAATGAAAATACATTGGAGAACAATTAATAATGCTTATTATTTACAAATAAAAGTATAGCGATTTTATTAATTATTTTCATTAAAACTAACACGTACAATCATCGTACAACTCTGTTTTAATGGAAATAATTAATAAAATCGCTATACTTTTATTTGTAAATAATAAGCATCCCATCAAAAATATTCTTGTAAAGAAAAAAAAATGCCAAGTCTCGCAACACTTTCGCCGTAAAAAGTTTTGAGATCCCGAAAAGTACCAAGTCAGCCATTCTATTACCTTTGACTATGAAGTTAGCAAATTACTCGATAGTTGTCTTAAAACTACACAGGTAAAATAAAGAATAATTTATAAATAATATTTTATGACTGTAAACTTGTAGTACCTTTTGAACTTGGCAATCACGTGGCATAGGTGCACTGTGATGAGATATTGTTTTTATTAAAACTTTATCGCACGGTGTCATATATCCTGATGCCACGTGATTGCCAAGTTCAAAAGGTACTACAAGTTTACAGTCATAAAATATTATTTATAAATTATTCTTTATTTTACCTGTGTAGTTTTAAGACAACTATCGAGTAATTTGCTAACTTCATAGTCAAAGGTAATAAAATGGCTGACTTGGTACTTTTCGGGATCTCAAAACTTTTTACGGTGAAAGTGTTGCGAGACTTGGCATTTTTTTTTCTTTACAAGAATATTTTTGATGGGATCTCAGTTCTTTTTGTAAGGTTGAAAAGGGAAAATCACAAATATTTGAATTTTCTCGTTACTTGTACGTGAAACCTAGCATGCATACCAAATTTCGGCTTTCTCTGACTAAGGACCTATAAAAATCTGCAACACCCCCTTTTAGGGGTTGGAGGGGGAAGATCACACATGTTTGAATTTCCTCGTTACTTATACGCGAAACCTAGCCTGCATACCAAATTTCAGCTTTTTCTGACTATACGGACTTAGCCTATAATAATAGAAATATGCACCACCCCCTTTTAGGGGTTGGAGGGGGAAAAACATAGATTTGTTAATTTTCTCGTTACTTGTTCGCGAAACCCAGCCTGCATACCAAATTTCAGCTTTCTCTAACTAAGGACCTATAGAAATCTGCAACACCCCCTTTTAGGGGTTGGAGGGGGAAGATTACACATTTCTGAATTTCCTCGTTACTTGTACGCGAAACCTAGCCTGCATTCCAAATTACAGCTTTCTCTGACTACGGACTTAGCCTATAATAATAGAAATATGCACCACCCCCTTTTAGGGGTTGGAGGGGGAAAAACACAGATATTAGAATTTTCTCGTTACTTGTACGTGAAACCCAGCCTGCATACCAAATTTCAGCTTTCTAGGACTACTGGAAGTGCCCTAGCTTTTTGATGATCGCTATGTCAGTGAGTGATGACAAAATAGACAATTTTGGGGGTTGAAATTTTCTGAACTATATTTATTAGAAACTTGTAATTTGGGGAATTAGTTAAGACCGTTAGGTACAATCTCTAGCGAAATTTTCAGCCTTCTGCTTGCATTTGTAACAGAGATATAGAAAGTTGAAAAGTGCCTTGAGTTGCTTCGAGAAAAGGTATACACGGTAGCGGCCGTCTGTTGTTTGCTCGACTTGGCGGGGGCCACTGCCGTGGCCCCAGATTATTAATTGTTCTCCAATGTATTTTCATTATTAAAAAAAAAAAAAAATAATAATTATGAGCTCTCGGGATTTGAACCTGGGCTTGCCGTGAAGGTAACTGATGTTGGTTAATACGCTAGCCGACTAAGCTATTTGCGACGTTGAGCACTTGTCCATTAAACTGGTATACAAAGTAAGGATTGTGATTTATTTTTTAAAATGTGATTTTATTAATTTTTAAAGACATTTAAATAAAAATAAGTCTACAACGTCATTACTGGGGACATTTAGAACCAGATCGTAAAATAAAAATTACAAAATCAGTTAACGGGGAGCAAATATTAACAAATTATCGTAACACCATGTTAAAATGCTATGTCTCAGTTACGGTGGGACACACAGTATATACAGGGTGCTGAATCGTTTTGCGGGTAATAGGGATTTAACCCGTAAAATCAAACTTTCGCGATTTGCTGCTTCCCTAATTATTTTAGGAAAAATATCTTCAAATAAAAGTTTTAGAACATAAAATTCTGCATCTAAATCATCAAACAGAATTAATTTTGCATGCTTTGTAACGGCAGAAATTTGATAAGAAAATGTCAAAATTACCTCAAAACAGATAGCGATAGCCATGGAACTTGAACAAAATGATGACGCTATCTGTTTTTGAGGTAATTTTGACATTTTCATATCAAATTTCTGCCGTTACAAAGCATGGAAATTTAATTTTGTTTAATGTTTTAGATGCAGAATTTTATGTTCTAAAACTTGTATTCGAAGATGTTTTTCCTGAAATAATTAGGGAAGCAGGAAATCGCAAAAGTTTGATTTTACGGGTTAAATCCCTATTACCCGCAAAACGATTCAGCACCCTGTATAATATTTAAATATGAAAGGTCTGACCCCAACTAGGATATTCATCAGAATCGACGTCAAATAAGCATTATATTGTTAATCTCACTCACCACACATTCTTGGGTAATGAACCCTCGTGTTTATCGATCAGGAAAGTGGCTCTAAGTTGTCCAGCGTTTACAGTTCACAGAAAATTCACTTATAAGGTTTGTCTGTAGATGACTAGACGCATTCTACGCATACCTCAGATTCCTACTTATTGGAGAAACTTGTTCACCGCCTATGTCATAGATATTTGTAAGATGAATGGATCTCAAACTCTCGAAATATTTATGTGAAAATCTCTAAATACGTCTGTATTGCCGTTCTCAATGAGAATTTTTCATTTCTCTGGTAATTTTAGCCGATACATTTTTAAAATTTTATTATGTTCAGTATATTTAACGACCATTTTATCAATTTTTATCGATGTTGATCGTCAATGCTTATTGTGAAATTTTTGGATAGATAAAAATCAATGTCGACTACAATAAAATATTATATTTAACGACATATTTTTAGACGATAAAAATTAGAGCTATCGATTATAAAAGAAAAAGTAAATCCTTTAATATTCAAATAAATTAAAAACAGAGAATATTTGTGACGTTATAAACAAAAAAAAATTAAATTGAACGTCGCGAAAATCAACAAAAAAAACGAGTACTGTTAAAATAAAAAAAATATAATTAAACCAAACAAAATCGAATTACAAAAATGAAACACAGTAATCACACAAAATAAATTTAAAAAAAAGAAATAATAACAAGATTCGAAAAAAATAAAGGATTGAAAAACAGAAAGGAAATGAAAAAATATCGCACGGAATAGAATGAATTTTGTTTAAGCTGATACAAAATTATTTTCTAACTGGTTTTTTGTTTCAGAATATTTGACAAGAATAAAAAATTACTTCGGTTAGGTTGGTTAGGTATTTATATAATGGGTCAGTTGAATTGAATTACTCAACTTAATTTTAGTAAAAACACAGTCTGGTGCGTTTGTTTGCTACCCAGTAAACAAACTTAGTGGCCAACGTTGAAAAATGGCACATATTTTTTTAAGGTTGAAGGCCACTTAGAACAAAAAATTAAATAATTTTTTGACCAGGTGGTGGTTTCAAACAATAAAAAATTCTGTTCCTATTTGCTAAAGAAAGTGGAAGCATGAAATCTAAGACGCGATTTTCTTATATATTAAAACTTTTTGTGAGGTTGAAATCCATATTATGAAGTATACACGTTTTTAGTCTTAGAGGAAAATTCAAATTCCGACACTATTCAACTTAGGTACTACAATTCACATCCATTCTTTCCCGCAATGAAATATGAGAAATATGAATTCTGCAAACAGAAGCAAATTTCTTTACGCGAAACTCATATTTACAGAAAAAAAAAGTTCAATAAAAATAGTGACTACATAAACGAATAAAGCATAAGCTCTTGAGATTGAACCGGTTACCACAACTGTTAGTTTTATCCAAAATCGCTCCCCACCTTCACTTTCCATATGTCTAGATTATTAGATTATTTAAACAAAGTTCATTAATCATAATACACAAGGAAATTAAAATTATCATTTTCTTACTTTAAACTCTATGATAAACATTAACCCCTCAGAGCGTGAGTGAGACTTATCTACTCTTTGATATTGATTTAAAGTTTACACAGAATGATCGAGATACATTTTAAAAATTTTTCAGTCTAAAAGTAATAGAATTTTGATTCAAGAATTGAATTGTATTAGTTTTTGTAAACTTAAAATATATTTATTTTTTGACGTTTCGAAAAATAAGATTTTTGTCTCGAGCTTCAAACTTCACACTCGTCACAATCGCCAACTTACTGCTCTTTGGTTTCACCCCGATTTTCTAAAATCGAGTTTTCATCAGATCTCGACGTTTTGTGATCCTAGGAAGCTATTCTCTCTCTCTCTCTCTATCTGTGTGTGTATATGTAAACCTCTCATAACTTTTGAACGGCTTGACTGATCGAAACGCGACTTGCGGCATTCGAAAGGATTCCACTGAACTTAGATTTTCTGAAAATTTGAACCGATTCGGCCCAATAGATTTTGAGAAATTCTAAAAACCGAAAAAAAAGTTGTTAAAACAATGTTTTTTCAAAATAACTTCTAGAATAGTGTACCGATTGTTTTCATAATCTAATCAGCTCTTCTCCTCAGGAAACTGCGTCGAATGCCACTAAGCGGATCAAAATCGGCTAATTCGTTCGAGATATATCGTAGTCAATAGATTTCAAAAAAAGTGTTTTTTCAAAATAACTACGAGATTTCTCAACCAATCGATTTTGTACCTCTTACAATGTTTTTAGAGCTTAAAAAACTGCGTCGATTGCCGTTTTAAAGATCAAACGACGCGTTCAAAAGTTATAACCGTTTAAAAATTCCAAAAAAATGTTTTTTGAAAATAACTGCAACATTTTTCAATTTTTTTTTATTTATCAGTTTTTGTGTTAAAAAAGCCGCATTGAATAACGTTTGAAAAATCAAAATCAAACGACGCGTTCAAAAGTTACAGCTTTTCAAAAATTAAAATAGTGCGGTGTTATCAGCAATTTTTGGGTATATTATCAAGTGCTTCGAACCCAAAGCACTTGAAAATAGCGGAAAGTTCCAGGGATGGCCCGCAGGGTCAACCGATTTACAGATTTTTTTTGTTTGGATACGTGTGATTATATTTAATTTTATTTATCTTTTCAGCTTTTCATTATTGGGATAAAATCATATTTCTATTTATTTTAAAGTCATTTTGACTTTATAATTATTAGATATCTATTTTGTAGATTATACGAGAGATATTAATGTGCAAATTATATTTCTACGACCAGTTTGGGAATCCTTACATGGTTTATGTATTGAGTAAACAAAGCTATGGTATCTGCTGAAGTGGTTTACATGGCATACAATTTTGATAGCTGGTGAATGTGCGCTCTGCTCTGTGAAAGTATACACTGCAATGCAATTCAACTGCAGCAGAGCTGCAGAGTACTACATAGGTCAAGATACAATAACTCATACACAATGGCGTCCGAACCTATTATTTCCTATGTAATGCTTGTTACAATAATTTGCAACTCAAGTGCTTACTCAGTACAAAGACAGTCAACTTGATCTCCATTATTCTTCGCAACGGCTTATCATCTCTCGATGTTTTGTTTCATAAAAGGGTTCCGTAATTCAAAGCTTTTACAGTTCTATTATCTGAAAACTCTTTAGTCACTGAGCTTGGTTTTGAATGTGAGATTTTTATAAAATCTTACTTAAATTTTCACAAATAAATCACAATACACAACAAAAAGTTTCATTTAGAGTTGTTGCATTTTTAACAGTAATCTTTTTTTCAACCGTGGATTTCCAATTGCGTATTTGGTATAATACGCTCTTGTTTCTGTAGTCACATTTTTCGCGCGAATTTTGTACGTTATAGGGCATGACAGAAAAAAATCTCATATTCAAGGCATTGCATATCATCGAAATCACTGAAATGCTTCAGACTGTCCAACAGCGGATTTTTCTTAGAAGTTGTAATTTAAATCATGATTTAAAAAAATATTTAGAAAAACTGGAAGTGCGCCACTGATATTCAAGTCGTTCTAATATAGTGAAAGGTTATAGGAAAAAGAGTGTAGTATAAGAAATCCTGTTGGCGAACATAAAATTTTTCAGGTCGTCTTTCGACTAGTTAAAAAGAAATGAATGACATGAACTCTCTCAATAATCGTAAATCTTTCCAGCCGGAGCGCTCTATAATAATATCTACGATCTTTCTTGAATACACCTACCGTGTAGGATGCACCTCTATAGAGGCACAAATGGTTTAAAAATGTTTTATAAAAACGTTGAAAGCAATGGATTTTATTTTCTTTTCAGTCTTATCAAAAAATTGAATTTTATCTACGTTGATAAAAATAAACCACCCTTTAATGTGTAAACAGTAACAGACAAAATAATCATGCATTTGTTGATCAAAGCTGATTACTAAAAGCTGATCGTATTTTCTTAACATCTCTAATGCCCGCTACATCGTTATTCTAATTTAAAATGCAGATTTTAACAATTACGTTTTCGAACATGGAACGTGAAACAAGCTTAAAAACTATTTTTAATGGTACACCCAGTGTCTAATGTTTATATTGTACCTATGCTTAACAATTTTTATTATTTTCTACAAGAATATGACTGTTTCGTTTTGTTATTTATAAAGGTGCTATGTAAAATTCTCAATTTACACCATAAAACGTAATAGTGACATTAAGTTTTGTCTTCTTTTTGAAAAATATTTTTATTTGTCAAGTCACTTTAAATTTTTAAACTCTTTTTGAACATTTATTTGTAGTCCAGTCACGAGAGATTAAAACGGGGGGTCCACCTTGCGTTTTGTGCAGCAAATGATTTTATTTTTTTGTGTCCTCAAGCATATTTAGGAGATGTTAAATCCAAGTTTGCGACCTCTAAAATAGGGCGGGGGAGTTTTGGTGGGCTCAAAACCACGATTTTTTTGCACTTTTTTCGGTTTTTTGCTTATAACATAAAAATGGCTGATCCTATCGAAAAAATGGCCCTATCCAAAATTAAAGGGCATAAAATTTACTTCAAAACGCACTAGTCAAATATGTTTTTTTTCCGATTTTTACTGATTCTAGAGAACTTCGAAAAGCAAAATAAAAAATAAACTCTTTTTTTGTTTGAAGGCGCTAATCTCAGAAACTATCAATCTGTAAAAGAAGAAAAGTAGTAATCAATGAGACCCTATACGAGTTTTTTAAAAATTCAATCCCAAAGGGTGAAAACGGGAGTGTAGAATTTATTGTAATGACAAAAAATCCTACATCCACGTTTTACCCCCTTTGGGATTAAATTTAAAAAAAAATCGAATAGCCTATAACCTTCCTTAATAAACGGGCTATCTAACAAAAAAAAATGTTTTCAAATCGGACTGGTAATTCCTGAGATTAGCACGTTCAAACAAAAAAAAATAAACTCTTTTTTTGTTTGAACGCGCTAATCTCAGGAACTAAGAGTCCGATTTTTTTTTGTTAGATAGCCCGTTTATTGAGGAAGGTTATAGGATATACAAATTTTTTTTAAATTTAACCCCAAAGGGGATAAAACGTGGATGTAAGATTTTTTGTAATAACAAAAAATTTTACACCCCTGTTTTACCCCCTTTGGGATTGACTTAAAAAAAAACTCTAATAGCCTATAACCTTCCTTAATAAACGGGCTATCTAATAAAAAATTTTTTTTTCAATCGGACTTGTAGTTCCTGAGATAAGCGCGTTCAAACAAAAAAAGAGTTTATTTTTTTTTTGTTTGAACGCGCTAATCTCAGGAACTACCAGTCCGATTTAAAAAATATGTTTTGTTAGATAGCCCATTTATTAAGGAAGGTTATAGGCTATTCGAGTTTTTCAATAGTTAAAAGTTTGAAAAAATGCTTTTTTTTATTTTGGTAAATTTTGGCGGTTTTCTAAGTTCTGCGGAGCCGGTAAAAATGGTAACAGAAACATATTTGACTAGTGCATTTTGAAGTACATTTCGTGCCCTTTAATTTCGAATAGGACCATTTTTTCGATAGGACCGGCCGTTTCCATGTTATAAGCAAGAAACCGAAAAAAGTTCAAAAAAATCGTGGATTTTAACCCACCAAAACTCCCCCGCCCTGTTTTAGAGGTCGCAAATTTGGATTTGACATCTCCTAAACATGCTTGAGGACACAAAAAAATAAAATCAATTGCTGCACAAAACACAAGGTGGACTTCCTCTCGTGACTGGACTATTGGTATATTTTTAAAACGGGTTACAATATTGATAAAAATAAATATTTTTTTGCAAAATCAGAAAGGACGAATGAATTATGAGACTAAATTTAAGCCAAAATAGCAAGAAAAACTTTTTATTATGACATAAAAAAATAATTAACTTTAACAATTTAAGTACTTTTTGTCCTAATTGCTTATAAAGCATATTAATATAATTAGTAGCTTTCATAATTATAATTTAGTGATAAAGTTACACACTTGGCAACGATAAAGTTTTTTATTTATTCCGAACAACCGTTCTTGTGAAATATTTTGTTACAATTTTGTAGACACTTGACCCATATAATAACAACGTGAAATGCATTGCTTAGTATAGTTTTGTAAATTTTATTATATAACATGTGAACACTTGGCGATTTTACAACTCAACTACTATTTCAAATTTTTTAAACATTTTGAAATAATACTATACTTGCCAACACTCAACATTAAAATATTTACCTCAAAAAACTTCTATTCATACATAATAGTATTTTTATTAATTCTTTAAACCTTTTTACACCAAATGATATTAAATATCTCAGCATTAATAATTTATACCACATCCATATCGTCATAAGACGAATGACGGATATGGTCATAAAATGTTTATACCATATAGTCCAGTAATATTAGATTTCCACTGCAGAATAATTTCCAGTTAGCTGAATTTTTGAATACACCTTCGTTATGGTGTTTTAAAAAACGTGTGAAAAGTCCCCATCGATATCGTGCCGGCGTTGCCAGATATTCGAGGTTCAAGTTCACGAGATACGGTTTTTTGCAAATTTCTCGGTTCTTGTAGAGGACACAATTCTCTACAACTTTTGTATAAACAGTTTTTGTCCACGATTCATTGTTTTACTTATTTAAGTACCCGCGACTTCCTCCCCCTTGATTTTACATAAAGGGATTATGCTGCTTCCCGACGGCTTAATATAATGATTTGTACTTTTATTTAAGTTGAACTTTGATAACATTAATTATAATTTTATCGAAATTATTGCAGTAGGTAGTTCTCTAGTTATAAACAACCAAACATACAAATCGACAGCAGTGTTACAGACAGACAGAAATACAATTTTTTTTCGAAAATACGAAATTTATGCTTGATATAAATTATAAATACTATTCGTAAAGTAATTTTGTAAGAACAAATTACAAGGGTTGAGAGAGTGCGGATTAAGTATAAGTATGCATTCGCATACCGTATGTATAACGCACTCTACTAAGAGTAGCCCGGAGTAAACATACTTTTAATTTTTTTGCAAAATTCCTTTGTAAAAAAAACGGTATGCGTATGCATAGATACCTACTCTTACTTAATCCGCACTCTCTCAACCCCTGTAAGTTTTTTTACAAAATTACATTACGCATAGTCTTTATGATTGATGTCAAGTATAAACATCGTATTTTCGAAAAAAAAAATTGTCTGTCTGTCTGTCTGTTTGAGTGCTGTCGATTTGTATGTGTGGTTGCTTATAACTAGAGAACTACTGAATTAATTTCGATAAAACTATAGTTAATCGTTAGCTTAAAGATCAACTTAAAGTTAGAATAGGTACAAATCAATATGTTAGGCCATCGGGAAGCAGCATAATCCCGTTATGTAAAATCGAGGGGGAGGAAGCCGTGGGTACTTAAATTACTGAAACTATGAATCGTAGACAAAAAATATTTGTACAAAAGTTGTAGATAATTGTGTGTTCTACAAGATTGATAATAATCATGTTTTACTAAAAATGGAACGAAACCGAGAAATTCGCAAAAAACCGTCTATCGTGAACTTGAACCTCGAATATCTAGCAATGCCAGCACGATATCGATGGGGACTTTTTAAACGTTTTTTAAAACACTATAACGAAGGTGTATACAAAAAATCAGATAACTGGGAATTATTCCGTAGATGGGTCGTTTTGTCTAAAATTACTGGGGTAATAGTGATAACTTACTTTTTATTTCAAATTATATTTATTACGAATTTATCTTTGAAAAAATATTACTTATAGCCAATTATGGGCTTTAATACCGTATTCATATTATAATATTATGTAAGTAGTACCGAAGCAACTGCTTGACCAGTTGGTAATTCAATTACGGACAATTCTACACATATCATTAATTTGACAATACATCTACATATCATAATTGTCGCTTATTTCCTTTTACGGTTTTACCTTTTATAAATTTAAAGCTATCGTCTTTACTTTGTGTTTTCAAACCTGGGTTTCAGAACAGTCGAGATTATGGGGATGCCATTTTGTTTATAATATGTCGTTCAGTCAGTTCCTAGATTGTATTTAAGATTAGTTGTATCTTCAATTCAATATTAAAAATAATAATACGAATGGAAAACGAGGGTCAGATAATCTTGGCAGTTTATCGTGGAATTTTTAAACTTGTGTACGATCGCATTTCAATGCTATTTTTACACTAATTATTAACTTCCCAATAATATATACGGAAGTTATTTTATGGGTCCGAAAATAGAAATCAAAATTTTGAATATATTTTTATGTTTAAAGGTCACTCTAGTATTTTTACATTACTTTTGAAAAGGTGTGTGTGTGTATGTACGTACGTACGTGGGTAGTCATTTCTTTCTAGCACGAAATCTCGCGAATAACAAATGACATCGGCTTCGTTAGATTCCCAAGCAATGCGTACTAACGTCAATGTGATCCGAAAGAAATTTTATCAAAAGTGGTCCAGCAGTTTTTTGTTTAAACAAAAAAATTGCAAAAAAGTGGATTTTAGGAATTCTGGAAAAAAATTTATCGTATATAATTTGTTCTGGCGGCAATTGATAATTTTAAATATCAGATATTTTCATAGAGTTTAACAACAATGTAATTTCACCCAGACCATTTATATAAGTTATTTTTATTAATCAAATACGTTCTTATTATATTATGTTTTGATATAAATAAATTAATATTCATTCATAATATTCAATAGTCATCATACTGGGAAATTGGTCGGGTGGACCTCAATTGTCGCTCTTCTAGAGTTCTAATACACGATCCACCCCACGGATTGTTTTTCACTGTATTTAAGCCGAATATTTTATATATGCATGTATATGATTTAGTTCAAGTATGATATAAACATTAAATTAATATAGGTAGATAGGTACTTCGTTTATTATGGTTACTGAAGTTGCGTTACTACTTAACTGACATTGACGACATAACCAGATTTGCTCCCAACCGCAGATGATGACGTACTCACGCTATGTCAACTGTTCGTAAGTCAGATTTATTATAAAAGTTTGCAACTAAATCTCAGAGTACCGGAGTCCCATAATGCTACCCGGAAACTTTACGTTGTTGAGGTTTTAGATAAAATTATTCACAGCGCTTCTGTCACTGCAACTCTTTTAATACCTACATTTTTTACTGTTTACGTTAATAATAAGATACGTATATCTTTATTTTTCAGTTTTCACTAAAAACTGAAAAATAATTATGCATGTATCCATAGCTGTCCTGAAAATATTTCAAAATACCTCTGTTGATAATATTAATTTACATTGTGGATATTTCCGAAAATAATTGCTCTATGCAAGGTGTCTTGATAACTTTTTATGTCCACCTGTCAACGATGTATACAGGGTGAGTTCGACCACCCGTATCCGTCGTTTTTTTCGTAAACGGTTAGTCGTAGAAAGTTGTGTTAAAAATTTGTAATATAAAAGCCGTAATAAAGAATCGAATGGTAATAATTTTTCTTTCGGGAACGTCGGCTTCCCTATTAGTTTGCTCCAGAATGTCCAGAACTCCAGAATTAAAAATAGCACGACAGGTCGAAAGTGGTATTGTTGAAAAGATCTTTAAAAAATAAGCAAGTTTTGTAGGAAAATTTTTTTTATTACTGCCACCCCTGTAAATTTCTATAAGTATAATTATAAATTATTATATGTTCAGAACTCCGGAATTTTGAAAGTGATGCTGTTGAAAAGCTCTTTAAAAAATAGGCAAGTTTTGCTAGAAAAATTATTTAATTACTGCCAGCCCTGTTAAGTAACATTCGTTTGAAATTATTAAATTAAAATTTCATAATATAATAACGAATGAAGTCGGCATTCGAATTTTAGCAGCCTTAGACATTATCACAAGTGTTCAAATTCTCTTCCATTTACTCTTTAATACATACTACTGAGCTCTTCTGGTTATACTGTGAGTATACTTCTTCAGTGTTTAATGATCGATAGATAGGTAACTAGATTTTAAATGCGGACTTTTAAAAAGTTCGTTATTATGACATTTTAATTTAATAATTTCGAACAAATATTACTTAACAGGGGTGGCAGTACTAAAAAATAAATCCCTACAAAACTTGCTTATTTTTTAAAGATCTTTTCAACAATATACCACTTTCGACATATCGTGCTATTTATAATTCCGGAGTTCTGGACATTCTGGAGCAAACTAATAGAGAAGCCGACCTTCCCGGAAAAAAAAATTATCACCATTCGATTCTTTATTTGGGCTTTTATAATACAAATTTTTGACACAACTATCTACGACTAACCGTTTTCGAAAAAAACGACTGATACGGGTGGTCGAACTCACCCTGTATACTAGTGTCTAGGTGGAGCTATTTTTAACAACTGTTTTCACTTAAGCCGTTTAATAATCCTATTCATTATATAGATGATTTCTTTTTTACGTTTTTTATATAAAATCCAGCTTTACTTGAAATATCTGTAGGTAAACTAGTTAATAAATTATTATTAACGTTTATTGTGCAAACTTTATTAGACGTTAACAATATACGCCTGAAAGTTTTTATTTACGTTAACTTAACTGAACAAAAAAGTTTCTGAAATATTAAGTTGAACCAGTTTCAAAATTCCCGTGTTTTGCTGCGCTTTTGTTATTTAAAAGTTTTCAATTGTGTGCACTAATTTTGCGGTTGTATTCTGAAAGGTTCAAAATGTTTTAAATAACAATACGCTATGTATTATTCCAGGTTTTGTTATTGTTTATTACAATGATAATATGTTTGGATGTATTTTAAATTCAATTCACGCAATTCGACCTGTGGTTAATGTTTCTACTCCAAATTGAATTTCAAATTGGAATTCTACTAAGCTATATTAATTTAACTTTGAAATCAAAACTTAATTACAAATTTAATGTCTTATGTCCAAACGTAAAATTGGCTTTTAAAATATTATTGTTAAATAGGAGTTTCACTAAATGTCATTATATAATATAGTCATTACAGTATATTCATTATACAGGTGTCCCGCGACAGAAGCTTATTTCTATGAATTAAAAATATTATATCAACAACGAGTTGAAGTCTTAATTTAAAAGATATATCAGTTTATGTATTTGTGTACCTACCTTTATGTTGTTTTATATGGTCTTAATTCAGATTCGTCCTGTTTTTCTGTTTCAGAAACCAACCCCCCCCCCCCATACTGGAGATATCTTAAATGAAGACGTAAAATGAGTTTATTTAAAGTATTTTTACTTGATTCAAAATACTTTAATTGTATTTTCTTTTCTACTATTTTATAAAAGTAATAAACGAAGATGCTAAAATTGTCATCACGGATCATTAAGAACAGAAAAAATAACAGGTGCTTAAGGGGAAGAGGTGAAGAAAACGCAGATTGTTTTGACCCATCTAAAGAAAACAATGAACTCAATTTTTAATTCCCCGATAAGAAAATTGAAAATTTTCAAAAATAGGGAAGTTATTGATTTCACCCCGATTTTCGAAAATCGAGTTTTCATCAGATCTCGGCGGTTTGTGTACCTAGGAAGCTATTCTGACTATTTTTACGATAATGTCAGTATGTTTGTATGTATGTATGTGTGTATGTAAACCTCTCATCACTTTTGAACGGCTTGATCGATCGAATCACGATTTACGGCATTCGAAAGGGTTCCACTGAACTTAGATTTCCTGAAAATTTGAACCGATTCGACCCAATAGATTTTGAGAAATTCTAAAAAACCGAAAAAAAGGGTGTGGGTCGCGGGATTCCCGGCAGATGTGAAACATTTTTATAGCTTGAATCTTTTATTTATTGAACTTGACAAATTTATCAAAATAAAATCTAGCCTATATCACTTAGGGATAGTGTAGCTTTCTATTAGTAAAAGATTTTTTTAAATCGGTTCAATAGTTCCAGAGATAATAATTTATGATTTATTACAACGCCGCGAGACATTCTCCCGCTGCGAAGATATTAGAATGTTAGAATCGGTTCAGTCGTTCGAGAGATAAGAATTTACAATTTAACACAATTTACCCTAATTTTCCCTCGTTTACCCAAATTTACCCTAGTATACCCTAATTTCTTGAATTTACCCTAGTTTTCCCTAAATACCCTAATTTACTCTTATTTAGCCCCCTTTGCCTTAAGTTACCCCAATTTACCCTAATTTGCCCTAATTTACTCTAAATACCCTAATTTACCCAAATTTTCCTTAATTTAATCTAATTTACTCTAATTTACTCTAATTTACCCTAATTTACTCTAATTTACCCTAAATACCCTAATTTACCGTAATGTACCTTAATTTATACTCTAATTTATCCTAATTTACTTAATTTACTCTAATTAATCCTAATTTACCCTAATTGGCCCTAATTTACTCTAATTGGCCCTAATTTACCCTAATTTCCACCCTGCGAGAAACTGTCACCCTGCGAAGCTATTGAATTAAACGACGTACTATATGCTGAAGTATATACAGCTCTGTAACACCGCGTGTTTTATACTGCACTGTAAGACCGGGTGTGCCACACTCACAGTTTGCGGCTAGCCAGTGCCGCAGTGGTGGGAGAACAGCAGCGAAGGAGAACATTTCGTTGCATGATTTCGTTGCATATTTCCATTCACGCGGTTGTTCACAGCCCGACATACGATGTTTCACATCAAAAAGTTGTTGAAACGATGTTTTTTCAAAATAACTTCTAGAATATTGTACCGATTGATTTCATAATCTAATCAGCTCTTCTTCTCAGAAAACTGCGTCGAATGCCGCTAAGCGGATCAAAATCGGTTAATCCGTTCAAGAGATTACGTAGTCAAAAGATTTCGAAAAAAAGGGTTTTTTCAAAATAACTTCCAGATTTCTCAACCAATCGATTTTGTACCTCTTACAATATTTTTAGAGCTTAAAAAACTGCGTCGAATGCCGTTTTAAAGATCAAAATCGAACAACGCGTTCAAAAGTTATAGCTTTTCAAAAATTAAAATAGTGTTGTTATCAGCAATTTTCAGATTTTTGAGCGCGAAGAGCTCAAAAATCTACTTTTGGGTACATTATCAAGTGCTTCGTATTTTTGGAGTTGGAATGATCCTGTCGTCCAATTGGCTGGAATTTTTAAATTTATTTAGAACTAACATCTATCTTCTATCTATCTATATATATAAAACAGTTCCGTTACTGACTGACTGACTGACTGATTGACTGACAGACAACGCCCAGGTCAAACCGCTGAAGATATAAACTTGAAATTTGGACAGTAGGTTCCTTTTGTGGCGTAGGCACCCACTAAGAAAGGATTTTTTGAAATTCAACCCCTAAGGGGGTTAAATAGGAGATGAAAGTTTGTATGGAAATTCATCATTTTTGAAGTTAGAAGCATGAAATTTTGCACAAAAGTTTCTTATATAACGTAGGTGAGCACTAAGAAATTTTCTATTGAAAACTCATCCCCTAAGGGGACTAAAAAGGGGATGAAAGTTTGCATGGAAGTTCGTAATTTTTGAAGTTAGAAGCAAGACATTTTGCATAGGAGTTCCTTATATTACGTAGGTGAGCAATAAGAAAGGATTTTTGAAAATTCATCCCCTAGGGGGGCTAAATAGGGGATGAAAATTTGTATGGAAATTCGTCATTTTTGAAGCTAGAAGCATGAAATTTTGCACAGAAGTTTCTTATATAACGTAGGTGTGCACTAAGAAATTTTTTTTTTTAAATTCATCCCCTAAGGGGGCTAAAAAGGGGATGAAAGTTGGAATGGAAGTTCGTCATTTTTGAAGTTAGAAGCATGACATTTTGCACAGGAGTTCCTTATATTACGTAGGTGAGCAATAAGAAAGGATTTTTCGAAATTCAACCCCCGAGGGGGTTAAATAGGGGATGAACGTTTGTATGGAAATTCGTAATTTTTGAAGTTAGAAGCATGAAATTTTGCACAAAAGTTTCTTATATAACGTAGGTGAGTACTAAGAAATTTTTTTTTGAAAATTCATCCCCTAAGGGGGCTAAAAAGGGGATGAAAGTTTGCATGGAAGTTCGTCATTTTTGAAGTTAGAAGCATGACATTTTGCATAGGAGTTCCTTATATTACGTAGGTGAGCAATAAGAAAGGATTTTTGAAAATTCATTCCCTAAGGGGGCTAAATAGGGGATGAAAGTTTGTATGGAAATTCGTCATTTTTGAACGGATCTGGATGAAATTTGGCACAGAGATAGATTATAGTCTGGAATAGCACACAGGCTACTTTTTATCCCAGAAAAATGTACGGTTCCCGTGGGATAGTTTTGTTTTTGTTTTTCACAGAGCAAGGGATCGACATGATTTTTTGCATAGTGGTAGTTTAGTGGTCAGAGAATGTTATAGGCTACTTTTTATCCCGGAAAAATGTACGGTTCCCGTGGGATAGTTTTGTTTTTGTTTTTCACAGAGCAAGGGATCGACATGATTTTTTGCATAGTGGTAGTTTAGGGGTCAGATAATGTTATAGGCTACTTTTTATCCCGGAAAAATGTACGGTTCCCGTGGGATAGTTTTGTTTTTGTTTTTCACAGAGCAAGGGATCGACATGATTTTTTGCATAGTGGTAGTTTAGGGGTCAGAGAATGTTATAGGCTACTTTTTATTCCGGAAAAATGTACGGTTCCCGTGGGATAGTTTTGTTTTTGTTTTTCACAGAGCAAGGGATCGACATGATTTTTTGCATAGTGGTAGTTTAGGGGTCAGATAATGTTATAGGCTACTTTTTATCCCGGAAAAGTGTACGGTTCCCGTGGGATAGATTTGTTTTTGTTTTATCTTTAGAACTACTAAACCGATTTTAAAAATTCTTTCACTAATAGAAAGCAACGCAGGGGGGCAGATTCTCGCGGGGGGATAACAAATTAGGGGGAAGATTCACGCGGGGGGATAACAAATTTAGGGGGGAGATTCTCGCAAGGGGATAACAAATGTAATGTATTATTAATATTCGAGCGAACGAGCGAAGCGAGTGAGTAATGTATTAATAAAATTCGAGCGAACGAGCGAAGCGAGTAAGTATTGTATTATTAATATTCAAACGAACGAGCGAAGCGAGTGAGTCATGTATTAATAAAATTCGAGCGAACGAGCAAAGCGAGTGAGTTATGTATTAATAATAATCAAGCGAACGAGCGAAGCAAGTGTCTAATGTATTAATAAAATCCGAGCGAACGAGCGAAGCGAATGAGTTATGTATTATAAAATTCGAGCGAATAAACACGACCAACCCGGCTTCGCTTCGCAGGAGGAGAATTTTTTGCGGGGGGGATAATAAATTGTAATCGTAAAATACGTGGGCGAAGCCACGGGTAACGGCTAGTCTATACATATAAATAAAACAGTTCCGTTACTGACTGACAGACAACGCCCAGGTCAAACCGCTGAAGATATAAACTTGAAATTTGGACAGTAGGTTCCTTTTGTGACGTAGGCATCCACTAAGAAAGGATTTTTTGAAATTTAGCCCCTAAGGGGGTTAAATAGGGGATGAAAGTTTGTATGGAAATTCGTCGTTTTTGAAGTTAGAAGCATGACATTTTGCACAGGAGTTTCTTATATAACTTTGGTGAGCACTAAGAAATTTTTTTTTTGAAAATCCATCCTCTAAAGGGGCTAAAAAGGGGATGAAAGTTTGTATGGAAGTTCGTAATTTTTTAAGTTAGAAGCATGAAGTTTTGCACAGGAGTTCCTTATATAACGTAGATGAGTAATAAGAAAAGATTTTTGAAAATTCATCCCTTAAAGGAGTTAAATAGGGGATGAAAGTTTGAATGGAAGTTCATCATTTTTGAAGTTAGAAGCATGAAATTTTGCACAGGAGTTTCTTATATAACGTAGGTGAGCAATAAGAAAGGATTTTTAAAAATTCATCCCCTAAGGGGGTTAAATAGGGGATGAAAGTTTGTATGGAAGTTCGTAATTTTTTAAGTTAGAAGCATGAAATTTTGCACAGGAGTTCCTTATATAACGTAGATGAGTAATAAGAAAGGATTTTTGAAAATTCATCCCTTAAAGGAGTTAAATAGGGGATGAAAGTTTGAATGGAAGTTCATCATTTTTGAAGTTAGAAGCATGAAATTTTGCACAGGAGTTCCTTATATAACGTAGGTGAGCAATAATATGTATTAATAAAATTCGATCCGACGAGCGAAGCGAGTGTGTAATGCAATATTAATATTCGAGTGAACGAGCGAAACGAGTGAGTAATGTATTAATAAAATTCGAGCGAACGAGTGAAGCGAGTGAGTATTGTATTATTAATATTCAAACGAACGAGCGAAGCGAGTGTGTAATGTATTAATAAAATTCGAGTGAACGAGCGAAGCGAGTGAGTAGTGTATTAATAAAATCCGAGCGAACGAGCGAAGCGACTGAGTTATGTCTTATAAAATTCGAGCGAATAAACACCACCAGCCCGGCTTCGCTTCGCAGAAGGAGAATTTCTCGCGGGGGGATAATAAATCATAAATCTAAAAATACGTGGGCGAAGCCACGGGTAACGGCTAGTGTGTACATTATTAGGTATACTCCTTATCTAAGATTACGTTAGCAGTAACTTCTTCTACCCTTATAAAACGTCTATCTGCTTATCTATATCTATTTCATGCGGTTTTATTTTCTATGAAGGTACATTATCTGGTCAGGTTTTAGACCAAAAATTGGTTCCGTAGTTCTCAAGTGATAATAACAATTATATTTGCATTAAACGCGGGTAATATGAAAAACAGAATCTTCGACATATTTTACGCATTTTCTTAACACCTTCAACGATAACATATCTGTTGTACGACACAAATTTGTTTATACTTTTTGCTTGCGATTAATATGAAGTCCATAGTTTTCTTAGCGAAGAACAAATTTATCCACGCGGAAGAATTCGCGAGAAAAATCTAGAATGTAGGTATTTAAACTTTGGAAATGTGTGTTACGAGTGTGATACGGCCTCCTTATAATTCTGTCCATTTAAATAAGATCAGAGAGGACAATGTGACTCGATCATGGCCGCAAATAGATCTAATTCTCGCCAAACCATACTTGATTTAAACTCCAGGGCCACATTAGTATGCCATAAACCTATATGGAAGGTTAGGTATAGCTATAATCCAGAATAATTTCTTAGGATATTACATTATGCACGAGAAATACTTACACTAACTACATAATATACAAGTATAACTTATGTAACATGTATACGTATTATAGTGGTACACACATAGTGCTATTTGAAATGCTCAAAACTGATGTTTATACTAAAGATAAGATATTATTTATTTGCTCTTAAATGCAAGCTATATACTGAAGAGGTTGTTATATACAAAATGTTGTCATCGAATTCGAATCTGAATATTCGTCTCTTGGGGATACTACCGGGGACTTACTGTTTTTTACTTTCAACCTCTCTAGGCTCATTTACACTTGGCAAGTTTACTGGTGGAAAGTACTTTCCGCCAGTAAACTTGCTATGGGATAATTAATGTTACACATAGATAGTTTAGTGACCGACTAGTAGAATTACAAAATGGCGCCAAGTGCGGTTGAGCGTGCTGCTGTTAATGTTATTACAATGGCAATTGCCGAACAATTAATTGAAAAGAATAAAATGAAGAAACGAATGTGGGTAAAGGACTGGATTAAGCGCAGAAATATGCTAGGGGCTTCTGCTCGACTTCTAAAAGACATAGCAACCGAAGATCCAGAATCATATAAAAATTTTATGAGAACACCGCTCTCAAAGAAGAATTTTTAACACTAGTTGCACCAAAACTTACAAAATCGAAGAGATTCATGAGAGCTCCACTTTCTCCTCGAATAAAATTAGAGGTAACATTGCGATACCTAGCTAGTGGCGATAGTTTGGCGTCTTTACAGTATTTATACATCATATGATCGTTGCTTTGTGTATCCCACAAGTCTTCATATTTTTCAAAATGATTTAAAAATATCATTATTTGATCACTGTTTCACTTCATTTTCCTTTCGCAACTTGCCGTGATACTGTTTACACAGGGAAAGTTACAAGCCTGGACAGTAAAGTTAGCCAGTAAACTTGCCGGCTCTTCAACTTCACTTTCCACTTGCCGGCAAGTAGAAAGTGACACTACATACCCATTTACACATGGCAAGTTTACTGGCGGAAAGTACTTTCCGCCAGTAAACTTGCCTGGTAGGGAAGTATATTAGATTCAGTCCAAAATTTTGTTTTTCGGGATCTTAATAGATCTTCACGTGTTGATACCCTAGGAACCCTTTGAGACTATTTTCTGATTGATGTCTCTCTCCCTCTCCCCCCTCGCCCTCCCTCTCTCTCTATGGTGAAATTTTTCTCCTGCGATATTTTAAAAACAGAACAACATAGGATTATGCGATTTGTTTGGTTGTATTTGTCAGCATTTAAATTTAAAATAAAATGGGTTCAGTAGATCTCAAATATTTTTTATATTTATTTTTATATTCTACCTTTAGTTTTCGTACTCTAGTTCCGGTCATTTTTGATTACCATTTCTATTTTGAACAGTTTTAGACCAGAAGTATTTTGCCAGGATCCAGGTAAAATTTCCTAGATTATTATTATTGTAAAATGATTGCACGATAAAGTTTTGATTCCCAACGCATGTTTTGTAATTATTTAATTTACTGCAGATTATTAATAGTGTTGACCAAGGACTGCTAGGTACGTGTACAGGCAATGACCAATGACTAAGCTTGGAAATAGACAAGGGATAGACTATCTCCCCAAAGTATTACTTATGTAAAGTGTATGTATCTAGATTAAATTAAATTAAAAACTATAATGAAGTAACTTTTTAAATATAAATACATAGATTTAAAAAGTTACTTCATTATAGTGTTTAATTCATAACCAAAAAACCAGTCAAGTGCGGATCGTACTCGCTTGAAGAGGGTTCCGTACTATTGTTTCCCGTTGGAATTTAAAGATTTTCGTTTAGATTTTCCTGTAAACTATGAGTGAGGCCCTTTATTCCGTATTTTTTTTTAAATATCAGGCTCAGTAGATAAGGGGTAAATACAGGATTTTCGTATTATTTTTCGTTCCCCGTGAGAATTTAAAGACAGGATTTTCGATTAAGTTTTCCTGTAAACTATGAGTGAAGTCCTAATTTCTATTCCCTATTTTTTCAAAACTTTTGGCTCAGTAGTTTTGGTGGTAAGGGGGGGGGGGGTAATGCTCGATTTTTGTATTTATAGAACCCTAAAAATGCTTTATTGCGCGTTTAAAGCTGTTGAAATTGCTATCTCGAATCGATGCTATCGTGCTATCTAAAATTCCGGAGTTTTGAACATATAATAATTTATATTTATACTTATAGAAATTTACAGGGGTGACAATCATAAAGAAATCCCTACAAAACTTGCTTATTTTTTAAAGATCTTTTCACCAATACCACTTTCGACCTATCGTTATATATATAATTCCGGATTTCTGGACATTCTGGAGCAAACTAAAAGGGAAGCCGACCTTCTCGGAAAAAAAAATTATCAACATTCGATTCTTTATTTGAGCTTTTATAATACAAATTTTTGACACAACTCTCTACGACTAACCGTTTTCGAAAAAAACGACTGATACGGTTTGTCTGACTCACCCTGCATATTCAGAGAGTACATTTTGCATGTATATTAAATTATTTTTAATTCAACCATAGGCGTAGATGTGGGTAGTCTTCTTAAAGGATTTTCAATAAAAAATGGCACGCTACTGACTTCTTTACGATTTAAAAGCTTTGCGGGTTGAGGCAGGTAAAAATACAAAAAAGTGTCTCTTGGTAATTTTTGATAAAATGAACCGTCTTCGAGAAAATATCATAATTTTTAAACTTTTCTGGAAAATTGTGCATTTACAGACTACATTATACTCGATAAAAATGTAAATCTCTTGTTAGAGAAGTGTGAAAAAAAACTATACTACGCGCCCATGGTTGAATTAAAGACAAATTTTAATACTTGCAAAATGTACTCTCTATTAGTGTGTGCAAAGTTTAATTAAGTAGCTGGCACTATTCAAAAATAAATAAAAAATTTTACATTTTTTTCAAATTTTAACATCCTGTATCTATCTTGTGATGGAATTAATTTGGTGTTGTCGGGTCCACTTAGTTTTAATCAAAAGAAGAATTGTGCCCACGATACTAATTCAACTCAATGCACAGATACCAAGTATATGTGTGTAATCCAACACTAAGATAACGTTGAATATCGATAATTTCAACGTGTTAAAAATATTAAAGGGGGTTCATTTATTGAATGTCTTTTACAGGGTTATATTAAGTTCTGAATCTATTGGCGATTTTGGGTTTGAATCCCACAGTTGCTATCCTTTTGAGTATATCTCAGATGGATTTTTGACGGGTTAATAATAATAGAAAACAATTAACACTTTCAAACAACAATAAATATAATATTTAATATATTGAAGTAACTATGGCTCGAATGTTACAATTTTACAGACGTTTCTTACACAAATTAAAACTTTACACTTTAAAATATTTCCCAGCAAGGTTTACTAAATCGAATAATTCTATATTATGTTCCAATTTCGTTATGACACAATCAAAAAATGAGTTAAACTATAAACATTTGCATTCAGCCAAATGTTTATTAAGCAAATAATTATTATACGTGAAATTTTCTATGAATATGATATAAGTTATTAGCAGAATTAATGCTGATGTGCATAAAACGCAGTAACGATGTACAAAGGATACTAGATTCGCCAGTAATATAATTGTTAACGCCAATTATTACTACAATAATCGAATTTTTAAACAAAAGACACAATTGGTTTTTTTAAATACTTGTCATGAAATTGTCTGTACGTTAAATATAAGCGTCAGTCGTCGTCACGATTGTCGAGTTAGCAAAATTCATGGTGATAACGGTCGAAGAAAGATGTAGTCAGAATTTGGTCAATTGGTCAACATATCTCTACGGGCAGAGGATGTTAAATGTTAGTAAGGACCCGTAGGTAGTTCTTTTCGTTTCAAGAATACTATTCAGGTTAAATTTGTTAATTATTAATGGGTTATTACTTAAGACAGTTAGGTGTTAAATTGTGGTTTAAGGAAGATTTCGCCGGAGCCTATGTCCAAAGTCGAAGATAATTCGTCCTGGAAGAAGATTGTCAAAACAAAACCGAATACTGAAGTTAAAATATATATATATATAAATATCCAGATAGGTCGGTACTCAAAGCTAACAACTGAACGAATCCTATCACTTAAATTCTGCTAAAGAAATATTAAACGCACTGTTAAAACCCACGTGTGCAATCAGCATCAATGTTATATTTATTATTAATATTAACAATACTATTGAAATGTTCCAATTATTTGTATCCAGCAATTTATAAGAATAATTAATCAATATCAACTCTATAAATAGATTAACGATTACCAAGATAAAATAATATCAATTCAAAAAATATTTTCTATGTTTGTAAGTTCACCATGCGGTATAATATGTTCTAAGATTTTAACTTAGAAATCTTATTTTATTTTTCACAAATCGTATAACACGAGATCAATTATTATTAATTATTTTAACACTTTATTACTTTTAGCTGTATTATACTAACGATAAGTCATGAATACGTTTAATAACTTTATAAGGTTAATTTTCAATATCACGCCATTTAATCACACATGTACATCACGTGTACATATTCGATATTAATTATAATATTAACTTAATCTATAAATCATGCATATTATTACTAATTTATTTTGAAATGTCTACTTAACTGAATATTGTAAGAAGATTGAAATAATTACGCATCAGGGGGACTCCGTGATGGAATAATTATTGATAAAACCGTGGATGATATTCCAATATTGAACTCGAATATCGGATCGCACCTGACACACCAGCCTTAGCGAGGTAAATGCCGAGAGAAACATTCGTGTCACGTTGAACAGGCCACAACGCTAGCGAAATAGCTCCGAAATAACATGAATTATAACGCAATGAACGATTGATACTATAAAGTGTGGATCGCTCAATGGCAATCAATATTCATAGAGCATGTAATTATATGGAATCATCAAAACATTAAACAACGGTACTTGTCGTCGGCAAATTACGCGACAATCTGGAAAACATAGCCGTTGCGGACCCATACATATATAAAGGTTTTGTCTTAAAATCAATCATAGATTAATTCCTTAAAGTTTTTTTTTAATTTTTTTAACCTGAAACTTTCAAATATCTTGAGAAATATAAGCACTCTACGAAAAAATGTCCATAATCAAAATTCAATCATTCCGTGGAGGAAATACATTAGTGCTAAAATTAGTTCCCCTTCCCTTTCCCTGTAGGTGCGGCAGAGGTAACTTTGAAATCTTAAATAGGAACCCCTATTTTTTATACAAATTCGGATTTTACGGCTAAAAATACGTAGGATTTGTTTGAAACATTTTTTTCGATTCATGATAAGATGGCGAAATTCAATTGTTCCCATTCAAGATTTCAAAGCTACCTCCCGCCCCACCTACAAGGCAGGGGAGGGGGGCTAATTTTGGCACTAATGCATTTCCTCCGTGGAATGATTGAATTTTGATAATGGACATTTTTTTCGTAGAGTGCTTATTACTCGAGATATTTGAAAGTTTCAGGTTAAAAAATTACACGGTATACAGGGTGTTTCATAATATATGCGCAGGACTTCAGGATGTGATAGCTCGTCCAAAAATATGAAAAAAAGTTTCTATTAACTTACCCTCTAAAATGCACCATTTTAGAGATAAAATTAAGAGTGTTAAAATTAAAAAAAAAAATCGTTTTTTGCGAATATCTCCGGAACCGTTTATCGTACAGAAAACAGCTTTTGTAAGCATTTTCTACTCATAATAAGCTATATTTTGTGCGGATTTTTTTTTTAAGTCATAATTGGTGAAGGTTTTGAAGGGGTAGTGGGTGTTTTTCTCCCCAACTTCTACGCTACTGGAAAAAGTACGGTTTTGAGACGCCCACTTGAACCGACAATGTTTTCTACAAAAAAAAGGTACTCTTGGTCATAAGCTCTAAAGTCGATCGTTTTTGAGAAAAATCAACTTTTATGTTGAAAAACATGGTCAATTTTTTTAAATAAAATTTGTTTCTTCCTAATTAAACAAAATTTATTTAATCGTTAGAACAAGTAACAAAACCAAACGTTAACTTCATAATTGCAAAATTAACAAAAAATTAAAAAATGATACAAAAGATGTCTTTTCAAAATTCCCCAAACACCCTGTATCAACACCCTGTATCTCTAAAATTGTGCATTTTAGAGGGTAAGTATATAGAAACTTTTTTTCATATTTTTGGACGAGCTATCACATCCTGAAGTCCTGCGCATATATTATGAAACACCCTGTATATGTCATTGTTTTGACGCTAACAACTAACAATAATTTAAAACACTTCAATAGTTTCTTAATTGATATTATCAATGCAAATTTTTATACAATAAAATACCAAGCACTCTTTTTATACGATGCGTTCATTTATGAAACAATGTTTGGTTGAGTGTGTACCACTGTACACTGGTTATGTGCTCACAAAGTAGAGTAAGATAGGTCTTGTTTACAGCCAAATAAAGGCAGGTTACGATTATTGCATTAAAGATTAATAAAATCACAAATAGAGGAAATTTTATGCGAAAGGACATTAAATGTTTATCCTCAAATCGAGCAAAAAGTAATTTCTGTTACATACAGGTGATCTACTTGAACTTGATTACCGCCAAAAATCGAGGGATATAGAAAAAAAGGTAGGCATTCATAAAATGTGTTGAAATTGATACCATCAAACGATGCGTATAGTGTGCTGGGGATCAAAGTCAATAAAAAAAAAGCTATAACATTTTTATTAACTGAAATACATACGTACATTGAAAATCTGCTAGTAAAGTTAATGTTTACATTTTTCTTAATCAAAACTGGGTGGAAATAATTAATTTTTATAATTGATTTTTTAATTCGAAATATTCTTAGATCAGAGAGATTCAGTTAATAAATATCTGGGTGGCCGAGCTTTGCTCGGATATGTTCAATAAAAATAGTACTTGTATGCTGTGAGATATTATTTTCTCAGAATATTATTCCGAAACGAATTTATTTCTGAAACATAATTTAAAATAATTGTTTCTATTAAATATTTTAAATACCTATGTGTATTTTTAAGCGTAAAAACTATAAGTATCAACTTGAATCAAGCATTTTTTCCTGTAAATATTACTTAGGTCGCCATTTTCAAATCTACCGCCGTTATTGTTTTGTTGACTGAAGAACTTGCAAAAACCGATTTTCATAGATTGAATATCTTGTAAAAATGTTCGAATCAGATGAAATTTTGCTTGCCCGTTGCCGTTTTAATAATCCATTTTCAAACATTGATACCAAATATCAACTTTATCGAAGTACTTTTTCTCTGTGATGTCATCTTAGTAACTTCCAGTAAATTTCAAATATTTTTTTGCAGTACCTACTGAAAAACTCACAAAAATCGGTTTTCGAAGAAATAGAATTCATATTATATCTTTTAATAACAAACGTCAGACTATAAACCTGCAGCGCAAAACTTTTTTGCATGCATCTTCACCACAGTTTTCAAAAATCGATGTGTTTTGATATACTGCATGCCTGCGGGCCGCCGTGCAAATTTTTAGGCAAAATTTTTTTGTATGTATCTTAACAATAGTTTTCAAAAATCGATGTGTTTTTACACAGACTCGCGGCGCCAGAAGTGCGGCCCTTCGGGCCGCCTGTTTGTCATTATTTACATATTGTGCAAGACACTTCTTATATTAGTGTTCATTTACTCTTGTGATATATTATACAAAATCTATATAGAAATAGGCTTCGAATCGATCTGACAATTGACCGAGTTATAAACAAAAAACTCCTTTTTTTTAATTACTCCCCTCTGGGACCAAGATTCCTACCTAGATCGATTGCTCGCCCCTAAAAATCCCCATTCTGTAAATTTCATCAAAATCGTTAGTCGTTTTTGAGAAAAAAAAGTCTAGGTAAGATTATACGTCATACTATATTTAACGTACATATACATATTTTATATAGGTAATATAAAAATAACATACTTACCTATTTATTTAAATATTAGTTAAAACTACTTACATAATTAGGTTTAGTTTTTATTGCTGTTACTTTTTACTATACAAATAGTTCACGGATTATTTTAATAAGTTAAAAATTCTGTCAAGAGTATTTTGACATATAAATAATGAAAGTAGTTTGTTTTCTCCAAAGCCTACTCACGATATTACAATGTTTTGAAAGGTTAAAAAACCGTTTTATAAAATGATAAAATCGACAGGAAAACGAATTTTTTCAGGGATGAGACCTAGCTAAATCGATTTTTTGCCCCCCGAAACCCCTTTTCGGTAAATTTGATCAAAATCGTTAGAGCCGTTTTCGAGAAAATATTTATATAGGTACATATATACATAGAAACATAGATACATATATACTCGTTTAATAATATAGGGATTAATAATATAGGGATAGATACAGCTATCTTAGTAGGTATATATATATCTTTTCGCACTAACTAAACTTAATAACTGATTGATTCTGGCAGTTTTTCATAAGTATTTTAGGTTACAGTTTTATAAAAATATAAAATTGATTCTCAAATTAAAAATGCATAAATACGAAACTTTCCTATGAGATCAGTTAGGTATTGAACTAGTAAATTTGTTTCTTTAATGAAACATTTCGTCAGTGCCAATGCTTTACTATTTTATGCTCGGAGGAAAATATTAAAATGATTTATACCGCTTTTGAACTTAAGGCAGATATGAGATATGGCTTTATATTTTTCTCGTCGAAATAGTCGGCGGAAAATTTATTTTGCTATTTTTTTCATATTAGCCCAAGCAACAAAATTTTATATCATTTTAAGTTCAGAAAAATTGGCTATAAAATCATCAAATCTTTCAAAAAAATAAAGGCAACCTAATTTTTGCTTAAATCGCTTCAGGACAATATAAGAAATAAATGAGGAAACATCCTATTCAACCAAATTTCTGTGGTCCGACAGAAGTATTGAAAAAGGGTTTTTTGCAAAAAAAAATGTAAAATGGTTTGCAATAACGAAGAAACGTTTAATATAAATTACAGGGCGTTGAGTTTCACACAATTTTCTCTAAATAAGTGAAATATTTCAATAATTGTATCCTTTTTTTGTCGACAATCCTTTTTTCACTTTGAGCTACCTGGGGATGTTTACTAGCTTCACTCTTAGGAAACGATTCATGAAACAATTATTGATTGGATTTACTTTTTTGGAAATCGAGTCCGATTTTTCCCGGCTTGTTATTAATAATTGTTCTCTACGTTTAATAGTAAATAAATTCTCTCAAAGTAAAGAAAAAATGTTTAATATAAATCATAAGTACCTACGCATAAAACTGTCTTCAAAGTCTATTTCAAAATTTTAATATGTTTTTTTTATATTTTCTGACATTTATAATACTGAAACGACAGAAGAAATAGGTGCTGAAAATTTCCATCAGAATTCAATTTCCCATTCAATCTATATATTATCTTCTAGTAGGGAAGAGGTGAAAGGGAATCCTCTGAGATATAAGGACACAATGTTGAATAGCTTCTGTGCACAACTCCTCACCACTGTTCTATACCTACACGTATTGTACCAACTTACACATAAATCATAATAATATGATTTGTATATACATAGACATAGCTAGGGGTAAAGTGCCTTTACCTCTATTATTCATCGCAATCGTACATAATTGTATGTCTTTATTTTGTCAATAGAAATTAAAATTTATATTAATTAACTGTTCGCAAACCTTTAAATAAATTACGGTTTAAATAACTATGGTACTGTTTTTATCAAGATAAATTAGTGAAAAACATATTCTGAAGATAATTATTTGTGATGTTTATATCTAAAACATTTGTTTGTTTGTGAGTTTGTATGTAGGGGGTAATCTCTGGAACTGCTGAACCGATTCTAAAAATTCTTTCACTAATAGAAAGCTATACCATCCCTGAGTGCTATAGACTATATTTTATTTTGATAAATTTCTCGCTTGGGGGGGGATATTATAAAGAGGTAAATTTTGTTTGTGTTATAGGGGGCGATCTCTGAAACTACTGAACCAATTCTAAACATTCTTTCACTAATAGAAAGCTACGCTGTCCCTTAGTGATATAGGTTATATTTTATTTTGTTTGATAAATTTCTCGCGGGTGGGGGGAGTAATTCTTGTGGGATAGTAACAAAATGTAACTCTGAAATTCTTTTGCATTTTAACGTATTGGCGGAATCCTACTAATCCGACTTTGCTTCGCAGTGGAGAATTGAGAATTTCTCACGGGGGGAGATAATAAATCATAAATTCTTAGCACCCGGGCGAAGGCGGACGGAACCGCTAGTAGCTAAATAAAATTCTAAATGAGATTTAAAATTCTCACAAAGAAGATCATAAAATATTCTTGTTATTAAGGTCAGTAATATATTTTCAGTTTTTTTATTCAATCCGAAAATAAACAAGTAAGATTATCAGTGTCATTGATAATCCTAGTTGATGAGCATCTAGAGGTGGATTTAGGATTTATAACGCTATTACTAGACATTTGCCACCTGTGCATTGATATTTACATGAAAATAACGTGATATTAATCTCACGTTAGTAACGTCATCAACTAAATGATGTCATCATTCAAGTTATTTTCACGTTGAAGTGAGACCAGACAGAAAAAAAATAACACATGGTGAATGACGATACCTAATTATTGACAATGTGTCAAAAACTTCGATGTCTTTTTTCAAAAAACTAACTAACATTAAAGGATCTGTTGTTATCTACATATATTTTATATTCAAACTTACTTTTGATATTTTTTTTTGTTTACCTAATTGAAAAATGTTGGTTTTCTAAAAATGTTGCCGCCTTCAAAATTTTGCCGCCCTGAGTAGTGATCCGTCTGAGTCAGACATAAAATGCGTCTGTCAGATTCTATAACTTTAAAAATATGGCTCGCTCGTAAATAAAAGTGAAAATTAATTAGAATCATCGTTATACAAGAAGAACACTTTACCTAATAATTATTGATGAATAACAATGAAATAACACAATTCAAAATAAAATTACTTCTTCAAAGAAGTGGTTTTTGTTTATTTATTTTACTGAAGATAGGCAGCGGAAAGAAGCGTAAAGACTTGTTCTGAGGTCAATTGACTGAAACGATTTATGCTCAATAAGAGTTTGAGCTGTTATACGCTTACTGCGTTATAAGTATATCGTCGGTGGCGTCGCTTTACTGGAAAAGCAGTGCGATACTGAGTTATCATAATATCAATATTTTTAACCAAAATTCAAAAACAAATTACAAATTAGTTAAGAATAATAAAGTTAAATCAAATTATAATGAGAAATCTATATACGGTTTTTTATATAAACATGAGAATAACAATCAATATTTATAACAACATTACAATGAATGCTGGCTTTCTCAATGGCCCGGACGCGCCTTATAATCAAATTATAATGAGAAATCTATATACGGTATTTTATATAAACATGTAATTTTGTTATAAATAATAGCTCTCACAGTTAATGGATCTGCGGTCATCGTTGCATATATAGGAAGAATTAAATGTATGCTGTTGGGCACTGTGTAGTAACTGAAAACTTTCCCGACGCGAAATTGGGAGTTCTGGGTTCGAGTCCCGGCGGTGCATTTACATTTTTCCTATATAGCCTTCTATATAAATATCATGGCGATAATTCGTCTGTTATTCTTATGTTAATTTCAATAATAGAATTTAGTTACGGTATATAGGAGTCTAATCATATTGATTATTATTCTCATGTTTTAATAATAAAGTTGTTTAGGTTATTCAGTATTACGACCTACTTTTTTATTGACAGAACCGTATCATGAACATGTCAGCTTTTGGTAAAGTATTCGACTGTGCTTTGACAAATCCAATTTCCGTCATTGTTATAACACAAAATATCGTTGTATCTTTTTACAACAGTAACATTTTGGTTTTTGTGATCTTCAAAAGAAAAAACAAATTAATTCAATTTTTAATTCATTTGTGAACTGACTATGCCATGTCTTGCTTAAGTGAAATTTTATTGTGTTTTATTTATTTCTCTTATTTTATATGTACAAATATTTATTTCGCTTATTTTATGTAAAGATATGTAAGTATAGATTTATTGTTAAATCTTATAAAAGCTAACACAGTTTTTAATAAATGGAATTAATTTAAATTTAAATAAATATCTTTGAAATAACACAAATCTGGTGCTATTTTTACGTGTAGTACATGTACTGTTTAATAAAATCTTTAATATTATATCTTTATAATATTATGTTCATCGCCGACAACTTAATAATATTATATAGGTGCAATATTATCAGTGCAAGAATAAATCCGTAATATTTTATCAACATATGTATATGTATTAAGTAAAAGGGTAATAATTTGCAGACTGCAGATTGAGGAATCTAGATGCCTGGGCAGGCGCCAGTCCGTGCTGAGATGTAAAGGAAACAAATGAGTACGTGAAGCGAATCTGAGCCAATGGAGCATATAATGAGCGAGAGCAGATGAAGGGGATTACTCCACATAGGACTACACGCAAGAAAACGACCGACCAAAGGATTTCTACACAATTTACTTTCATCAGAAGCGACACGCAATACAAGACGGCTAACATGTCGGCTTTAAAGGACGATCCCGTTTCTCAGCAAAACATAACAGCTACAGCATGTGAAAAGTTCGGGTCAGAAAATATGGAGTACTTATGCAATAATGTTTCGAGTATCTAGTTTTGATATGCATCCTCTTATTGGTTTCAAAATTCTCAGAAGTAAAAATAACCGATAACTAAAATTATGCGAGATTATTTCAAACCTGTTATTAAATAACCGCTTATTAATTATTAATAGCTATTATACTATAAGGACCTATTTTTAAATAAGAAGTTATTAAAGACGTTTTAATAAATAATCGGTTATCTTTTTGTTCTTAAATAAGATTCTAGGGATTAAAAAAGACAACAGGCTATTATTTTTGATCAGATATTTATAACAGGCTATTTTCAAATTACAACAACATCTGCTATAAAAAAATAATAGTTTTGCTGATCACTATTGTGAATATAAATAATATTAAAATACAGAATATCTGTAGGTTTTTTTATGGAATTATAATTAATCAAGAAATTATTAGTCCTATCCGTAAATAAATTCACATATTAGTGAATAACACAATACCTATATCAGACGGCATATTACTATTTACTACTATTACTATTATTATAATCGGGAGTTTCGGGTTCAAGTCCCGACAGTGGCATTTACATTTTTCTTATATTATAGCCTTCTCTTAAATGTCATGGCGATAATATGTCGTCTGATATATTGTGTTATTCACTAATATGTGAATTTATTTACGGATAGGACTAATAATATTGCTTATAGTAGAATTTCTAAATCTCTCATCAGCAATCCGTGTGGTTACCCTAAAATGCTTGTTTCACCTACCCCGACTTTATTGGCGAGGGATTACTGTGATCAGTGGCTCCCAAATTGTGCGTCATTAGGCCTCTGGGCGTCGTTAATTGTATATAGAGCCGGGTTTCACGTTACAAATGAACGAAACAATAATTTTTTTGTAGAATGATTGCGCGTGTACAATCGAACTTCAAAAATTTACCGCAATCCTACCCATATTTCACTTTTATGTCTGTATTAATAACTGCTTTCGTAAACATGAAAATTTTGGCATTTATACATGTACTAGATTTCTATTCATGCTAAATCTACACCACTGCTTTCAACCTGCTCACTCAGTCACCAATTGTTTTGCAGCCAGGGAAACGCAATAAAAATCTAATAGAGATGGACTACTTAGACCTTAGGTGCAAGTCGACTTGCAGATCGATTTCGAACAAGGTTCGACTATTTAGCAAGTGGTGCGCAAGTCAACTAAACAGACGACTATTAAATCGATGTCTCGTTTCGTGGAACGAAAATCAAAGGAAGTCATGAGAGAGAGGAGAGTATTGATATTATATTACTTTATTTTACAATTAAAGTAATAATAATAGGGTATTGGTATAATAAAATGAATACAATAGGCGAGTGTTTTGTTATCAACCAACAACTGGACAAGTCGACTTGACTAAACTGCAAGTCGAATAAATCGACTAAGGGTGAAAGTCGACAATTTCGTCAAGGTCGCCCATCACTAAAATCTATGGGCATGGCTAGGCACGACAGGAAAAATGCGGGAAACAGTGGTAAAAATTAAATTTTAAATTTAAAAAATCTGGACGCAAAAAAGCAAACCTTAAAAAAGTAAGGAATAATTTCTACCATATCTGGCCCGATGCACCGACTATTTCTTCGTTTGGATGAAATATTTAATTCATAAAATTTGCGTCTGAGACTGCTGAGAAATTGGTATTTTTGTCATTTTACAGTGGTCCCCGGCGCATTTATGAATTGAATATTTCATTCAAACAAGGAAATAGTCGGTGCGTCGGGCCAGTGTAGTAGAAATTAATTATCCCTACTTTTTAAAGGTTTGTTTTTTTGAATATCTACTTAGCTTAAAAGTATGAAATAAAAATTGAATATTTGACCTCAAACTCGAAGTTTTAAGCTGTAGGTCATAGTGGACGAGATCTCTACACAAGCTATAATGAGAGCTGAACCGATTTCCATCAAACATGGCTACAAATCATCTCGCAAATACCAGCTTTCAAACCTAAAAAATGCATTGAAATCGGTTATCCGTTTTTGAGCTACGTTGCCACATACAGATAAATGCTTCAAACGTATAACACCCTTCTTTCTGCATCGGGGATTAATGAAATATAATGACAATAATTGGTAAATTTAGTTTTGATGCAATCCGTATACGTATGAGTTTAGTGTATGTGCGTTTATGATTTCCCGTCACCACTATTCAGCCACTGTCAAAACAGTTTAATTAGTGTTTATATGTTGTGTCGTTTAATGCTGGCGTCGAATGTAAATGTGTGCGTACGTGTTTTGTGAATGTGTTTATACATTATACTGTGTATCTTCAGGACCATAATCCAAATTGTTTGTTCAGTGACCTTTAATGTTACACGCTGCTATCTAGCGTGCTGCGACTGTCGACGTTAATAATTATTTCTCTCTTCACACCCGTAGTAACTATACAAAACGCTTTGTTTTGTTTAATGGATGTGCCACATTTATCTGTTTGTTCACGTGACATTCAGCTGAAAACTTGTAAACAATATCCGTCATCCATGGACATTGAATATTTAATTAATTTGAACAACTGTCGCATTTCTTCTAAACGGAGATATGTAATCACACCGCAGCCGCAAGAATAATTTATAACCAGCATTTGAAAATTCAGCAGAATAAAAAAGCCACTGAAGAGTAACTGATAGCTCAACCAATACAAATCTGGTTCGAGTACCGGTAGTGACATTTAATTTTTTTCGCTTAACCAGTGTTCAGAATATCTTTTCTAATTATTTCAATAGTTTTACTTAGGTAATTGATAAATTAAGACATCATAGATCATGTTTTTAAGTTTTAAGGTCTAAGGATATTTTAATGTAACGGAATTTCATAGACTCATTTTAGTCATGTTCATAAATATAATAATATAGGAACAATATAGTAAGCGGTTGAAAGCGTCTCAGCTTTTTGAGCATATTTTGACGTTTGTGTCAACATAAAATTGGTCCAAAACTCGAGAGACAAAGACTTAGAACCAAATGGCAAACTGTAAAGTAAAAAGGCAAATAATTTTGTGACTGAAAAATTCCAATCTAAATTCGTAATTAACAAAAATTAGTTAAAACCCGCAGTCTCCGGAAACCAGAAACGATATTTTTCAAAATCAGTCTTTAAAATATAATTCCATGTTTCGCTGACAATAAGTAACAGATCAGAGAACGAGAAGTAATGCAGGCATGAAATTCCACTTTACGTAACTCTCAAAGGAATGTGCCCAGCCAATCTTATTTCCATCAGCAATGTTTTATGAATTTATGTACATACTGAATGGGTTGAAAATAATGGCCTTGGTTTGTTGATTTGCCGCTATCAAATCGAATAAACGAATTTCAGATACCTACATTTATTAGTTAGACAGAAAACCAACATGATATTTGTTTTATGCTAATACTCCCGGATGCAAATCACTATATTCTCGCTTAAAAAATAGTGAATATTAATATAAATTTTCCCTTCCCAATCCTGAATATTTACTTCACATAAAAAATTTATAGGAAAAGCTGTTGATAATTAAGTATTAGGACCTAAAATACTTCTTATTTACGCCCTCAATTACAAAATGATTATTTAAAAAAAATAGTTATCAGCTTTAGTCGTTAGGTTTACAACAAATAACATAGTAATATTATGGGAAGAGACTAGTTGTCACCCTGGCACCTTAGGTAGAAAAATTTTCTCCCAGGCATTGGTCAAGTTGTCTCCCAGGTATAGGTAAGTTGTCTCCCAAATGCATCTGAGACAATCTTGGGACAGAAAAATACAAGAAGCTGGATTAGCTATCGAGTATAATAAAGGCGAATCGGAAACTGCAAAATATTTGACTTTTATTTTTGGCTTGCCATTTTTGACTCTAGAAAATGCTGACAAATGTTTTTCCATTGAGTTGGCCAACATCGATTGCTGTAACGAAATTTCTGGACAAACTTGCTTCTGCATAATATACTGATGACTATTCACTATTTCCACCTCAAATTTGGGCTGAAAGTTCCTCGTCACTTCAAATAACTACGAATGCTTGTGAGTCATAATATCATTCTAAATTAAATGCGTCAATTTATTCTACTTAGTCTAATATTTTTACATTTATCGATTAAATTTTCAGATAGATTCTTATATTAGACAATGAAGCTGTAATTCAAGTAGGGGAAACTATTTCTTCACCTTGTATAACTACATTTATGTATGTACGTACAAAATATTGGATAAAAACATATTACAATTTTATGATGATTTCAATAGCAGACCCATTTTTTGTTCCGCTTCCGAAGTATTACATAAAATATAGTATTTTAAGACTAAAGTATGTTATGCTATAAAACGTTTCATATAATTCTATCTATATCTATCTATAACTACACGGTGGGGTTTTCGGGAGCTATCCTGAATGTAATTTAGTTTTAATTAATTTTAGTGGCTATTTAATGTGCCAATTAAAAAAAAAGTCAAGAGGTGTCATGGGACACCCGACAGAAGCTATGCTTTTTACGCATTGTATATAAAACCGAATTTATCAAAGCTATAGACAATACAATTGAAAATTCATTATTTGACCGCTATTTGGAAATCTGATGCAATTTTATTTTTTTGTATCCTATAAAACTCTTAAATATCAATTTTCAAAAAAGTACATATGGAAGCCATTTTGAAATCTGATGCCATTTTATTTTTTTGTGTCCTATAAAACTCTTAAATATCAATTTTCAAAAATATCGAATAATTTTTACAAAAGTACATATGGCCGCCATTTTGAAATCTGACGCTATTTTATTTTTTTGTGTCTTATAGAACTCCTAAATATCAATTTTCAAAAAGATCGAATAATTTTTACAAAAGTACATATGGCCGCTATTTTGAAATCTGACGCCATTTTATTTTTTTGTGTCCTATAAAACTCTTAAATATCAATTTTCAAAAAGACAATCGTATAACGCGCCTATAGAAGCATAGCTTCAAAAATTCACATAAATCGGATCAGTGGTTTTCGAGTTATAAGCGTACAAAGGAACATACAGACAGAGAAAGTCAAATTGTTCAGTGAAACGTTGAGAAATATTGGTCTGATCCCTAGGTCTCGCCATCCGACCGACGTCAATAGTTAGTTACAATTCATTTTAACTCAGTAGGCCATGGTTTTTAAACATAAAATTCAAACATCAGCAGTAAAAAAATTGAATGACTATATTAGAATAATATTTGAATTTGCATATAAATGTGTATAAAAAAACTGTTTTGACACAATATTATACATAAAATCTATCTAAAATTTTCTCCTCTTTCGATTAAGACAAGTTTCGAATCGATCTGACTTGAACTGAGCGAATTATAAGCAAAAAACATGAGCGTAACGATTTTACCATGTTAATCACCGTGACGCGAATCTAAAAGTTTACCCCCTTCCAGAAATCGTCTAACGCGCCTATAGAAGCATAGCTTCAAAAATCAATGATAAAATCATAGAGATATTATAGAGAGAGCAGGGGAGTCATAGGCACAATTGTAGGTGACACTGTCAGGTTGGAAAAGAGAGATAGAAAACGGATATAGTTTCCCTTTTCCTTGTCTTCTGGCGCATTTGTTACTTTAAAAATGTATAGTAGGACCATGGATGTATTATACTCACTAGATACCCGACTGCTTATGTTCAATAGGTCACAAAAATCAAACAGACCTGTTTTTGTCCTGTTCAAACATGGCTGACATTGGAAACTATGGAAATCATTTAAGTTGACACAGCTCACAATATAAAATGAAAAAGTTTGTATTACACATATCCATGGCTCTCTACTTTGTCCCTGTTGTATTACAATCGTCGATATATGTTTTGCCCGTTTCAAATATGGCGGTCCTGCGGCCTGTCTCACTTTTAAACCTCTAGTTAGGTATCCAGTGAGTATAATACATCCATGAGTAGGACGTATTGTTAATTTACATCTGTAACCATAGTTATATATTTGTGATAGAAAAAGATAGAAGTACACTTCTATTCACCATCTCTATCTTTTGCACCGACACTTTTTTTGGTGGATTCCCTCCTCTATAAAATAGCTACATATAAAAAAAAATATTCTAATTTCGGAAACTTCCAAGGAAACGAAATTAAGTACAGACAGCGGTCCCGTTACAATTTTATATATAAATACTGATGAAGACAAAATAATAACAGATATTAATAATAAATTAACGACCATTATTAAAAAACACGATGATTAGAAATAAAAAATTCGACGTCGAATTTTTTAAATTGGTCGTCAGTTTATTGAAAAATAATAGATATATTATCGTAATTGTTATGTTTATAATATGACTAGGTAAACAAACCGTACATTACTACATCTATATATATAAAACTGTTCCGTTACTGACTGACTGACAGACAACGCCCAGGTCAAACCGCTGAAGATATAAACTTGAAATTTGGATAGTAGGTTCCTTTTGTGACGTAGGCACCCACTAAGAGAGGATTTTTGAAAATTCTTCAATTAAGGGGGTTAAATAGGGGATAAAAGGACGTTTTTCATTTTTGAAGTTAGAAGCATGAAATTTTGCACAGGAGTTTCTTATATAACGTAGGTGAGCATTAAGAAATGTTTTTTTGAAAATTCATCCCCTAAGGGGGTTAAAAATGGGATGAAAGTTTGTATGGAAGTTCGTCATTTTTGAAGTAAGAAGCATGAAATTTTGCACAGGAATTCCTTAAATAACGTAGGTGAGCAATAAGAAAGTATTTTTGAAAATTCATCCCCTAAGGGGGCTCAATAGGGGATGAAACTTTGTATGGAAGTTCGTCATTTTTGAAGCTAGAAGCATGAAATTTTGCACAGGAGTTCCTTATATATATCGTAGATGAGTAATAAGAAAGGATTTTTGAAAATTCATCCCTTAAGGAGGTTAAATAGGGGATGAAAGTTTGTATGGAAGTTCATCATTTTTGAAGTTAGAAGCATGAAATTTTGCACTGGAGTTCCTTATATAACGTAGGTGAGCAAAAATGTATTAATAAAATTCGAGCGAAGCGAGTGAGTAATGTATTAATAAAATTCGAGCGAACGAGCGAAGCGAGTGAGTAATATATCAATAATATTCAAGCGAACGAGCGAATCGAGTGAGTAATGCATTAATAAAATCCGAGCGAACGAGCGAAGCGAGTGAGTTATGTATTAATAAAATTCGAGCGAATAAACACCACCAGCCCGGCTTTGCTTCCCAGGAGGAGAATTTCTCGAGGAGGGGAATAATAAATCAAATCGAAATATACGTGGGCGAAGCCACGGGTGATGGCTAGTTTATAAATAAATTTATAAATTACGACAGACAAGTATAAAATATAACGTCGGTACAGTATGTACGATGTGCGTACTGCCTTTTAGCCATGTTTTAACTTTTCACAGTAGGTATGTTAAATCATGATCTACCCAAAGTATATTGTACTCTTAGAACTCATACTTTTCATGTACACAATATGAGTGAAGCACCTACATAAAGAGTAAAAAGTCATGTCTAAATGAAATATTAGACACGGCTACGATAAACAAACATTATGTTAAATAATGTCTCGTAATTTTTATCCACATTATATTAAAGTCGAAATATTTAACTAACTGATGAAATGAGAAATATTATGCACAACTTTTTGCACTTACGCAATTTACTGATTTGAATGAATCTGCATATTTAAAATTTCTTTGCAAAATATAAATATTCGGCATGTGTTTTACTGCCTAATAAGCGAATTACAAAAAACCGGCCATGTGCGAGTCAGACTGTCGCACCGAGGATTCCGTACAATAATAAAAATAAGGAGTTAGGTAGGGGTAATAAATTAATAAATTGATTTATTTAAGCTTGTTTTTAAAAAGTTTGTTTTACTTAATATATTTTACATATTTTATTCTTTTTAGTACCTATCTACCTATTTGAAATTTTTTCTGCATCAAATTTAATTAAATTAATTTTTAATGTAAAAAAAATCCGAGATGCTAACAGTATAAAAAAAATTCGACTAATGACCAGTCCTATACTTCCTACCTAGTAAATATTTGCAAAAAATAAACACTTTTTTTTATTCTTTGAAAAAAAGCATGGCCCTCTTTTTTGTTTAGTGATCTAGTGATGGCTAGCTTAATATAGCAAAAATCATGGTTACCTTGATTTACGTACAATTTTTATTTTTTTTTAGTAAAATATTTTTTTTTCTCGAAAACTGTACATTTTAGAGAAAAAAAATATTTACATTTTTTTCATATTATAACATCTAGAATTCATTTGTATTTTTTTTACCTATGTTAATACGTGACATTGAGAACGTTTTTTTTAATATCTCAGGATCCACTGAACCGATTTGACTCAAAATCTAATCAGATCTAAGTTAAAGGCTGATAAACACAATAGAATAATCGGAATGGCCGTATGTCGTTCCGTTTTTACGATATCGAAGGTTAAAAAAAGACCACATACACACATACACACACACATACAGCCATCAGTTAGAAAATGATCTTAAATGATTGCTAGGGTCTCAAACATGAAGATCTGTTAAAATTTCGAAATATTTTTTTCGGACTAAATCCATTACTTCCCTACCATAGTAGAGGTGGGAAGTAAAAAAGAAATCACGTATCGCTACCAGACACATTAGTATTATTACAGCAGAAACAATAGATACTTGAGTAGTCTAGCGTTCAATTCTAAACAAAACAACAGATTGTAAGATTTCGATACTCACAATTGGTGTCTTGGGAATCGCTAAGATAGGTACAAGGTCCGTTAAATAATCTTGTTATATATCGTTAGGGAAATTTCTTCAACTTTTTTTCTTCAACAATTTAATGTTTGTAGTAATGAAAGAGTTTTATTAACAACTAGCGGTCCCGTCCGGCTTCGCCCGGGTGCAATACACTTACTCACTCGCTTCGTTCGTTTGCTTTCTCACTTGCTACGCTCGTTATACTATGTAAAGAAGATAGATAGATGGATTACTACAGGGATAGTGACATCGGACGGAATTCTGTAAAACTATGAGCGCAAACTAAACTAAAAAAATTATAATTATTGTCAAATAAAGAATATAACAAAAATAAAAATACATAAATAAATATAATGTAGAATTTAGAAAAAAAGCCAAAAACTCTACGATGTCATCAGTCCCTGTGCATAGAGCGCTGCGATGTAACCTCTCCGCTACGAGTGGAACAGTTGAGTACGGTCGTTTTTATGATATATAAGTATGTTGCGAATTCTTACGGTCGGGTTACGAATTTAATTAATTAATTATTATTATTTATTAATTATGCTATATAAACCTCCCGTGAAAAATGATCTAACTGATAGTGAAAACCGCATCAAAATCCGTTGCGTGGTTTAGGAGGAGTTAGCGGTTAAACAGACAGACAGACGCGAAAAGCGACTTCAATTTATACTATGTAGAGATACAATCTGTCATTTTTACCATTGTTACAAGATACAAATAGTGAACATTGAAAAAATCACCATCCTGTACCTCCATGTATGTATAAATAAAAAACATTAATTTATTGAAATTAATTGATTATTTAATTCTATTTATTATTTGCCAGGATACACGCTACAACAATCACAATCCGTGAACATTTCAAATATAGCTACCTCTTATCATTTGTTAGATAGACTCTTGTGATAGACGGACGGACGGACATACATCGTGGGCTCAGTTCGGAGGTACGGAGCCCTATAAAAATGGATGTTTTGCACTTTTAGGAAATATTTAGTAATTATATTACGATTATTACATTGTAAAAGTTGTGTAGTATTTTTTTTAATTTTCTCAATTTATTTTTTAATGTAATCTATAATGTAGTGTTTTCCTGAGTGATGCATAATTTAAAAAATAAGTCCAATACAGTATACACTTATAGTCAAATATATTTTGGTTTGTAGGCGTTCGCTGTTAAGGGGGTATCTAAATTAAATCTTTCACATGGTCGAACTAGGAGATTACATCTCTTTCTAAAGTTCTAAACTTCTTGATTTCAAAATGCGCTAACCAGCTACGTTAATAACTCATGTTGCCGTTTGAGGCAGCACCGGGCGGATTGCAAAAATACGAAATTATTTTTCATAATTTAAAAATCACCTTTTCAATTAGTGACACAATGTTTATAAAAGAAATCGTCTATTTTTGATTTAGAATGTGCGCCACAAGCTCAAAAAGTAAAAAAAAAGTAAATGACGATAATTTTTTTTTTAATTCACTAATCCAAGTTCTCCGCGCAACTTGTCCTACCAAGCGTTCATGTGCAAAATTTCAGACAAAAATTCAATCATTTGTTCAAATTATTTATGAAAAATTAAAAATTTTATTTAGATATTCCCTTAAGCTGTCCTTTTCTTGTATAGGTGAACAATAATTATTGCATGAACACTGTGGTGGAAGTCCGGGTATGATGGTGGAAGTTCGGTTTAAAAAAATAACACTCAGAAATATGTTGACCAACATTACTGTTTCCATTTGTTTTATTTTTTATTCTTAAAGATACTAACACTTTGAACATTTTATAGATTGCAGTACATTTAAGTTATAAAATTAGAACGCTAATTGTTTAGAAAAGATAACCAATATAGTATTATAGAATACTCTGAATCCCTACTAAAAAGTATCCACAAAGGACCAAAACACGATCATTTTTTCCCATTCGCAGCTTTCGCTAATCAAGTTAGCACCAATAGAAGGATGAGTAAAACCAAAGACTACTTAATTGTACCTTTTTCAGTATTCAGTGTCTTCACATTAAAGGTTCCATTCTTCTTTAAGATATTCGATCATAAATTAGAGTTTAATGTGCTATCGATTTACGAGATAACAATTTCAGTTGTTAGTAAATTGCGAGACATCTTGTAAATTATATCAAAATAAAATTTGGTACACTATCTGAGCAGGGAAATTAGTGAGATCTAGTCGACCATTTGGTATTTCGTTATATTTATCTGTCCAACTGTTTGTTCTACGATTATGACCATGCAAATACATCGACCACTTTTACGAGATTTGGTAGAAATATTCTTTAAATCTTGGTCGAACGACGTATATAAATTGTTCATTGACTAAAATGTCTCCCGTGGTTTGAGGGTTCGAAAGCTGATAAATACAGAAAAAGATGAGAAAAATATTTTGAGTCAATAACTAGACAAAAATCAAAACTTCACCAATCGCCCCTTTTCTTTGATAGAAATACTTATATGACTAAAAGGCGATGCCGGTTTTTGTATTTAGTGAGTACGTCTACGAAATTCCGTTACGTTAAAATTTTTTAACTTAAAAATACAGGAGTGTTTACGGTTCACAGAACTACTATTTTCACATTCATTTGTTGTTGACTTTATAATTATTTTGAGTTACGAAAATGCGCATAACATAAATAGCGCAAATAAAGGGTAATGTATGCATAGTTTTACCAATTTAAATGTGGATAAAGTAAATTTAATGAATTGGAAAATGCGCATCCCAAATGAGAAGGAAATCACAGAAGAGAATTGTAACTGTTCTTTGTGATGCAAAAATGCCTTGAATATTCAAGATCAAAGTGAAAAAATCAAGTCTGTATTAAACTCCGGATATTATGAAATTAAATAATGAATTTATATGAATGTAATGAAGATAATATTATACAGGATGTCAATTTTACTTCCCAACTATTCATCAGGTGATATTTTATTGGAAAAGCGTTAATGTAATAATCATTCTATAAATTAATATTGAATCTGGTCTTTGTGGAGTTCATTTTGTTATGTTTTAAAATTTATATGCGGTCTATTTTTTCATTTGAAAATATAACAAGGTGTTTCAACTACCAAGGTCACTAACACCGGTACATTATACAAAATATAGTATATTATATCTAGTTCATTCTGTAAGTAAATATAGTGCGTTAGTGGTGAGCATTCAGTATAGTTAGGTATGTACCGGTAATTATTGTATTATTTACACTAGGTACACAATTTGAACATTTTTAAAATATTATACATAGTTCATTTATTAGTTTTTTGCCACACGTGTGTTCAAAAGGCATTTCGAACGTATGTTTTTGTAACACATGTATGAAATGTATAACATATCGTTAGACTAGTCGGCTACGTAAAATAATATTTATCGCACGGCTGTAACATAATACATTTGAACTAACATGAAAAATATTTTATTCCATACGACTTTAGATAGGATCCGTGCAAAAAATATTTATTTCACGGGTGCGCGCGCATGCAAATATTTTGTACACGTATATGAGCATTTAAATGCTGGTTGCTGTGGCAACGAAGTAAATATTCTCAGCTGTCAATGAGATTTCGGTGTTTGAAATTGATTAAATAAAGCTCTATAGATTTGAAATTGTACATTTCATACATGTGTTACAAAAACAATGTATACAACACGTACAATTATGTATATTATGCCCGGGGTGTTGGTACGCTCGCCTACGGCTCGCGTACCAATATCACCCCTCGCGTCAAATACATATTTGTAACAGTTGTATAAACTACTATTTCCGGTCGGTAAATAACTAATTAATCGTGATTACCAAAAATGTTCAGTAATAGTATAATGTGCAATTAGTGCGCGAAACAGGCGATTACCCATTTCCGCACTTATTGCATAATATACAACTGTTTATTCAGGCTTAGTAAATTCTTCAGGAGCTGTAGTCGGTAAGAACTTTAGGAAGAGTAATTTGGAATTACTCAGATAGCCCATGGATAAGTCTATAACCCTTATATACAGGAATTTAATATTTCTTGGCTGCTTTTCTTTCTATAGCATTTCGTGTTCAATACAAAAATTTCTAAAAGTACGTTATGTAATTTCAACAGTGGATATTTTCAACAATAAATTAATTAATTTTTAGCTTAACGGCAAGTTTTGTCAAAAAAATCTTCAGAACAAACAATATAGACAATTTTATGACAAATATTTTTTGTTTGAAACATTTCTTGATATTAATATGGTTAGTTTACGATATAACTGCGAAGAATATTATTTCGGCCAACATTATGCGCGAGCGGCAGCGCCTCAAGGTCGAAAACTTAGAATATTAATTTGTATGTCAAACTTGAGAACTACCTATGCAAAGTTTCAACTTTCCTTAACCTTCTGCAAGGTAATGCCCTTTTTTGTCTCTACTGATTGGACTATAACGACTTCAACTCTTTAAGTTTATTTTATTTTTAATTTATTAAAAAAAATACATAGAAGTCAAGATTTACAGCTGTGATATTTCGAAAAATAATTAACAGGTTTTCACTTAAATATTATTACTTTCTCAAAACGGTATCATTTATGCGTGGTGAGTTTAGTACGGCTGAGGATATTATAGGGTTTTTTTGGAAACATTTTTGCAGCCAATTTATTTATTTGAAAGAGTTATATTTATATTAAACGTTTCGCCTTTTTAGGCATCATCAGTAATACAGTATTTGAAAATAAAGATAAATGAATGAATTAGATTCAAAATACTTACATTTTATAGTGAAATTATGATTTATGAACATTATTTGAACGATGTTGTTATTAGCAAGGATTTTAGACAACTGTTTCTATTTTCAAAATGAAGGAAAGTTATGGAAACTATTGTAAGTGTATTGTTGTATTTGTATGTAAGTGTGTATACTTGTATTCAAGCGTACCAATTGTATAGATAAAGGAATCATTTAATGTATCTAATTTTTACGTAAGGCGGTTTTAAAAAACTGTGCTTCTATCCATATACGCCGCTTGAATGTGGACATAGTAGATCATTGTGTTACAAGAAGAATAAACAAGATTAAAGGATTACAATATTTAGAAACGGTTGGCTGGTATTATTATTAGATTTCATTTTGTCTGAATGTAAAATTTCTCTGAATTTCAGACACAATGAAGGAAATTGTAAAGGCTTATACATTATGGTTTTTGAGAAATTCCGCATGACAAATAACCGATAAAATATTGTCTTGCTGAATATTATGTAAAATGCGTGTAAAATATGCTAATCTCGTCATATCTAGACTGGATTTTTTTACACAGATATAGACTACAGTAATTTAAAAAAACGTATGTAATTTGTCCATGTCCATTTTTTATTGAAATTATTATGGGACTATATACAGGGTGAGTTCGACCACCCGTATCAGTCGTTTTTTTCGAAAACGGTTAGTCGTAGAGAGTTGTGTCAAAAATTTGTGTTATAAAACCCTTAATAAAGAATCGAATGGTGATAATTTTTTTTTCCGGGAAGGTCGGCTTCCCTATTAGTTTGCTCCAGAATGTTCAGAACTCCGGAATTATAAATGTAACGATAGGTCGAAAGTAGTATTGTTGAAAAGATCTTTAAAAAATAAGCAAGTTTTGAAGGAAAATTTTTTTTATTACTGCCACCTCTGTAAAGTTCTATAAGTATAAATATAAATTATTATATGTTTAAAACACCGGAATTTTAGAAAGCACGATAGGTTGAAAGTGGTGCTGTTGAAAAGCTCTTTAAAAAATAGGCAAGTTTAATGTAGGAAAAATTATTTAATTACTGCCACCCCTCCCTGTCAAATAACAATCGTTTGAAATTATTAAATCAAACTTTCATTATAACGATCGAAGTCGGCATTAAAAATCTAGCAACCTTAGACATTGTCACAAGTGTTCAAACTGTCTTCCATTTACTCTTTAATACATACTACTGAGCTCTTCTGGTTATACTTTGAGTGTACTTCTTCAGTGTTTAATGATCGATAGATAGGTAACTAGATTTTAAATGCGGACTTTTAAAAAGTTCGTTATTATGACATTTTAATTTAGTAATTTCAAACAAATATTACTTAACAGGGGTGGCAGTAATAAAAAAAATTTTCCTACAAAACTTGCATATTTTTTAAAGATTTTTTCAACAATACCACTTTCGACCTATCGTTACATTTATAATTCCGGAGTTCTGGACATTCTGGAGCAAACTAATAGGGAAGCCGACCTTCCCGGAAAAAAATTTATCACCATTCGATTCTTTATTAGAGGTTTTATTATACAAATTTTTGACACAACTCTCTACGACTAACCGTTTTCGAAAAAAACGACTGATACGGGTGGTCAAACTCAGCCTGTATATGGAACTATATATATAAATATATATATATATATATATATATTATGGGACTATAATAAATAAATCAATGGTTTTTCATTTACTAATTGTACAACGTTTCATCTTTTTATTGAGATTTCTTCAGGTACAGTATGAAAAATCAATAAATTACTATACCTAAGAAAAACTTATAAACAAAAATTTTTTTGAATATTATTTATGTTTGGAAATTTAAATTATTATATTTATTTATTATATTTAAAAACTCTGAATTTGTATAACATTATATTTTCTTAATTGATTTTTAATACTAAGTGTACCTGCGAAGAAATCTCAATAAAGAGATGAAACATTGTAAAATTAGTAATTAATGAAAAATCATTGATTTATTTATTATAGTCCAAATAGCTGCAATTTTTTATAATAATTAAAAGAAAAGCTTTAATTATTGTGTTCTTCATCGAATTTTAAATTGAAAATACATATGTTCATAAAGCAAGGTACACTCTAAATCGTGCTTTTTTGTCCCATAACGATATCTTTAAAAATTTAAAAGTTATAGGCAGTCAAAGTTAAAATTATCACAGAGTTTTACGTGTTTTTTAACATGTGTTACGGGTACCTTCCATACCGAATAAAAAAAATCCGTCTAAGAATCCATAGGAAATTTAATGCCCTCAACGATGCTTTTTGTCCTATCTCGATAACTTAAAAAATGTTCAAGTTATAAGCATTTAAATTCACTTAAAAATCAGTTTTTTTCTTCTATTTGGCAATTTGTCATTCAATTCGCTTGGTATTAAATGCCTATAATTTAAAAATGTTTGAAGTTATCGAGATAGGACAAAAAGCATAGTTTAGACTTTAGGGCATTAAATATCCTATGGATTCCTAGAACGATTTTTATTCGATGTGGAAGGTACTCGTAACGCGTGTTAAAAACACGTAAAACTCTGTGATGATTTCAACTTTGACTGCCTATAACCTCTCAATTTTTAAAGATATCGATATGGGACAAAAACACAATTTAGGGCGTTCCTTGCTTTATTGGCGTAAGTATTTTCAATTTAAAATTCGATGAAGAACACAATAAATGAAGTTATTGAAAAGGACATAACATTTTAACCATTGGTTACCAAGATTACAAAAAGAGCGTGATTTTCAAGAAGCTGTGTAGGTCGCTTACCATTATAGTACCACAGAAAAGTTGTAGGAATAAAATTTGTAGGAAATGTAATCCTCTTTAAAACATTACATAATGGAAGAATCGCTTAAGTCGACCGTTTCTGAGATATTTCGAGAACAGTAAAAAAGTGGTAAAATTTCGTGGTTTTTTTGATGCCCTCACGTAAGCTCGCGTCGAGGGACTGTGCAAACCTAGGATACTTCTATTTGATGTCAAATGAAACGATCAAAACGTTCTCCCGTTTTCCAACATTTATTTCCACCAAAGGTCCCCGGCTTTTTTATTTTCCTGGTCTATAGATACCATAATTAATTATTTTATTTTAATTAAAATTGATTTTAAATTTAAAAAACAAATATTGTTGTATTGTATTTATATTCACACAGTTATTATTTTCTAAGTAAACCTAAAAATGTAAAATATGTCAATATAAATGTATATACCTGGTGTATAGCTATTCATATTGAGTATATACTTAAAAATTTCGTTGTATTTTACTGTTATATCTAATATGTTATAAAAAGTGGTTCCTTGAACACATGGTACGTATGATAAATAGAAATCGTAAATATTCCTTTTTTAATATCAAACATAATTAAAAAGTTTCTCTTGTTACGTTAGTCGTTAGTAAAAGCTGTTAACCGTGGACAGAACGACGAAGTAATTTTAATGTGGTTGACCGCGCTAACAGAGAATTTGACATTATTTCAGTAAAAGCCGTTTTAGCTTTCTTTAAGAATTTGGCATTCAACAAATCGTGAAAACATTATTAAGATTTGGACATTGTTTCTCTTTTTGGGCATATCATATCCTTATTTTAGACTTGTTCAGCTATTTTAAAATGCAATGTAATCTTCCTACATTTCAAAATTTGACAATTTTAAACAGTGCACATTATTTTTTATTCGTAAACAAATAATTTCAGTTTTAACGGAAACCCTAGTTTAGTATTTAGTAAAATCGGTTCAGTCGTTTTTGAATGATGCTGCTACAAACAGACAAAAATTCTGGAAACATGATCTCGTGTCTAGGTATCATACAAAATATCCGAAAACCCTCAAATAACGAAATTATAGAGATCTTAATAGTATTTTTCTCTGTATTGATATGCTAGATTTTAATCAGTAATCAATAATGGCCAATTTACACAGGTGTAATAGTAGTTAAAGCAAGTAACTAAATTTTAGAGAATTACCATTTAGTAAGTGTCTATACACATTATCAATATTTTTAGTAGCTAAATTAATATTTTGTAAGTCAAAATAGCGTTCATAGAACGTACACTTATACGATTGACAGTAAAAAGTGTATACTTGTAATGTGAAGAGATTATTATACCGGGTGCCCGATCTCATAAAATCGAACATAGGGAATTAACGTTGTGTGCCATTAAACTTAATAGAAAACAAATCACTAACTCTCCGCAAAATAACACCGCTGTAAAACGTTTTTACCATAAAAACTCTTTCCTCATTGGAGTAATATTATTCATTTTTACTTTAGTTATTATAAAAATGCTTAAGTACACCAATTACGAGTACAAACGTGTTTTGACAATTTTATTACAGCACACTTGTTTTTCGCCCACTTAATTTGAAATCATTACTGCAAAATCGGCAAATTTCCAATTGGCATTTTTATGTAAAAATTTCATTTTTGGTCTTATTTTTAGAATCATTTGATGCGCAATAAATTTACCTTTCGATAGGTACCCTTACCTTTTTTGTACGTTGAATTGGCGAACACGAATCAACAAAAATGAACAATACTATGTTAAATCTCTATGTTCACCTTTGAGACCGGACACGTGGTTTACGTACAATAGAACGTGAGGTGAACTGCAAAAAGAAGCGTGTATGGATCAGGAACTGGCTAGCTTACAGAGATACTCGGGGTTTTTCTTGTATGTTGCTGAAGAAACTGGCTAATGAAGACCAGGAAGAATATAGAAATTGTATGAGAATGCCCAAATTTGATAAACTCCTGGGTATAGTTAGTCGTTTAATAACAAAAAATGGCACAAAATTATGAGAGATGCCAGTCCCAACCCCGTTACTCCCATTATTTCCTCGTAAGATGCACACGATTTTGTTTTGTTTTTTTTGTCTTACATATTATTATCTTTTTGTTTTTGCTTTGTTTTTATTTCTATATTTTATATTTCATCTAAGTAAAAAAACTAGTATTTAAATAGGGCACATGCGATGTTAAATTTTTGCTGTATCTGTAACTTTTGTGCTGTCAATAATGTCTAAGAGGAAAGAGCAAATCAAATGCGATCGAACACACGCGAACAACTGACGTCTTTTTCCTTACACGGATCACGTTCGCATTTTCAGCATGGAAGAAAGAAGACGCGAGAAGAGAAGTAAATTGTCTCCCTTCAAGGATATCCGTCCATCTCAACGGACTGACATCCGGCAGTGCAACTTTCTGCCCCTTCCGTTTCTTACAAACAAACACCTAACAACCTTCATCTTATACAGTATACAGCTGCGTAGGTATAAATGTCCAACAATATACACTTGTACCGCAACTTGTCCCTTTTACCCATTTTATCATTATTATTGTTATGATCAAACTCTTTATTTATGTCAAGAAGAAACATTATTTGCTAACATTTTCGTATTATTTCTTCATTATAGTAATAGTAATATCCAATATGAGACAGTAACAATGAGTGGTAGGCCGTTAATAAAGGAGAAAATGGAACGATGTCATGAATGTTACGAATTAAAAAAAATATTCTTCAATAATTTATCTGACAGTTTATCTGAATGATACCCCAACTAAGTATTTGGACATGGTATATGCCTAAAAATTTAGGGTTTTCCTTATTGCCATCTAAATCTTTATGGGTGAAATAAACGGCACAGGTTTTACTAGTATTTAGACTTACAGAGTTTGCACAGATCAGTCAAAAAGGCATTTTTCATTGGCATTTATATGCTTTTAGTAAAAAAACAGGAAAGAAAGGCTTAAGATATGTTATAAGATATTTTTTTACTAAAAGCATATTCTGTTAATTAATAAGGTGCTATCAAAAGAAATTTCTATTGGCATTTATGAGAACATTTAAATTTTCAATATCACTACTTTTTGCAACATATCATGGATCGAAATCACTTTCTTAATGAATAAAACACACAAAACTAGCTATAGCTGTCCAACTTTTTTTTTAATACTACGTTTTGGTCTGTTATAAGAGACCATTTTCAAGCACTACTGATCTATACACTGTTCAATCAAACTTATAAATAACACGAATTCTTAAAATTAAAAGTAGGTAATTAGTATAAACCTAAAATCCATTATAAAAGAACAAACTTATACTAATTACGATCAACATTTACAAAAAATGTAACTAATGAGTAGGCAAATGGTCGGAAATTCAAAATCATCTTACACAGATAATGAGGAAGAAAGTTAACTTCGAAAGAGACATACATGACTGATAGTGAAGTAAATGGAGAGCTGCCGCCCATCATGACGACATGCGAAGCGATATCGTGATAGGGCAAACGGTGAAGATCGAGGAGTGGTTTTAGTGGGTATACTCTGGGGAATCCCACACTACCAGGCTAGTTTTGGTGCCTATAAGAGGTTTCCCCTCCTCAGTTGCAAAAAAAGTCTTAATACAGGAAATCGTGACGTAGGTATCAACTATCAAACCGGCGGTTACCAACTAATTCGGTTCTTACCTTAACCAACGGGCAAGTGAGTCAAAAATTCCTTGTTTTTTAAGGTTTCAACTGATAGTTTATCAAGGCTCAAAAAACCCGTCCACACATTTTAGAGTGATGCCGGTACAAACAGACAAAAAATCTGGAAACGCGCTCTCCCATCTACGTACAGAGAATATCATTAAAAACACCACAAGAAAACAAAATTAGAGGCAGAAGTCCCGTTGTAATTTTATTTGTGTGTATTGATTAGGCGTGGTATCACAATACATTCAGCAGAAATAAATAATATTCTAGACATGATTTCATTAAATCACCAAATGCAAGATGTAGTAAGGGTTACAGTCTTTCAATACTTTTTTGGTTTTAGAGAAAGAATTGAAGAGAGAATTAATTCGTTTCTAGCTAACATATTCATAGGGACAATTGATTGTCATTCTAGTCTTCTTGTGGTCACAGGACAAAACAAATTCAAAGTTTTTCTATATTTATTATTTTTAAACAAGTAATTTATTACTTATTTATTTATTAATTATTTATATTCAATGTGCATTTTTTTATAGTAACAATAGATTGGAACGATTGAATAGGTGCTTTTTATATTCAAAGTGTAGGCGAGAATAATATCGAATTACTTGTTTCAATAATTAAAATTATTTTACCGGCTGTTATAGCAATGATTATGTCGAAATATTGTTTTATAAGACAGCGGAATTTCGGTTATAGAAACACGAAATACAGGTTCGGTATTTAAAGCTGTTTTTTTTAATCTTAATGTGTTTTCTAGTCAATAATTTCATGTTGACGACGTTAACGTAAGTTATTTGTATCGCCATTCCGATGTCCAGTTATTTAAAAAGAATACCAGTAAAAATTTCCCATCGTAAATCTACCTGTAGAGAATGGCAGATATTCCCAATAAGATGAACAACATCTAAGTCTAACAACATATAGAAGGGGGCGAAGGGGGGATGAGATAGGACACGGTCGCTCTTATGCATGTGCAACGAACTGTGACCGGTCGACAGCTTCGTTACGTCATCACTATGATTGACGATGCAAAAAGTTTGTTCTTGTAAAAGCTAACCGTATCTCCTGCTGTGACTGCAGTCTGTAATGGCAAATAACGGCGCTGTCATTCTGCGTTGCGCTTTTATTTGTACTTCGAGACTAAAGTTTAAGCTTCACAAAAAGGTACATGACAAACAGCAGACAAAATCACATTATATGATGATTATTATTGTAACATCTTTATCATGCAAATTTGGATATTTTAATTTTTAAGAATTCAAGTTGTTTACTTACGTTATAGATCAGCGTCTCGTAAACTTCTTCGACTACGGACCCCTTAGAGCTAAATTGTCGCGAACCCCCCATTAATATAAAACAGAGTAATTAATTTATTCCATTTTTTTGAAGGATGAAACTTCTTTATGCACGGTAGAGTGAAATAGACTCATTTAACGCAATACTGCTACGGTATAACTACATACCAAAGAAAAACAAATCATGATATTATTATGTAAATGTTAGTCTATAACATTTAGATGTAGATTTTGCACAGTGTGTAGTGTAAACAACGTATCACTGTTTGGCGGACGGCGTTCATTTTTCCCACTTATAAATTACAACGTTCTAACTAGAATCACTGTTTGCCGGACGTAGGTATGTAAATTTTGCGTCAGTAAGTTTCACCTCTGTAGTGTGCAGTGTAAACTACACGCTCCATTTTTTCCCAATACCTATATCCCAGAGATGAACCCGCGGACCCCCTCAGATATACTTACGGTACTCAACGGGTCGAAGACACCAGTTTAGGAAACGCTGCTGTAGGTTATCAACGATATTGAGTCATGAAAGTCATGATTATTTCGGATTTTTAATTGAAATCTAAAATGTAAATATGGTTTTTTCAGTTAACTTCGCGCAGCTACGGAGAATTGACAAAAACTGGCATATATGATAATTTCAAACGCCGTATGCCGTCGCGAACTTTTTATATTCATACAACATTTTTGGTTTGCAATTTTGTTTTACCTATAGTATGGTTCTCAAAGCGATTAGAGTCAAAACATATTTTTGACGATTTTTTCATCTTAAATATTTTGGAAAGTTCCGCCGCAGTAATTCTGGTTCAGACTGTACACTTACCTGATATACTTTCGATAATTGTTTGAAAGAACGAGCTATCTTGCATTTATTCGTGTTTTAGAAAACTTTTGCAATTTAATCGACCTATTTAAATTTAACAGTTGCAGGTAAGCGCATGTTCATAAGAACTCTTGATAGTCACTCATGCAACTAAACAGTCGGCCGACTAAAATTGCCTGTCAGCGGCAAGCCTAATAGTTATTTGATAATAGTTATTTGATAAAGATAATAATAATATTTGATAAAGATAATAGTTATTTGATAAAATATATTGCAGCGTTCCATGTTTTGCCAGCTGCTTATAAAAGAAAATTAAATAACAAAAAATTTAATTCTGAACCTTTTTGACATTTTGGGAAAAACTATATTAGGCCTGCCGGCTGCCGCTGACAAGCAATATGTTTACTCGGTCAATTACTTAGGTGCACGAGTGACCAAGCATTCTTATGAATATGCGCTTACCTACCTGCTATAGTTAAAGGTTGATTAAATAATTAATTTGTGAAACTTGGATTTGTGCTCAGTAATAGTTGACTGGCCGACAAAATAATCGCGCGATTAAAAATTGCGTGTTAGAGCCAGGTCTTATAGTTGTAATTCAAATATATATAATAATTATGTGCAGCAAATCTAAAGCAAAAAATTCGACTGATGACCAGTCCTATACTTCCCACCTAGTAAATATTTGCAAAAAATAAACACCCTTTTTTTTATTCTTTGACTAGGCCAAAATAACCTTAGCTGTTGGTGGTCTTTAAAACACAATTTATTTTTTATTCTTTGAAAAAAGCATGGCCCACTTTTTTGTTTGGTGATCTACTGATGGCTAGCTTAATATAGCAAAAATCATGGTTACCTTGATTTACGTACAATTTTTATTTTTTTTAGTAAAATATTTTTTTCATATTATAACATTAGTCCAGTCACGAGAGGAAGTCCACCTTGCGTTTGGTGCAGCAAATGATTTTATTTTTTTGTGTCCTCAAGCATGTTTAGGAGATGTCAAATCCAAGTTTGCGACCTCTAAAACAGGGCGGGGGAGTTTTGGTGGGCTAAAAACCACGATTTTTTTGCACTTTTTTCGATTTCTTGCTTATAATATGGAAACGGCTGGTCCTATCGAAAAAATGGTTCTATTCAAAATTAAAGGGCACAAAATTTACTTCAAAATGCACTAGTCAAATATGTTTATGTTCCCATTTTTACCGGCTCTACAGAACTTAGAAAATTGCCAAAATTTACCAAAATGAAAAAAAGCATTTTTTCAAGCTTTTAACTATTGAAAAACTCGAATAGCCTATAACCTTCCTTAATAAACGGGCTATCTAACAAAAAAAAATTTCAAATCGGACTGGTAGTTCCCGAGATTAGCGCGTTCAAACAAAAAAAAATAAATTCTTTTTTTGTTTGAACGCGCTAATCTCAGGAACTACAAGTCCGATTTAAAAAAAAATTTTTTTTGTTAGATAGTCCGTTTATTAAGGAAGGTTTTAGGCAATTCGAGTTTTTTTAAATTCAATCCCAAAGGGGGTAAAACGGGGGTGTAAGATTTTTTGTTATTACAAAAAATCTTACTCCCACGTTTTACCCCCTTCGGGGTTAAATTTAAAATAAACTCGTATATCCTATAATCTTCCTCAATAAACGGGCTATCTAACAAAAAAAATTTTTTTTAAATCGGACTTGTAGTCCCTGAGATTAGCGCGTTCGAACAAAAAAAGAGTTTATTTTTTTTTGTTTGAACGCGCTAATCTCAGGAACTACCAGTCCGATTTGAAAATTTTTTTTTTGTTAGATAGCCCATTTATTAAGGAAGGCTATTCGATTATTTTTTTTAATTCAATCCCACAGGGAGTAAAACGTGGATGTAGGATTTTTTGTTATTACAATAAATCCTACACTCCCGTTTTCACTCTTTTTTTTTTTTTTTTTATAAACCCCCCCCTTGGCTTCAAGGATTTAATCCCATGTGCCAGACACAAAATGATAAGGATTAAACACACAAGGATTAAAGGAACCAACACCTTTTCTCGCCACAGGCCCTCGCAGCATTAGGAACCCAAGACAAACATAGGACTCAGACCTTGGAAAAACACACAAAATGACTACTGTTAGTAGGGCTCATATAGTTATACTATGTCTGGCACAAAATTCATTTAAAATTTCATATACCTCGAAGTTAACCGAACTTAGAATGTGACTTAAATTGAGAGGGAAGAAAAATTCTTTCTCTCGTAGACGTTGCCATAATTGTTCTGGTGCATAATTTTGGCAGGATAGAATTAAATGATTTAAATCTGCAACAGATGAATTGTCGCAACTACAGATTGGGGAGTTTACTACACCTATTCTAAATAAATGCGACTGGAAACAACCATGATTAAATCTCATACGAATTATCTGGGTAATGTTTTTTCTTGGTTTGTTATAATTTTTAAACCATGGTTGATTTTTTATGACCGGTTGAATATTAAATAACCATTTTCCTTTTTCCCTGCTACTTTCTGTCCAAAATTTCTGCCATTCGGTTTGAGCTGACTTTTTTGCCAGATTTATTATATCGTTAGCCGGATATTTGACGGTCGTACTTTCTCCATTTTGAATAGCATGTCTGGCAAGACTGTCGGCCATACTGTTTCCTACTATACCAGAATGTCCTCTAATCCAGACTACTTTTATCATTTTCCCTTTGCGACTTAGTTCTGTTATTTGATGAATTATATCCAAAACAATGGGGCAGTCAGAATTGCGAAAATTTTGGGTACTCATAACACTGCTTTTCGAGTCGGTAAAAATTGAGATGTCTTGTGAATTTAATTCCGTACAATATTCTAAACATTCTTTTATGGCTATAAGTTCGGCTGTATACACTGAGGCATACTGTTTTAATTTGATTAAAACACATGCACCATTTATAGGATCATAAAATGCACATCCTGACCCTTTTTCAGCTTTTGATCCATCTGTAAATAAACGGTGTGTGTCTGGCCATAATTTAGAGATTTCTTTGTTGAAAATCTCATTTTTAACGCTGTTACTAACATAAGGGGAATCTAATAATTGAAAGTTAGTATCCACATAAACATTTATATTGGATGTAATAAGGAATTTACAAATACATTCATACGGTTTGTTATAACAGATCATATTTTTAAGGAATTTTAGGGAATTGATGAAGCTAACTAAAAATAGGGGTTGATTTTTATTTTCCCAGAATGGACATGAAGCATATATTGCCCACATGGTGTTAAGATTGTTGAAGTTGCCGTCATAATTGTAGGTTAACCTTTTAATTATAAATTTATCACTGAGTAGTTGTCTCCTGACATATAATGGACATTCGCAAGACTCAGTCAATAAAGCATTTGTCGGAGTGCTTTTCATTGCCCCAAGACAAATTCGTAAGGCTCGATATTGTATTCTGTCTAATTTAACAAGAACATTATGTTTGGCTGCGCCATAAAACATGCTACCATAATCAATTAATGATCTTATAAGACCTTTGTAGATGAGTAATAACGTGTACGGGTTACCCCCCCACCATACACCCGCCAAACATCTCATAACATTTAGCGAGCCTTCACATTTTTTAATGATGTGTCGAATATGAGGGGACCATGTTAATCTGCAATCTAAATACATGCCCAAATATTTTATCACAGCTTTAATAGGGTAAAGAGTCTTCATTAGTCTAATATTTAAAGGTAAATTAGATAACCGGTGTCGTGTGAATACCGATACTTCAGTTTTTTTCTTGGAGAGAGTTAGTCCGTGCATTTCTAACCAGGCATCCATTGTATACATAGCGTCCTCCAATGCTAACGCACACTCTTGGAATTTATCTGAGCTAATATATAAGCATACGTCGTCCGCGTATTGCAATACTTTTATCTTGGGACTAAAGATACTGTCAAGGTCATGGGTATATAATAAATACAATAAAGGACTGAGAATTCCACCCTGTGGAAGCCCTTTCCATACCGTTTTAGGGCCGTAAATTGAATTATTAGATCGGATGTACACCGTACGTTCTTCTATTAACTTTAATACAATGGAGCAAAAATTTAACGGCAAGCCTAAGTACGTTAATTTTTCAAACAAAATTTTTATATTGACATTTTCATAAGCATTCTTAATGTCAATGAATAAACACAGCATATAGTTATTTTCACTGTAGGTTTTATATATGTCTACAAGTAGAGCCAACAGAATGTCCACAGTTCCCCGTTTTCTCCGAAAACCATATTGAGTTTTAGACAGTAGAGAATTGTGTTCTAACCACCAAGTTAACCGATCGTTAAGAATTCTCTCAAAAGTCTTTTTTATACAAGATGTTAGAGCAATAGGGCGGTAAGAGTCTGAAAGATCTGGATCCCTGCCCGGTTTTAAGAATAATAGAACAACCTGTTTTTTCCATATTTCCGGAATAGTTTTGTGTATTAAACATAAATTAAAAATGTGCAACAAACACCGTTTAAATTTTTGGGGTAACTTATGTAACATACAATATTCAATGTTATCTAGCCCTGGAGCGGTATTAGTTGTTTTTTTAAGACAGCTATTTAATTCCTCTAAGCTTATAGGTCTGTTTAAAATATGTTCTTGATCTACTGGACGTATGTATTGAGGAATGTGCTCCTGTGTGGAATGGGGAGCAATGCTGTTAAAAATATTATCTATTAGAGTTTCTTTTATCGTACAAGGTTTTTGATTAAAATTAACAGAATTTTTTATTGATTTAACTTTGTTCCATACTTCTTTGAGAGGAGTTTCGGGCCCGATGGTTTCACAAAATGAATGAAAATTTTCCTTTTTCTTCTGGCGAAAGATTAGTTTACACCTTGCACAAATTTGTTTGTATTTTATAAAATTTTCGGTTGAAGATATATTTTTGTAGTTCTGAAAAGCTATGTCTCTATTTGTTTTCAGTGAATTGCATTCGTCGGCCCACCATGGACAAAATGTTTGTTTACCCATTTTAAAACTGTGTTTGCGAGGGATGCATTTATCTGCATTTGTCGTGATTACGTCTAGAAATTTATCGTATGCCGGTATTGGTTCTATAACAAATAATTCTTCAATATCCGTGCTTTCCAGAAGTTGATTATAACTAATCCAGACAGCCTTATTTGTATTCCACCTACGATTTGGTTCAATCACCAAAGGAGGGGGAGGCTTTATTTGTAAGTATACCATTGTTGGTATGTGATCGGAACCCAAGCTTACGTCCAATACTTTCCATTCAGCAATTAAAGCCAAATTATTGGTCGTGAAGACAAGATCAACTGCTGACGGGTTCATATCGGGGGCTGTAATTCTAGTGGGAGACCCATCGTTTAAAACTGTTAAATTAAGATTTTCTGCACAATCAACGAGTGACAGACCTTCAAAATTTCTAACATAACTTCCCCATAATTCATGATGGGCATTAAAGTCGCCTAATAAAAGGAGTGGTTGATTAAACTGGCTTAAAATATTGTTCCAAAAATTAGAATCAGAGTGGTGATTAGGTTTGCAATATACTGCAATTAATATAAACTCCAAAGCAATGCCTATAATTTTGACAGCACATATTTGGACATTGTCTGAATTACTATAAACATTAATGTTAGTGAATTTAATGCCATCTTTAATTAAGATGGCTGCTCCACCTTTTCCATCATGTCGGTCGTTTCTAATAACGCTATAGTTTTTAAAGTTATAATTAAATAGTGGCTTAAACCACGTTTCTGTAACACACGCTATATGAATTTGTTCATTATTTAAATAATTAAGAAAAGGATCTTTATTAGCTGAAAGTTAGCATTCCAATTTAAGATTTTGAACTTATCCATTTTGGTTTGAATTAGTAAAAAAATTTCTAATGTAAGATTTGATATGGTCATCTTGTATGTTTGAATTTAGAACTTCCTGTATAATTTTATAAATTGATTCAATCATCTGATCATTATTGACGTTGCTTATATTTTTGTTATTTCGATCCGGCGGTGAATGGACTCTTAATTCCGGTCTGTAGGGATTTGGAGGAAGTGGTTTTGGAGGATAGAGTGACTGATGAGGATACGACGGTCTATTGCCAGTCATATGTCTATCAGCTTTACTATTGGCTTTAGGGCTACGATATTTATTGTTATTCATTCCAATATTATTATTATCATGACTATTACTTGTTTGTCTAGACTGAATCGCAAAACTATTTAACGATTGCGTTTGTACAGGTATTTGTACTGCGGGCGCTTGCCATTGAGCTCGGTTATTTGGAAGCTCTGGAAATTGGTCGTTATTTGCAATATAATTTTGACCATACCTGACTGCATCAACATAAGAGTTACTAGGAAACAATGATTTATTTGCTTCTGCAAACGTGATATTTTTTTCTGCCATGGCTATTTTAATTTCTTTCTGTTTCCCCATTTCTGGGCATGCTTTATCATTAGCGGCATGATTACCCTTACAGTTAGCACAAAAATAATTAGCTGAATCATTAATATCGCAATCTTTGTAACGATGTTCACCGGAACATTTCGAGCATCTTGTCTTACCTCTACATTGCGAGCTTACGTGTCCGTACCGTAAACAGTTATAACACTGTAAAACTCGTTGAACATGGGGTTCCACGGGACATCTTGTCCTGTACAAATATACATACCGGGGTAGTGTCTGACCTACACATTTGATAATGACAGTTTGAGTAGGTTTAAGATTAGTATCTACTTTTTTTAATATCCTTTTTACTTCTATTATTTCGACTTCGGATTCTATAACTTTCAAAAGCTCATCATCATCAATATCGGGGTCAACAAATCTGATAATTCCATGGCGGAACAGAATATGGTTGGGAATATAACATTTCATTTCATTTTTTTGAGAAAAATCTGACTTTAGAAATTTATTTGCACTTTCATAATTTGTAAATTCAACGCTAATTCTGTTTTTACCCAGCGCTTTAATATCAACTACTGAGTTTGAAAAATTAGTAAAGTAACTATGAATTTTTCTTCCAACCGCCATTGGATGCAGTCGTCCAATGTTTTTGTTTGTACTTTGAACATAAATAATATATGGTCCAATATCAGTGTTGGAAAAAAAATTCTGTTTTGTTATTTGTTCAGAACGATTTTGGGAACTATCATCCCGTCTATTATCATTTAAATCACTGGGTGTTTTACCGATATAACCATCTGTACTATTTATATTGTTTACCCACTCTTTCGTTGCGGATCTAGTAGTATATCGTCTTTGTTTAATTTGAAATTCATTGAGCTTATCTGGTAACGAATCATAACGTTTGATTTGTGACGAACATGACGCTGCTAATCGACCGTCTGTTTCACTGCACTGACTAGCTTCATCAAATTCCATAGACAAATCAATGGAATGCTTATTAATTTGTGCAGTATCTGATTTTGGTTCTAATGATTTTTTAATTATTCTCTTTTTAATTTTACCTGAGAAAACTTTATTCTTCGCTTTTTTTGTCGATCGATGCCGGACTTTGGGAAAGATATTTCTTACCTTGAGTCCTCTTATTGGTAATGTTACCTGGTGCTGGCTCATTCTTTTTAGTAGTTATATCGGGTGGATCAGGCGGGTCAGGATCTATATCCAAAATGCGAAAATCAGCCATAACGGCTGCTGGCACTTATCACCGCGATTCACTTGTTGGAAATTAATTTACACCACAATAAATACCACTATAATTCAATAATTTCTCACAGAACACAATGCAACGTACTAACACTTCGCTGGTTCTAACAAGACTGTTTTCACTCTTTGGGATTGAATTTTTAAAAAACTCGTATAGGGTCTCATTGATTAGTACTTTGCTTCTTTTACAGACTGGTAGTTCCTGAGATTAGCGCCTTCAAACAAAAAAAGAGTTTTTTTTGGTTTTTTTGTTTTTGTTTTTTGTTCTGTAGAGTCGGTAAAATCGGAACAAAAACATATTTGACTAGTGCATTTTGAAGTAAATTTTGTGCTCTTTAATTTTGAATAGAACCATTTTTTCGATAGGACAAGCCGTTTTTATGTTATAAGCAAAAAACGTAAAAAAGTGCAAAAAAAAAATCATGGTTTTTAGCCCACCAAAACTACACCGCTCTGTTTTAGAGGTCGCAAACTTGGATTTGACATCTAAACATGCTTGAGGACACAAAAAAATAAAATCATTTGCTGCGCAAAACGCAAGGTGGACCTACCTTTTTAAGCTCTCGTGACTGGACTACATCTAGAATTCATTTATATTTTTTTTTTACCTATGTTAATACGTGACATTGAGAACGTTTTTTTGAATATCTCAGGATCCACTGAACCGATTTGACTCAAAATCTAATCAGATCTAAGTTAAAGACTGATAAACACAATAGAACAATCGGCATGTCCGTATGTTGTTCCGTTCTTAAGATATCGAAGGCGAAAAATTGACCACATACACACATACACACACACACACACACACACGCACACACACACACACACACACACACACACATACAGACATCAGTCAGAAAATGATCTTAAACGATTGCTAGGGTCTCAAAACGTGAAATCTGTTAAAATCTCGAAATATTTTTTTTCGGACTAAATCCATTACTTCCCTACCATAGTAGAGGTGGGAAGTAAAAAGAGGGACATGCTTTTTTGAACGAATAAAAATTAAATTGTGTTTTAAAGACCACCAACAGCTAAGGTTATTCGGACCTAGTCAAAGAATAAAAAAAAAAAGAGTGTTTATTTTTTACAAATATTTACTAGGTGGGAAGTATAGGACTGGTCATCAGTTGAATTTTTTGTTTGGTGATCTACTGATGGCTAGTAATATAGCAAAAATCATGGTTACCTTGATTTACGTACAATTTTCTTTTTTTAGTAAAATTTTTTTTTCTCTAAAACTATAGGTACATTTTAGAGAAAAAAATATTTACGTTTGTTTCATATTATAACATCTAGAATTCATTTATATTTTTTTTTACCTATGTTAATACGTGACATTGAGAACGTTTTTTTTAATATCTCAGGATCCACTGAACCGATTTGACTCAAAATCTAATCAGATCTAAGTTAAAGGCTGATAAACACAATAGAACAATCGGCATGGCCTTATGTTGTTCCGTTTTTACGATATCGAAGGCGAAAAATTGACCACACACATACACACACACACACACACACACACACACACACACACACACATGCGTACAGACATCAGTCAGAAAATGATCTTAAACGATTGTTAGAGTCTCAAAACGTGAAGATCTGTTAAAATCTCGATATATTTTTTTCGGACTAAATCCATTACTTCCCTACCATTGTAGAGGTGGGAAGTAAAAATCATTGAGAAATAAATGTGATTTAAATTCAAATAATATCTGTCGCAGATTCCGATTTAAAACCAATTACTTATCTGAATCTCTATCCTTTAAAAAGTTTTCTTTTTAGTAAAACGCGTTTGTGATAGAAGTCCCATTGTTTTTCACAGAGAGAATTCAAACTTTTACGAATATTAAAAAAGTTTAAGCATCGACACAAAAGAAAAAAGTATTTTATAAGCATTTAGTTCAAAGTATTGCAAGAACGGAAGTACACAGTAATACAAAAATCAAACGTGCAGTATTAAGTTAAGGGTTGGTTAAAATATATTTTATACGTATTATAGAATTTATTTACGTCAACATTTTAGATTGCTGAAATAAAACAGAAATTTAGATTTGGGCCAATAGAGATTAGCAGCCACTTTATTATAACAAATATTAGTGTACTAAAAACGGTGATGTAACAATCCATAACCTTAATTTTATGTAGAAAATTCGTTTGTTTTAAGCCACTTCTAGATGAGCCCGGTTGGCTTCGTTCAGCTGCTAATAAAAATTTACGGTTTATTTTGATAACTGAAATCTATTTAGCGTTATGTAATTTGCTTTTCCAAAGCATGCTTATATTTCATATATATTATCTACTTTTCTGTTACCACTAAACTTTTATTAGTATTGATGAATATGTTCTAGTAATTTATGCAACTAGTGGCTTAAGTGACGGATTATATGACAGTCGCGATTTTGGTATACGAGCCTAAGGTTATGTTGCATTTATACCAAAACGAGTGTGTCTTTACCGCGCGAGCCGAAGGCGAGTGCGGTAATCACACGAGTTCTGGTATAAATGCAACATAACCTTAAGAGTTAAGAGAGTATTGAAAAATCGTGGCATTCAGATTCGTCACTTTAGACACGCGTTACATACAACATTTTTTGCAACTGCTTCAAATGTTCATTTTTAAGCAAATAAAACACAATTTGGATAAATATTTTATTAGTGACATTATAGCAAAGTAATCTATAAAATACTTTTTTACGCACGTGTGTTATAAAGTAAAACAAACAGTATAACTTTATAGAACGGAGTGCGTTAAAATTTACTTTAAACACTACCGTTCGAATGCAGTAGAAGCTTCCATAAATAATCACTTTTCAAACGGTACACAGGCATCTAAAATTGTACTTTTGATGCAAGTGTTGCAAAAAATAAATTATTTGTTACTTTGAAAAAAAATCTTTTTTTCTCTCTTCTTATTATTAATATCAACTTATAAAAAAGCTTCAAAACAATTTTATCGAAAAACATTAAAGACTTTTCATTTATCATTATTATAAAAGATTTCAGACTTTATTCCATTGTCATAGAAAAAATATTAAACTCTGATTCCTTATAGGCTACTGCATTTAATCGAGAGAAAGGTTTTATTATAAAATACTAAATATACTTTTCAATAATAAAAATATTCACAGGTAGTCAGGACATTTAATAAAACAGAACTCTGTTTTCATCTGAGTTGAACGTTTCGTCCTTTTATTAGGACTTCCTCAGCAACTCAATCATACGAGTTCACAGTTTAATATATAATGTCGAAACATATGAAACATTGTTACTTATCATTTTTTACAGAAAAATGATAAGTAACAATGTTTCATATGTTTCGACATTAGATATTAAACTGTGAACTCGTATGATTGAGTTGCTGAGGAAGTCCTAATAAAAGGACGAAACGTTCAACTAAAATCAAAACAGAGTTCTGTTTTATTAAATGTCCTGACTACCTGTGAATATTTTTATTATATTTAATTTTTCCTGGATGTGATTCAAAACATACTTTTCAATATTATACTGTCTTTGGTGAGTTTATCATAAAACATATTATGCAATATAATATGCATATATTTTCTGTATAATGTAGGTGCATACGTTATAGTACTGCAATATTATGTTTTGTAATACGCATGTTATATTTTGGAAAGAGTATTGTACATCTTATGTATACACCTATACATAATATGCCTATAAAAAGAAAACTTTTTTCTCGGGACTGTCTTCTTGAACGTCTTTTTAAAAGAAGAAATGTCTGAGCATATGATTGATGTTGCGGCGCCATCTATTGAGCCATGATATAAAATCTGTTCTTTTTATTTATGCTCAGAAAAAATAATCCAAGCAGACATTATCGATCAACATGGAAGTTTATTTAGTACGTACTATACTATCTAGTATAATGCTTTCATATTACAGGAAGATTATTGCGCCCAAATCCACATTCTGTATTAAAGTAGAATGTAGATCAGCGTTTCCTAAACTGGGATTCGTGCGTATATTCTAGGGGGCCGCGGACTGCATAAACGCCGTCTGACAAACAGTGATTCTAGTCCGAGATCTGGAACGCTAGTATGTAGGTAAATGGGCAAATAGTGACTCTAGTCAGTAGTCTGGAACGCAAGTTTGTAAGTAAGCAAAGCTATACTGCAGTTCGGCCGTAGTCGGCCGAACTGTATTTGTGCCGTCCGGCAAACAGTGATTCTATAGTCAGCGATCTGGAATGCAAGTTTGCAGTTGGGCAAAGCTAATAGGTATACAGTTCGGTCGGAGACAGTGATAATGTTGATTATAGATTACACACGACAGAAGTGAAACTTACTTAGGCAAAATCTACATCTTAATGTTTTAAATTAACATTTACTCTTCAAAAAAATGTGGAAACTGGTTGATCTTGCGGGCCAACCCGAAAACTTCTCGCTGGTTTCGAGCTAAAAGAGGGAAACGTTATTAATTATATGTATTTCTGAGCTCTTCAAGCTCAAAAATATTGGTTATGAATCTTTTTTTTATTATTAAATATATAAAAAAAAACATAAAAAATAATATTTTCAAAAAATTAAAATAGTTTTTATCGATAGTGACGTTTAAAATATTGAATGCGATAAAATTTCAGTATAGTTTGTTAGTTATTATGAAATTCAATATCAATTAAGTATATAACATAAAAATAGATATGCATAAGTAGTAAGTATCTATTAATTTTGGTAGATAGCTATCTATAATAAAATCTGTAATAGAATAGAATTAAAAAAAGTATAAGACAGGATAATTTATCACACATCTGTCCCAACAACCAACACTTATAACGGGCAAAAAAGGAAAATTCAATAATTTAAAATGATTTCATATTCCTGAAGCTCGAGGCTGCGATCTTGTGAACCGTAGGACACATACACAACACATTAGCCAACTGAGGCGTTAAACAGCGTACTTAAAATATATAATATTTGTGTAGCCTGCTATACCTACTCATTATTGAATTAAAGTTCGGCTACTCAAGTGAAATATCAAATAAGTACCTAGTCGTAAACAACGGGTGCTGAAAAATGAAAATGTTGAAAATACTGGATATGAAGATAAAAGCCGCTATTTTATAGGGTGTAGGACAAAAAATACAGTGTGTATCTTGATACACACTGTATTTTTTGTCAAAATCGCATTCTACCCTTTAGTCCAGTAAATGCACGTTTTCCCTAGCAATTCTACCAAACATCACCGATTAGCACCAAAATTTGGTTAAACGCTTGAATCTACAATTCTACAATTATTTTCGAATAGGGGTAGTTTACACCACTAAAAATTAAAAGCGACCCTCGGCACATTGACAACTTTGAAATATAGAGTAAGCAGAACTCAAATCCAAATGTTGGTGCAAATTGGTGCTGTTTGGCAGAATTGCCAGGTTTGCCCGTTTTTTCCGTGCAAATACTGGACTACTTGGGTAGAATGCGATTTTGACTCATGTGACTGTTACGTACTTGCTGTGCTCGTGTAACAAACGTCACACTCGACAAAGTTGGCTTCATTACGTAATTTTTTAGTTTAGTTTGTGCTGAAGATGAGATGAATTCTTGTAGTAAGAAGTGACTAAGTTGTTTTTTATAAATTACGTCCTTGATACAAAATCTACTATTTTTACACCGATGTGCCAATTTACACAAAAAACAAAAAACATGAGAGAAGGAGTCCGTGTATAAAATGTTGGAAAATTACACATCTGGTGCAATATGAAAGAGGTGACTGTATTTGTATTCATCTTGTTCCTGTCAAAATGTCAGCAATACACAGATGCAGAATAACTACAGAACTGACGCAATCTATTAACTGTTCGATAAATCAAAATGCAACGCAGACAAGCGCATGGCAAAACAGCTTGGCAAGAATAACAAATCCATCTCAAAGCTCTAGAATTCACTGTGATGTAAACGCAGAGAAAGAATGAGCAGATATCATATACCGAATCCGAGCTTGTACATAAAATCACTTTCCGCAACAAAAATTCTTAATGCCCCGTGGGTTATTTTGTATTATTATAGGAGGTAGAGACCAGAGCTATGTTTGTACAGCGTGTCCCACCAAATACAAACCGCATACAAGTATGAAGTAAGTGTTACTATTAAAATAAAAATATTTTCATTATTTTAATAATTGAAAAGTTTAGAGTTTAGACGATAAAATAAGAACTTCCAAAATTTCCTAAATTGCATTAACGAGATTATATTCTATGTTTTCAATTGAAGTTTACCATAGTGAAGCATTATTATTGTAATCGCAATTGTATGTGCATTAAAAATGTATTAATAATTATTGTCTAACTTACTATTTTCTTTTAAACTAGATATTTTGTACCACTTTTTGACTTTATTACTTTTAAATAATTTTGTTATTTTCCGGAGAGTTAAGAGTTAGATTTAAATGATAGAGGCCCGAAGGATGTCATCGCGACCTAGTTTCCCTAGACAGTTTATTTATTTATCGAAAAAAATATATATATTTATTGCTGTACTTCATTTTGTATTTGTTCAAAAATTAAAATTAATAATATTTTAGTGATATGACCTCGATATATTACTTATATAATATTTAATACGATTTGTTGCAAGCAGGTTAAGCAAAATTTGCACGAAATAGATTTGAATCAGTTAAAAGAATCGGTTCATTAAAAATCACTAAAGACATACCCCGACTGCAGCAAATCAGTTCGGTTTATATGGCATCTGTGGTTCGGTACAGAATCGATCTGTCGATTAAGTGCATGCTATACTTTAAGATTCAATATTTATAAATAATTGATTTGTGCTATTAATGACATAATAGTTTTATAATTCTTAAAAAAACGAAAAAAATTATTACGTTTTTTTTAAAATGAAAATTTGTTATTAATATTCTTTCCGTAATATTTGTCAACAAACATTGAATGTTTTCCTAATTAATTGACATTAAATTTTTTTAAGAAAAATATTAATAATGCTTCTTATATTGTCATATAAAGTTTGAATAAGATTTTTTTAACAATACGATCTTTTTAAAAAGATATGCAAACAAAAGCGTGGAAAACTTTTCTTAAAGATACACAAAAGAGACAACGAAATATCTAAATAATAAATCTCAATATTGATGAAAAACATACTCAAGAAAATACTGAAAAAATATACTGTATAAATTATCAAGATTGCCACACACCAATAAAATATGCTTTGACTAAAGAACATATGATTTAGACATTTTATGTCTGAATAGACCTCGCTTCTTTCGTTTCAAACAGGTCCGACTTTAGTTAAATTTACCGACAAAATACTAACAGTCAGGTGGAACGGAAATATAAATAAACTTTAAATTGCTTATGGAAAATGATCTTGCATAATGAATATATTATATAAGTAGTATAAAAGAAATGTATTTAGTCGGATATTATTCCAAGGAAGAAACTGAACCATATAATCAGCATTTTTAGGGTCACGTACATCCGATGAAATACGGAACCCTTATACTTATAGGATCACTCTCGTGTTTGTTTGTCTGTCTGTCTATCCGTCCGTCTGTTACAGCTTATTTTCTCCGAATCTACTGGAATAAAAAAGTTGAAATTTGTTAGGTTCATTTATAGAGTTAGGTGACACAATCACGGACGTATAGCGTAAATAAACGAATTCTGATTTTGGGGGGCAAATTAGAAAATAAAAAAAAAATTTCTTGTGCATCATGTGACATATCAAATGAAAGGACTCGTTGTGAGAAATACCTACAAACATATTTTTTTTATAATTTTAAAATGCAAAGTTTAAAAGATATTAAAGAAGATAATATATAAAAATTGAGCATGCGTCCCCTTTATCTCCGAAATTACTGATCAAAAATTTTGAAAAAAATAGGGAATATAGGGCCCACTCGTAGTTTATAGGAAAATCCAAACGAAAATCCTGTCTTTAAATTCCCACGGGAAACGGAATAGTACGTGTGTCCGACTCGCACTTGACCGGTTTTTAAATTATTGTAAACCCAGAGGAGAACCTAAAACGAATAAGAAAATGGAGAAAACAGAAATCCAAGAGGAACTAAAACTCACATTAATAGTAATTATTATCAGGAATAACCCTGCAGATACTTATCCTTTTAATTATCCAACAGTCACTTCAACGACGTAAATAAATAAACAAAATATATATACATATAAGAACACTTCTTGATTTACCCTATTTAACTCAAATTTTGGCCACATAAATTATACCTAAAATAAATGTTTACAGATACAGAGCTACGAATGTTTTATTAAGTTTGACTCTGTTTCAAACGCAAATTTTATGAGCGTATTTATGTCATTGTCATATTTGCCATTTTTCTTTCAATATAATATATATAGTGAGTACATTATATGATTGCTTTATATGTGTGTTATATCAAGTTGGCTGAAGTGGGTTTCCCGTAAATGTATAATATATTGTTATTCCTTTTTTCATCAGTATGCGTAAGCCATAGCGCGCAGCTCACAGACAGTGCTCGCAGGAACACGCCGACTGAAGCAGCTAGCAGCGGTGTGGTGGAACCAAAGGGTCCCCAGCCACCGCCGATGGAAGGGATTTGCAAACTACAACATTATCTACAAGATCAGATCATAATATATTGTAGGGTGCATAATGTGATTAACAATGCCGTATAACGCGAACGGTCAAATTTCAACCTTATCATGGGACATAATAACATTACAAATTTTCATTATGTCATTAACCCTAGTGAATTATTTGTCAGTTTTTTGTTTGATAGACTATTATTACTTTTTTAATGAAATCCACCAACTGCTAGAGTTATCTGGATCCAGTACCAATTTGTTATTATTTTTATTAAAACTAAAAAAAACTGACACTTTCTCAACTAATAAAAATAATAATAATAATATTTGTTTATTGCTCCTGTTAAAAAGGTGCAGGATTCAAACATATTATGTTTGATCTCCCATCGGCCCATTTACAAAAGACATATAGGTACAAACACTTTAAAGAAATATTAAAACAAAACACTTAAAAATTATTACAAAGAACCTGCAAGATTGGGTAATGCTTTAAAGCCTTCTACGAACCAATAGCAGCTTGTTGATAGTAGTGGATAAAGTTTTTAAATTAGTTCTATGAATATTTTGTTTAATTAATCATGTCACTAAGTTCGTTCAAATTCTTGAAGGTGCTAAATATAAAAAGGACTTTTGAAATGAATCTGAGAAAAAACGCGGTATAACAAATGTGATATGTCTACTATATGGATTATAGGTAACTCATTTCTAATTTGAATTTATGTGTTTTTAAAATTCATGTGTATTTAAAATTTTAAAAATAAAATTATACAAATGCGACAAGCGTCGCTCAGCCATATTCAAAATTTCCAATTGTATTAGATATGCGGAGTGACATGTCCCCTGATGGGGATTTCATAAATAAATCGCTTACAAACATTTTGAAGTTTTTGTATTTTATTTCGAGTCTCCAAGTCTAGTGAACCTTCATGAACGACATCACCACATTCAATAATCGAAAGAATTAAGGCATTAACCAATAACCAATCTTAATTTAATTGTTAATGATAAAAAAGACTTGTAGGAATATAATACCTTAATGCTGGGTTTATCGTACAATTTTATTTTTTAATCAATTAATCAATTAATAAAAAAAACTGCATACAATTTCATAAACCATTGCAAACAAATTTTAAAATTTACGCTTTTATTATTATTAAGTAAAATTTATGTCGGACCCTATTAAATGAAAAAATAATCATCAAAATCGGTTCACAAATGCAGGAGATAGATAATCTTTATTTTTGACAGACAATGAGGTAACAAACATACAAAAAAAATTCAGTCGACTTGAGAACCTCCTGCTTTTTTTGAATGCGCCCTTCGAATTTAGTGTCACTCATATTATTTTAAACAGATAATCAATGCGTGAACTACAAGAACCATATTAATTCGAAGTGCAGGATTTCATTTTTAACACTTGTAACGAAGTTACAATATTCATTGTAACTGCTTGGCTGTTGATTTCATATAAACATGTAATTTTGCCGAGCGTTTATCATCTGTTAGTTACGTAATTCGAAATTGCAAAATATCTTTAATTAAAATATTTCACCTTGTCGAAACTGGCTTGTGAGTTTTTTCATACTTTATCTAATTATAGTTACAGATTAATAAAAAAAACCTCTTCCCGATGAAAATTTCTTTTAATGTATTAATTAGGCGACGTTGCGACACAATTTTGTGTCTTCATCAGGGCTTTATCAATACAGATAGATTTATTTTATTACAAATTAAATTTTTTTTGTACTTAAAAAAAAATTAATTTAAAATAAATATAGGTACGTACCTGGTTTGATAAAGGCCTGATGAAGACGTAATTAATACAATAAAAGACATTTAGATCGGGAAAGAGTTATTTTTTATTAATCTTAAACTAATTATTACCGATCTTCAAATAATTATTTGTCAATATGTTATTTCACATTCAAGATATATACCAAATTATTATTCCTGCACATTTTGATGTAACTCACATCCTTTTTCTATATCAGTAATGTTGTGTGAAAGAACAGTAATATAGTATGAGATAGCAATAGGATAATATGGCGATGTGCAGGCCTTGTTTGCATCATAAGGTTCACTGAACTAAAGGAGATGAAAAAAATTGAGAATGTTCACACGCATGAAGACTTATAAAAGGTTAAGGAAGATGATCATTTTTGAGGTTATTTTTATTTACTTTTTATACCGTTAACGAATAGGGCAAGGATATCACATATCGATTGTGTTCGAAAATTTGTATTCTGTTCAGTGTTCGTATTCAAATATTTCGAAAATTTCCTAATCATTCTATGACCCAGTCATTAGAAAGCTGATGAAATGTTAGCAGACTTTTTAATTTTGTCAGGTTTCTTGCCTGCAATATGACCGAGTAAGCAAGGTAGTAAATAAAAAACTTTCAGCTCGAATTGGGGGAAAAGTGTTTATCTTAATCACGAAAAATGTTTTACATTAATCTTTTAATTAGTTCTGATACCTAATAATTAATAATAAATATATATTGTTACCAGGAACTGAAACTACGGCAATTGCTGCGAATCAAAAAGATAATGGATTAGAACTATTTCAGTCGCGACTCGCGTCATAAATTATGCCTATAGTATTTTCTATCGATTTTTTTCTACACTTTCAAAAAATTATATTATCTAAAATGTAGCCAGTTTTTAACAGCTTCTTGAATGTGACAAGCATTTCTTATTTTTAATATTAGATTAATAAAAAGCATGCCAAACTAAGTGCAGTATACTCAATGCCCATATTAACTGAATTGATATTAGATATTTCCAAACACCTATTCAAATTCCAAATATTTTTTTATACCTAAGCTATAAGTTAAAATTACTTTTTCACAATGCCGCTATTGAAGATTCGATTTTCGGTACCTGTTTAGCGGGCTAAAACTGAGAGTTTCAACTCTATAGGGATGAAAATTTTCAGTTGTCGGTTTTCTCTGTTTTTTAACGTTGTTAAGAGAGAGATAGCGCGGTTGAGTCGCGCCAGCTTTAATTCGCATATAATACTCGCAAACGTCAAAATGACAGACATAACCCCACACAAATTTCACGTGGATTTGACAAATCTAATATTTCTGCGGCTTTTTTGTGCGCCCAAATTGCAGATACCTAAAATCGATTTGTCAATAGAGTTGTTGTGAAAAATTATATGCACTTACTCGGAACGAAACACAGCGTTTGCAACGCGTGTAAACTTCACACTAGTTGCAAACGCTGTGTTTCGTCTCTTGTAATGCAATATACTATTATATTTCTTTTAGACCGAGAGCTAGTGACGCACGTTTTATGACGTGTCTGATGCACCTTGAAATTTTGTGTAGTAGTATCTACTAGATAGATGAACAAGTAAACATGCGTTGGCTTGACCTACCTGGGACACCTGGTGAGGGGGGGTCTCTAAAGGTTCCCTTTATTACTTTTTTCGAAATATCTCAGAACCGGTCGACTTACGCTCTTCCACTATGTAATGTTTTAAAAAGGATTACATTTCCTACAATTTTCGTTCCAACAACTTTTCTGTGGTACTAATGGTAAGCGCGCTACAGCTTCTTGAAAATCACGCGCTTTTTGTAACCTTGGTAACCAATGGTTAAAATGCAATGTCCTTTTCAATAGCTTTATTTATTGTGTTCTTCATTGAACTTTAAATTGGAAATACACATGTTCATAAAGCAAGGAACGCCCTAAACCGTCCTTTTTGTCCCATATCGATATCTTTTAAAATTGAGTTAAAGGCAGTCAAAGTTGAAATCATCACAGAGTTTTACGTGTTTTTTTAACACGCGTTTCGAGTACCTTCCATACCGAATAAAAAAAGATCCGTCTAGGAATCTATAGGAAATTTAATGCCCTAAACTATGTTTTTGTCCTATCTCGATAACTTCAGACATTTTTAATCTATAAACATTTAAGTTCAAGCGAATTGAATGAAAAATTGCCAATTAGAAGAAAAAAACTGATTTTGAAGTAAACTTAAATGCTTGTAACTTGAACATTTTTTAAGTTATCGAGATAGGACAAAAAACATCGTTATAGGGTATTAAAATTCCTATGGATTTCAGGACGGATTTTTTTTATTCGATATGGAAGGTACTGGAAACGCGTGTTAAAAAACACGTAAAACTCTGTGATGATTTCAACTTTGAGTGCCTTTAACTTCTCAATTTTAAAATATATCGATATGAGACAAAAAGGGCGTTCCTTGCTTTATGAACATATATATTTTCATGAAGAACACAATAAATAAAGTTACTGAAAAGGACATTACCAAGGTTACAAAAAGCGCGTGATTTTCAAGAAGCTGTAGCGCGCTTACCATTAGTACCACAGAAAAGTTGTTGGAACGAAAATTGTAGGAAATGTAATCATTTTTAAAACATTACATAGTGGAAGAATTGCTTAAGTCGACCGTTTCTGAGATATTTCGAAAAAAGTAATAAAGGGAACCTTTAGAGACCCCCCCCTCACCAGGTGTCCCCAGGTAGGTCAAGCCAACGCATGTTTACCTGCTCATCTATCCAGAAGATATTACTACACAAAATTTCAAGGTGCATCAAACACGTCATGAAACGTGCGTCACTAGCTCTTGGACTATTTTATTGTGTGAAATATATTGTTTGATATGACACTATTTCTTATAAGTGATAGGATAATATTTTGCGGAATATATTTTGTAATAAATATTGATAAAGCTAGCGAATCTACAAAGCGACTGTGATACCTATACAAAAAATAATCGGTATTTTAATATAGAATAAATTCAATATTAATGTGTTATTATTTGATGTTTATTTTTGTCGAATGTTTGTATTTCAATTAGTCTAAAAAAATAGTTCTCCATATTATCTAAATATAATATTTCTGTTATATAATTGAAAAAATAAAAATGTTTGTTTTGATTTATATGTATGGCCAAAATACAAAAACTCCATGCCGAATTTGTGATAAGCATCCAAGTACCTAATTTAACACATTAATATTATATCTATTACACGAGTGTTCATTCACCACTGCGACGAAAATTGTCCAAAATTGCAGTTCACAAAGTCACGTTTGGAACTCAAGCTTGTGTGTGGGTAAAGTTATACAAATCAGTAAAGAAATATACGTAATTTGGAACGTAAGAAAATTTATAATTCATTTTGAAATGCAGTTAAAATTTTTTAATATTAATATGTATAGAGATAAGAAATTTTACATAATCTTACACAAAATAGAGTGAACAAAAATTACCAAGCGATTACTTAAGCGATTTTGTGTTAGCCACAAGGCTGATATTTCACGTTGCTATTACAAACGGTCAATTTTCGCGACTTTTGTGAATACAGTAGGAATAGTGTGGGAGATGTGCATCGTGGAGAATTGAAATAGATAGAGCGCAATGGAGTCACACATAAAGGACACCTACGAAGTCGATGTACAAAATATGATTCAAAATATTTATTTATTTATTTATTGTAGATTATAGACGCATCGACAACTCAGGTCATTAGCGTCTTCAACACAACAAATAATATATTTGTGTACCAGCCGGCATACACAAACCGACTGGTACGAGCTCGGGTCCCTGGGATCGCTAATTCCCAAAGAACACTAGAATGAAATTGCGATAACAACTACATCCCAATGTCCCCCCTGGGGGGGATTCAAAATAAACTGATCCGTCGCTGTTTTTTTAAAATATAGTAGATTGTGCGTAGTGAGTTTAGTACGGCTGAGGATATTATAGGGTTTTTTGGAAAATTTTTTGCAGCCAATTTATTTATTTGAAAGAGTTATATTTATAATAAACGTTTCGCCCTTTTAGCCTAAAAGGGAGAAACGTTTATTATAAATATAACTCCTTCAAATAAATAAATTGGCTGCAAAAAATTTTCCAAAAAAACCCTATAGTAGATTGTATATCTAGGGCGTAATGAAATATAATATTATTGACTAGTTGTGACACTATAATGTTAAATAAGCGCTGCGATTTTAAGTCACACGAGTCAAAATAATATCATTGCGCCCTAGATATACAGGGTGTTCAAGACTTGCGTTGTCGACCGATATTTTGATTTTGGGTGAAGATAGAAAGGAAGTTTAAATACAAAAGTTGTATAAATTTTAATGGTGTATAACCTAAAGATATTTTCAATTATACAGCCCGTAATAAAAGTGTTAGTAAATATCCTAAAGAACACAATTCCAGCAAAAAAATAACCTCGTATTTAACAATCAAAAGTTGTACGTGATTTAAGTTAGGTAAAAGAAGTACATTATTTTGAACACCCTGTATAATAAATTCATTTTTTTAGGACAGTCAATCAGTCAGCGTTAGTTTTATTAAGTAGGGTAAATTCGGTTTTGCGATCAGATCGATCCGAGCGCACGATATAGAAAGATAGATAGCATATAAAATAATGTTAAATTAGTGTAAATTCGAACGCATTAGAGTGCTTAGATCGATCTGAACGTACAGCCGAATTTACCCAAGTATGGCTGCCAAGTAACATATACTTAATTTAGTCAATTTTCTATTATTTTAATTAAAATATCTCCAAATTAACACGGTAGAATACTTTATTTATAATTTTTTACATAATCTTTAGCAGTTGTGATTAAAATTATTACATGAAGAATGTGCGTTTTAATTTTAAAAATTAATTACGCAAAAACTACACGTCAGATCTTACCGAGATCTTACTCAATAAGTTAAATTACCTATATGTATTTAACGAGTATTTAATATCGATTAATAACATATTAAAAATTTAGCTCGTCATCTTTACTTTGCTTTAATGCGCGTATAACCTTAAAAAAATAATTATTACGTATTCCTCCAAAAATTTTATAACAAAAAATCTTACAACTTTTTAAGCGTTAATATCTAACGGTTGTCTGTTTTTCATAAATGTTCTAGCTGTATAGTAAAAGACAAAAAAAACTAAGAACAATTCTTTGTCACTTTCATGTTTGAAAAAAGAGAATGCTTTAGTTTGAACGTGCTATATTACAACGGGTAAAGAAGTTTCGCAGACCACAAAAGGACACGCTGCTCCTCAAGGCCAGATGTGAAATTCTCTTGGCCTGTATTTTCCAAGAGAATTTCACATCTGGCCATAAGACAAAGTAGGTTATGTTGAATTTTTTTCTTTTTATTACTTTATAGTCTTCTGTTTACCTTAATTTTTTACAAAATGTAAAAACGTTCGATCACTACACAAACTTTTGTAATTAATAATACCTACAGCTGCGCACATATTTCATTGACCTCGATGAATAAAATAACACTTTAGATCGCATAAATTAGCTGTTATTGTTTTATTAAAAATTCTTTGTTTGGCAAACGTTATGATTGTCATTATGATTATGGTGACAATGGCAGTTGAAAGAAAGAGAATTGTCGATTATAAACGCTCGACAACTGAGAGGATCCCAACGATCTCGGCTAAGCAAAAATATAATACTATTAATAAGATAAAATCTGATTCTTGTAATATGAACAGTATTAAACCTATTTAATAAAGTTTGAAGTGCATTTCTAATTGACTTACATAATACATCGGCGTACTAAAAATATTTTTTGCCATACCCACTATAAAATAGCTACTTTACATGTGTGTATGTATGCATGCCATGGGTGTTAAAAGTGTTGTAGTAAGTAAACATTTTCCATACTGATTTATGTTTATTTACTGTGAGTGAGCACTGCGGCAGCTACTCATGGTCCAGTAAATAAGTGAATTTCTTGAAAATACTGAAAATTAAGTGTAAAGTAACTATTTAATAGTGGGTATAGCAAAAAATACCATAGGTATATTTCTCGTGCATAATGACATTAAGACTCGTGTGACTGTTAAAACTCGCTAAATCGCTCGTTTTAACACACTTTCACTACTCTTCAGTAATATACCTCATTACGACACTAGAAATACAATCTACTAATACATAGGTTTCATCTATATGTCGAATGATTTACCTGACATGTTCTAATAAAAATTATTTTTCTAGCTTTATTTATAGTAAAACTGCTGACAGAGCAACAGCTGGTGTACCTAGTAATGTTTTCAATACGTATTTTATTATTTTAATTTGTTTAATGAAAATCAAAATAATCACGTCCGGTACAAATCTGTCCAGGACAAATCTGGTAATCGAATTTTCGACCACTTTCCGATATCCAATTCATGCTGAAATATTGCACACAACTTTGGTTCTCAAGACAATACGATATAGTATATTTAATACTATGGTAATCTACTATGGCGGTCGCCACAAAATGGCGGATTAGCCTATTTCTTTACAAGCCCCTTGATATGGGTATCAAATAAAAGGGTATGACAAGTAGAATACAATGAGCTGAGTGACGTCATTTAAAATTCAATATGGCGGCCGACACAAAATGGCGGATTTACCTATTTCTTTACAAGATCAAAAGAAAGGGTATGACGAGTAGAATGCAATAATTAGCATGTAACGTCATTATAAATCCAAAATGGCGGTTTAAAGTAAAAATGTTGGAAGACTAAAAAGAATAAAATAAAATATTAGAAAAAAAAAACTTTAAAAGACAAGCTTTTACTAAAATGGACTAAAAAGGAAAAAATAATTTTTAATAATTATGAACCTAAATTATTAAAAATTATTTTTTCCTTTTTTGTCCATTTTAATAAAAGCTTGTCTTTTAAAAGTTTTTTTAATAGGTACCTATTTAATATTTTTTTATATAATTTTTATATTTTTTAGTACCCCTTTAGTAAATACAGTATACAATAAACTATAAACAATTTACTTATTTATTTATTTATTTCTAAACGACTTATGAACTCTCTGAATCCATGAGAGTTCGGTAGTCCTACCTTTCAATGTAAACGATTATAGGGCACCTGCCTATAATAATTAATATGAGCATCGCAAAATTGAACAAAATTTTAATAACGCGCACTTTGACCAAACTAGTCAAAGTGAGGAGAATATCTTTTTTTCAGATTTTCTGAGCTAAGCGGCAATTTGCAGATTTTCTCCATTTAATCTGCGAACAACCTAAAACAACAGTTTGTCGATTTGGGCATTCTGCAGATTGGCACTTCGCGGAATGACTGATTTCGCATATTGCCCTGATTGTTTGGCTATATTTCTTAATTATAGCCAAACAAGTAGGGCAGCCGCAGCCCTGCCTGATATTATTCACTGCTTGATTGTTGTGAATATGCTGTGGAGTGTGGACATAATGGAAAAAATCATTATGATTTAATTATTATATATCATGATGAATTATATATTATCCGTCCACCGTAACTTAACATTTTGTGTTTATTTACGCCTTCTCTGGCCAAATTAGTTGAGATTTTAAGTATAATAACTTGAAAATATTAGCGCTCGCATGCATAACGGGTTGACATTTTCAAATAATTCTATTATAGCTTAAAATTTTTAGCACTCACATGTAGTGCGTTTTTATCATTGAAATTGCTATATTAAAGAAGGAAATAGATTCTATTTTCGTGTACTTTGGAGAAATTGGTAACTCATCAGCCGGAAACTGGAGTGTGAAGAAACTGCTCGAGGTGGAAAGGAAAAAATAAGGTGCTGGGCCCAATAAATTGAACAGCTAGAACAGTTGAAAATAGGATTTATTTAAAATAATTATATTACCTTTTTTTAACTTAGTAATAAAACATTACAACTTTTAAACGAATATTTTATTTTTTTATCTTTTTATGTCGATTCAGAGAACTTAACTACTTAAAAAAATTTTCTTTTCAAACACAGGACACGCCGATATTACCCGACGTAGGTAGGACGTAACTTGCCTAATTGTTAACCGACAGGGCCGGACTTATATTTTTAAATGATTATTTATATATATTGTTAGGTATAAGGAGAAAATAAAACGCGTATTTCCACATTCAAAAACCAACTCATAATAATCTTTATTAATCATTTTTCAATACGACAATGTTCACATTGATATAACACTTTTTCCTGACATTGCAATATTATATCATACGCAGTTGGCCAGCGTAAGATGGACCAGTATAATATTTCCAGCATCACTCTACTAAGTCCTTGGAATGTTAACCTTGACAATATTTCAAAATGAACACATCGTGACGTTTCTTGTGCAAACCATCCACCGACACGGCACGTTCTAGGGCGAAACTGACTTCCGCTCCCCCACCATCTACGCAGCCGACGGTCATTTTCCTACCGTTCATTATATAAAGAATCACCATACCAAATTTGGCTCGGCACGAAATAATTTTAAAATCCAATTTCTTTAGCGACCTTGACATTCGGCCTCCCTGACCCTCTGGCGACCTCGCCAGTGCAAAAAGGCGACGTATCCTTGTCATGGCTGCTAGCTGCTGTCCTGCCAAACAAAATTAATTGCGAGTACTAACTGTATATAAATCTACCAACTACCATTTACATTTGTCTTTCGTTAATTGTAAATTGTATAGTTGGTAAGTTTTCACTAAATTATCGTGACTTCTGTTACCACAATAAGTACTTTCATTTTGAACAGGTGAACTTTGTTACCACCTCATTGTGATCTTTGTTACCACAATTATACTTTCTTTTTTTTTTTTTTTTTTCTTTTACACAGGTGAACTTTGTTACCACCTCATTGTGACCTTTGTTACCACCTCATTGTGACCTTTGTTACCACCTCATTGTGACCTTTGTTACCACCTCATTGTGACCTTTGTTACCACTTCATTGTGACCTTTGTTACCACCTCATTGTGACCTTTGTTACCACCTCATTGTGACCTTTGTTACCACCTCATTGTGACCTTTGTTACCACCTCATTGTGACCTTTGTTACCACCTCATTGTGACCTTTGTTACCACCTCATTGTGACCTTTGTTACCACAATTCAAATAGAACTAACTTTATACAACATCAAACTGATTAAAGTTGTAACTGTTACAAATTACAATTCCATACATTTTATATTGTTGCATCGGAATTATCAGAATCCTGTACGTTTGTCAAGACGTGAGATTATCAGTCAGATTCTAGCAGTCATAAACATATTCCTGTCATAAAACTCATATGAGTATTCATAGTTCAAATTACACATTTTATCATCGTAATTAGTTGATTATTCAGTCTATCATAACTCAACAGGACATTTCCAAACCACTGTACAGTGTACACATACATTCATGACACGACACCTTTAAGCCGTTGCCAACGACATGGTTACTTTAAAACCATTACCAACATACATTTCTCTCAACTCTAATAAAACAATGGTCTCATTTCAACCAACAACATAGGTCTCCTTTCAACCCTATTACGGTCACACCATAATCTTCGCATTTAGTACGCAACATAATGCGGAACTAAGTTTACGGACACGCTGTAAGCATCACATACATATCATGATCTTCGCATTTAGTATACAACATAATGCGGAACAACATTTACGGACACACTGTAACATTACTGACTGTATGAAACATTAAATTGTACTTCAAGGTCATAACACGTTTATAGACAGCTTGTATAAATGAGCCATTTATCGACTGCCTACATTACTCGTCAACATTAAAGTGAAACTCTATAAAAGAATTCTTCCAACTTTACACATCCCTGATCCATGAAAGCCAACTACTATAGAAAATCAATCTAACAGTCTGTTGTCTGAGCTTTGTCAGGCCATAAACCAAGTAACCCACTGAAGTACTCTCAATTTCGGTCAAAAATCTCAATCATATAGAATTTCAGTTAGTAATCATTACTAAGAACTTTCAGATAATCGATCAATTATTATATCTTTCATTCCATGACGTAACCAAGTCAAATTTGTACTGAAAAATCGTTCAAGATTTTTAACACTTTATCAACCGACATATTAATACATCGCTCGTCCTTTCCTGACACAATAATCATGCGTGATTTCACATCTTATTTACTGCACTGTACAACAGTATCCGACACTGGACAGTTTGAACACATCACACACAATTTCAACATTTTCAACCAGTCCAGGTTGCGATCACCACTCTTCATACTGCGAGTGTATAATTTCCAACAACAATTTTAACTGAACATCAATGTTATTACGTTAATATATAACTTCGGTTAAAAGCAACACTTTTTCAAGACTCTGTTGTCGAGCGTCTATAATCCACAATTCATTCATTCACTTTTTCAAGACGTCGACGCTTTTCACGACTATCAAAACTTCAAATACACACTGTATTCATTACTTTTTGATATCTCTCTACATAACGTTTCACAATTCCAAAAATATTTAACTTTCAATTTTTATCACTTTAAATTTATTTTAAGATCACACTGGAACACCAGCCTTAGTAAACTGAACTTTACCGTTTACACTATTTCATTTTTTTCAATGAAAACAACACATACATTAAATTCAACATCTACATGTTCATTACAATACTCATTTTATAAATCACCATAACTGTATAAGAATTTAGCACCAATTGCCATCTTTTACCACGTATCTTTATAATTTTCTCACTACATTTTCCTATTTATCTTTATCGTTTACATCGTTATCCCGTTTATCATTAAACATTAACGCAACGTAAGAAAATCGTCAATACCACATAGGTACATAATTATAATATTTAATTTTGCATCGTGACAATGACGCAAAAATTCATCATTACATAAATTCATCAGTCACCACAAAAATTCAATTTTTAGACTCAAACGTAATCACATCACGTTGACAAACTTTTTGCACTGTTATCAGGATCAAATTATCAAACAGCCGAAATTTAATACGCGTCGCCATTAAGATTGACGGCGGAACCTGCGGCGTAGTACTCTACATTACATAAGTTCGTAACCAGTCACCACGTCTTATTAACATTTCTTAATTTCGCAAAATGTACATAAATCACGACGACCAAACTGGTTCAACAATACCCGAATAGTTTTTCACCAAAACGAATATAACCAGACAACCCGACAAGTTGTCGCACTTGTTTCACTGTTTCGGGTTCTTTCCTATGCAAAATACTTCCACTTTATCTATGGACGTTTTGAGTAATAATCCCACTTCTGAATTGTTAGGTATAAGGAGAAAATAAAACGCGTATTTCCACATTCAAAAACCAACTCATAATAATCTTTATTAATCATTTTTCAATACGACAATGTTCACATTGATATAACACTTTTTCCTGACATTGCAATATTATATCATACGCAGTTGGCCAGCGTAAGATGGACCAGTATAATATTTCCAGCATCACTCTACTAAGTCCTTGGAATGTTAACCTTGACAATATTTCAAAATGAACACATCGTGACGTTTCTTGTGCAAACCATCCACCGACACGGCACGTTCTAGGGCGAAACTGACTTCCGCTCCCCCACCATCTACGCAGCCGACGGTCATTTTCCTACCGTTCATTATATAAAGAATCACCATACCAAATTTGGCTCGGCACGAAATAATTTTAAAATCCAATTTCTTTAGCGACCTTGACAATATATATTTTTTTAGAACAATTAATACTTCATAACGCTACAGGAGGTTTCGGGTTCGAGTCCCGACAGTAGCATTTGATTTTTCCATAGATATAGCCAAACAATCAGGGCAGCCGCAGCGCTGCCTGATATTTTTCACTGCTTGATTGCTGTCAATATGATTTGATAATAAATGAATTATTTAGCATCCGTCCACCGTACCTCAAAATCTTGTGTTTAATAAGACATAAGTTTATTGAGATTTTAGATTAAAAAAACCATAATTAATTAACAAGCATATATAAATTTATGACTACACCTTTTGGGACACAAATATATATGGAAAAAGTTGAGGATGTCTTCATTCGTCGGTCATGTGTGCCAAAGTTTGTCTCCAGCCTCCAGGCATGTTACTTTGAGTGTTGTCCCTTTCCATTGTAGCTTAAAATGAATAACTGGACGACTGCTAACATTCGTGTGCCTACCAGTGTATTAAATCGCTGCTAATATTGTCAAAAATCTAGCATAATCAACTTTGCATTGTGACCGCAGATATATATGACGCGCTCTGCTAGTCACGCTATATATAGATGGTATAATACAAAAAAAACTTTCTCTCTGTGTTGCTTATTGCACATGTTAGGCTGGGAGATTTTACCTTTGTATATGAGAAGAAAATAACATTAATTTCAATAACAAATAGTCAACTAACGCATATTTAGGTATACACAGTCGGTATATTAAAAAATATAAAATAAACAAAAATGTATACGACTGTTGTGTATTTTAAATTACGTTAAACTCATTTATTTATTGTATTCGTTATTCAACTGTTTTAGAGAATGTTTCCAAATAAAAAAATACAATCTGCAAATACTTGCAAAACAACACCATATCATTTCGACAATGTTAACTGTTGAGTTGAAAAAATCCAATCAGAATTCCGAATAATCTGTAAAATGTAAATTTTTTTTAACACATTTTCATTAATTTATTTCTAGTAGGATAGGTAATATTTAATTAATTTTTAGATACAAAAATGTTGATATAAAATGTCATTTGGCTTTATAATAATATTAGCTGTACGCGGCCCGGCTTCGCCCGTGTAAATTAAATTTTGTAATCTCAAGACTCTTCTGGTGGTAAGTTTTAAGTTTTTAATGGTCGTTTGTGCTTTAATAGCATATAAATAACTATATAAACTTAAAAAAGGCAGTTATATTTCGATATTACAGACAGACCACCCCATTTCACCCTCGTAGGGGTTGATTTCCGAAAAATCCTTTCTTAGTACACCTCTACACCCTGGAAGAAATATAACTTCCAAATTTCATGTTTCTATCTTCAGTAGTTTAGGCTGTGCAATACATCCCTTGTGCCCCCCTTAGGTGTTGAATTTCAAAAAATCCCTTCTCAGCGAAGGAACTTATAAGGAAGCTACTGCCAAATTTCAAGTTTATAGCTTCAGCGGTTTGGCCTGGGCGTTGGTTAGTCAGAAAATTCTACACCCCCGTTTTACCCTCTTAGGGGTTTAATTAAAAAAAAACTCGAATTTGGGTTTGCTTATTTTTAAAGTAGAGTCAGTATGTTGAACTTCGAGTTTATAGCTTCAGCGGTTTGGCCTGGGCGTTGGTTAGTCAGAAAATTCTACACCCTCGTGTTGTCTTCTTAGGGGTTGAATTTAAAAAAAAAAGCTCGAATTTGGGTTTGCTCATTTTTAAAGAAGAGTTCAAGTTTATAGTTAGAGCGGTTTGGCCTTGGCGTGGATTAGTCAAAAAATCCTACACCCCCGTTTTACCCCCTTAGAGTTTTAATTAAAAAAATTTCTCCAACAGGGGTTTGCTTATTTTTAAAGTAGAGTTAGTATCAAATTATAACGAGAAATCTACCAGAACTCCCAATTTCGCGTCGGGTAAGTTTCCAGTTACTACACAGTGCCCAACAGCGTACATTTAATTCTTCCTATATATGCAACGATGACCACAGATCCATTAACTGCGAGAGCTATTATTTATAACGAGAAATCTATAGATTTCTCGTTATAATTTGATTTATAAGGCGCATCCGGGCCATGAGAAAGCCAGCATTCATTCGTAATGTTGTTATAAAATAATAGCTCTCGCAGTTAATGGATCTGTGGTCATCGTTGCATATATAGGAAGAATTAAATGTACGCTGTTGGGCACTGTGTAGTAACTGGAAACTTACCCGACGCGAAATTGGGAGTTCTGGGTTCGATTCCCGGCGGTGCATTTACATTTTTCCTATATAGCCTTCTATATAAATATCATGGCGATAATTCGTCTGATATTCTTATGTTAATTTCACTAATATAGTGAATTTAGTTACGGTATAGGTGTTTAATCATATTGATTGTATTTCTTATGTTTAAGAGTTAGTATGTTGAATTCAGTACCTCTCATCTTAACTATATATTTGTAAGATATGAACATTTTGTCAAAATACTCTACACCTCTTTTGACCTCCTTAGGGGTTGAATTTCGAAAAATCCCTTCTTGGCAGATGCCTACGTCCTATGAGGAACCTACCTGCCAAATTTCAAGTTTTTAGCTTTAGCGGTTTGACTTGGGAGTTGATGAATCAGTCAGTCAACCAGTCGTCAAGACAGTAGGATAATTGAAATTTGAAAAACATAACTTACTTTGCTGACAAAACGCTGGTAAAAGTTTTGATTTTATTGTAGAAGTGTTGGAAGAGAATGTTTTTTATTTCATGGACGATTTAATGATCACGGTTAAAATACAAATTTTCAATGTGTTTTAAATATGTAATAAACTGACGGGGTATCAACCGAGGTACATATTGTATAAGGATGAAAAGAAAAAAAAATATAGAACTAAAATTCAAAGGTTAGCTAAAGAAGTTTCACTTCAATCGAATTTAAGGAAACATTCAGTAAATTTTTATAAGGAGAAATGAGAACTATGTGGCCTTTAAGTCACCAGGCGTCAAAACGACAATTGCGGAGGCGCCAAATAGCTATTTCCGTTGACTATAAACATGGTGGATTCCTTTATGACTGGTCGTCAGTGGCGCTCTCAAAAATTTTACATGAAAACATGATTTCAAGAAAATTTTCAAACTGTATATAAATAAACGGCCAAGTGCGTGTCGAGCCACGCAAAGAGTAGGGTTCCGTACTATATAAGTTAGGTCTAAAAATTGCAACTTTGGCAGTCTCTAAAACCTACAATTTTGATAAAATAAATAAAAATAAAAACACATTTGTAATCTTCTCAGAAGGCTCTTTTCAACGATACCCCACTAGAATAGGTACAAAAAAAAATTTTTTTGGCCGCCGTTCGCATGTATGGGCGCCGCCTTAAATAAGGCTTTTTAATATTTTGTATTTCTCTCCGTCTTTGGGCCGCGGTAATATATATTATGAGTGAATTTCAAGTTCCTATCTCGATTTGTTTAGAAGATAGGTCAGTCTGTCACAGACTGACCTACATACAGACAGAACGACATCGTTGGCACAACAATAGGGTTCCTTTATAGTACGGAACCCTAAAAATGCTGTTGAATATACGTGCATGGTGGAAGTACCGGGTAGCTTTTGCCAACATCTCGCAACACTTCCGTTGAATACGATATTATAGTATGTGTATACAAGACTAGGTTTTGGTAACACAAACACCGTTGTTCTCTGCTTACGAATAAACACATGTACTCAAACAAAAACTTGATTATACAATATTTGAGTCAGATGACTAGAAAACAGCACGGAAGCTGTCATTTTTTATTTAAATGTAATAAGTGAGTGGAAGTGAGCAAGTTTTAACTTCCACCGTGTGGTCTCAGGCATACACACTCTTTTCTTTAATACTGACTGTACTGATTTGTAGAAACTGTTCGAATTGTTCGCCACAAACGTCTTTTCAATGAAACACTCCTGTGACTTTTCATTGTACGAGACATTTAGAGGTGAGGGAAGTTAGCTAAGATGTTTAGACATGAAAAAATGTACAAAAGCGTTAAAATAATTCATATTTTCCATTCGCGTCTAAGAAGAAGAATACACGAGGCGGTTTGTGACGAATCGGCAGACGTAAAAAACGTTTTATTACTTCAAGCGTCGGATCATTGCATTTGTTTACAATAGAAGCGTTCACACTTCAATTGTTTTTACGTAGTTGCAATATATACTAATATTATTTAATATGGATGCCATTGGTGTTGATAATTTCATAGTGAAATTGAGGCCCGACATGCGATTTGAGATATGCAGCATCGTGATTATGCTAACAAAATAAAGAAAAAAATAATTGGGAGGAAATCGTGTTTCTATTTGTGAAAAACAATGCTACAGTCAATAAGTATATAATATCTATATTGAATCAACTGTCACGAACTGGCAACGTGCATGTATCGGAGACGAATAACCACCGTCCTGTGTGTGTTTAGAAAACATCGGATGATTCGTCCACAAAGAAACTACCTTGTGTGTTCTTGCTCTAATAGTTTTGTTTGGCCACCAGCTGATAATACTGTGGTAGGTACTTTACGAGTGTGGATGTAGTGTAGGTATATGGGGTATAATATGTATAATACTCGTATGTACAGCGGGTATGAGTAGAGTCACAATGTCCTCATGTTACATTAAACAGCGCGTTCACCGCACGGCCGTACAACACACAGGGGTCTGTTCACTGACTTTAGCGGATTTAAAGTAGATGTGCGCCTTGCATTTCAAGCATACTTTCATATTGTTGTATAATATTATGCCTACCTCACCAATCATCTCAATGCAGTAGCGTCTAATTTAATCCTTCATTGGACATGTGGATCACGTTCACGTAGTTGCAGTGATGAGTGAAATTGTTACTTTTTAGGGTTCCGTATCTCAATAAGAAAAAACGAAACCCTTATAGGATCACTCATTTGTCCTTCAGGCTGGCTGGTTGGCTGGCTGGGTGTCCGTGTTTCAAGACCCATTTTCTCAGGAACGGATAGAGATATCAAGTTGAAATGTATACTCAATTCTAAGGTCTATGGTCCCTTAAAGTTGTAAAGAATTTAAGGTTCTAGGTTAACGCAATCAAAAGATACGGCCATTTTGTCATCTCAACAAAAACCTATAGAGTACTTCCCGTTGACCTAGAATCATAAAATTTGGCAAAAAGCAAGATCTCGCAACACAAGTCAAGGGAAAAATCCGAAAATCACAAAAAGTAAAAAATAAAGGGGGTTCTATACATATTTTGATATTCGCAATCTCATTCATCAAAACCTATTGGGTACTTCCCGTTGACCTAGAATCATAAAATTTGGCAAAAAGCTAGGTCTCGGAGCACAAGCAAAGAAAAAATTCGAAAATCACAAAAAGTAAAAATTAAAGGGGGTCCCCACACAAAAAACGGAAAAACCTTTTAAAGGCTGTATCTTTGGATGTAGCCGGTTGAAATTTTCACAGAATATGTCTACCTAATTTAATTGTTGTAACGGTACGGAACCCTCGTAGTGCGAGTTCTACACGCACTTGACCGCTTTTTTTACTTATTATTATTTAAAAATAACTGGTTATCAATAATAATGTTTAAATAACCAATATTTGATATTACCTTTTGAAACTATATAAGATACTAAAGTGTTGGTGGAGAGCAGAGAAGAAGAAAACAATATTTAACATCGCTGAACGGTTGCACTTGTTATATAATAGTTCGTAAGTTACAGTTAGTAGTTTCTAGGCATCTGTAAACACGTATATTATCTTTTCAATAAAACTTTACTTAGAAAAGAGCAAAAAAAACGTATTTTTTAGCACAACAGCAGCAGAATTATTGCTCAAGCAACAACAGTTAACAAAGAAAAAGTAACAAAAAAGACGTACCTACCTAACAAACAAGAGCTTAACCAAGAGAACTTTGTAAACATAGTTTGGTAGGGAATCAGCCATGGTTTCATATAAGGAACCATCTCGATATTTACCTGGAATTTCTGGGGGAATCCAAAGACCGGGACATTAGTATTATTATTATATTTACTTTTTACAAATGTATTATGTACCTACTTTTATGTCTGTAGGGATATTTTTAAATATAAAATATATATAACTGGAAGCAGTGTTCAATAAATTTCATTGGTTACGTTACTCGCGACGACGGAGAATTATTTTATAATAATGCTTATATTTTAATACTGCATCTGTTATTTTTTTGATTTGTTACATAATATTTTTAACACAATAATTCTTCTTATTTCCTATTTAAAGCCTGAGTTTCTTAATGAATATTGAAAATTGATCGCAAATAATTCTTTTAAACAAAATATAGATACTTACCTTGTGAAAGTTCGATTGTGTAAGCCTGCAACTCACCCTTATTTTTTTGACTCAACTGACAAATTCAAGATAACTCGTTCTTTCGCAAAATTATCGAAAGTGTATTAGGTCAGGATACTCTGGACTAAAATTTCTCAAAATTACTGCGGTGAACCTCCCCAAATAGCGTTCTCAAGGTGAAAAAAATCATTAAAAATGTATTTTCCAACTCTCACTCAAATTTGTGTGAGAACTAGGATAGGACAAAATTGCATACTAGTAATTTTGTAGAGTATAAAATTTCCTACAAAAAAGTCGCGACAGCATGTATCCAAAGTCAATAATTTCGGAATGAGGAGCAGTAGCCTGCAGCTTAAACGTATTTTTTGACATAAATGTTGCCATTTCGCAAAATTATCGAAAGTTTTGGGGAATTTAAGTCCAGGAGTATCCTTTCTGAACATACTTTTATTAATTTTGCAAAAAAACTTGCGATTCTGTCACAAAATGTTGCAATAATGAATTAACAAAAATTTGGAACTCCCTGCAGTAAACTATAAGCTTTAGACATATTATGCCGTCGCGAACTTTTTTCTAGGAAATTCTATACTCTACAAAATTACTAGTATGCAATTTTGTCCTATCTAGCATGGTTCTCACACAAATTTGAGTGAGTTGGAAAAACACATTTTTTACGATTTTTTTCACCACGAAAACGCTATTTGAGGAGGTTACGCCGCAGTAATTTTGAAAAATTTTGCTCAAGAGTATCCTGACCTGACACACTTTCGATAATTTTGCGGAAGAACGAGTTATCTCGAAGTTGCCAATTACTCGATTTCTAGGAGTCTTTTAATGTGTGATTTGCAGGCCTAGTGTGTTTATAAATAAATATTAAATTAAACAATCGAAAATGGTAGATAGATTATCATGTTTTGTTGTTCAGATTTTGTTAATTGCTACAATACTTACGTACATAATACAGAATAAACCACTTCACAAAAGATAATCTCTTATCTGTTGATACTGAATAACAACAAGTTTACAAAAATTCGTTTTCCACAGTCAATTCAAACTTTATACGAACTGTTATATAATTTCTCTTGCTTTTTGTTCGTTATTTTGGACGGTTAATTTGTTTGTTGTTGGTATTTCTTTCCCGCAGGTACCGCTACTGTTGTGCGTGTAGGTGTGTAATTTATGACAGAAGGAAGTATATGTATGTGTGTCTATAATATTATGTCTGTATAAAAAAAGTGTGTACGGAAACATACAGGCTGTTTAGTCAATAATTTTTAATAACTTTTTTTTATAATTATTGGTATAACTTTGAAAACTAACTTTCAAGATTACCTTTTCAAAGCACGGCTGCAACCTTTGCAAAACTCCAAACCCGGAGATCAAGGGAAAAAACATAGGCAAAGCCGGATTCTAACAGCTTAAATAAGACTTTTTATTTTTACAGTATTTTTTTATTTTTGGCCTGACTGGCAAAAATAAATAAAATAGTAGATTGTATGTCTAGATACGTAATAGGGCATATTACGGCGAATGATGACAGTATGTAAAAACGAGCGTTAGCGAGTTTTTACAGTCACACGAGCCGTAATACCATTACGTACGAGACATATATGGTATTTTTTGCCATACCCACTACAAAATACCTACTTTTCACGTCATTTTCAAAAAATTCTGACAGTTCATTTGCGTCGACATCTTTCCTTCCACAGTGTGCCGCGAAGTTCGTGCAAGTAAGTAATGACAGGCACACGCAAGCGTACGCAGGCGTATAAAGCGAATAAACAGAAGTTGCTATGACAACCGTTATTGCCTGCGCTAGTTCGGAAAAAAATATTTTCCGCACACCTGCCTGTGAAATGACTCATTAAAGGCCGCTATACATACATCGAACGTAGCTATTTTGTAGTGGGTATGGCAAAAAAGTAATAATATATGTTATGTGTCTGATTCTATATCGAATCATTTTATCTAAGAACAACATATTATTATTACTACTGCAGTTATAGGAATATTTCATCATTTTACACTCAAAGTGTTTTTGTCTCATTAGTTACTATGTAGTTTTCTATATAATATGCGTTTGGGTAAAAATGCGGTATTTGTCCTATAAAGAAAACCTCATCATAATCGATCCACCTACTGAAAAGCACAGACAGACAGATACAGTCAAACGAACCAAACACATTTTTTTTGTAAGTTGTGACGGAAAGGTCAATTATCAATATTGTCATACGAGAAATAGAAAAAAAAACTCAAAAAAATAAATATGATATGAAAATGACAACAAATCTTTTCCCTTCGCCTATCAGACGGTTCCCGCTCTCCCGACGCTATTTTTAAAGGTAAAGGGTGCAGGTAGACGCCAAATGAAGGACCAAGAATCACACTAGAGACCCTACAGACAAAAAATTAAAAAAAAATTTCCTGAAAAAACTGACAACTTTTTAAAAAATTACGTCATCTTTCACAAGTATCCAAAACTTTTTTCAAAAAATTCGCCTGCAGGATCTGTAGTGTGACTCTCGGTCCTTCATTTGGTGTTTACACGAACCCTTTAGCTTTAACAATAGCGTCGGGAGAGCGAGAACTGTTTCATAGGCGAGGGGAATATCGAATATCCTTAACCAATTTTATTTTACTTTTATAATGTATGCCTTGAAAATTGAAGTAAAAACATATTATAATTAAAAAGTATGTCTAATAGGTATTAAGTATATATATATATATATATTGATATCTTAAACTCGAAGAATCGTCACAAGATACTGTGCATTTGATATTTTCAGATAATTTGATTAACCGTACATAAAAATGTGATGGATACAAGAATAAAAAATAAAGATTTCCTTGTGATCTGCAGCCTTTATAAAAAACTTTTATCGTATTTTTACAGTTTCCCATTTATGAGAATTTCTGTGTTTTTCTTATATGAATATACTAGGCGTCTGGTGGAGTAATCAGTAATAAAAGTGTACGCATATGCGACACTTTATATTGATTTGTTATTTTCTAACGGGGAAAATCATTTTACTCTGAGGACAAAAAAAACAGATGTTTGGAAATTAGGATTTATAAAGCACGTAAAAATATTTTTTCTAAAACAAAATCGAGATGACATCCGCTCATTAATAATATGGTACCTACTAATCGTTTTTTCTCAGCAATCAGGATATTCGCACAGTTATGAAGACGTAATAAATTTACAAAAATTAAGTCAGCGCAAGCGGATCGACGACCTGAATATTCTATCCATTTATCCGACTCATCCGAATTTTGAGCATTAAAAGGATACCATCGTGAATTTATTAGCAAATCCACTATGCCAAACCAGAAAATTTTGAGACTGCAATATGTGATTTTTTTATATGATTGAAAGTCAGTTTTCAAGTGAACAGCCGGTATAATTTAGCTCGCATGCACGCGATGGTTGCAGTAATATATTCAACAGTAGAAAAGATATCTGTAGGCACTGACGAAAAAAGGGATCGTTGTTAAGCCCAAATTAATTTATAGACGGCGAGTAAATGTAGCGTAATGTAGCTCCGGTGTGCAAAACCGTGATCCCCAAAAATAGGAAATAGCTGCCTGGAAAAAGAAATAAATCGTATGGTTTTATGGTTCTTTAGTGTCCAAAGATGAATATCTGTATCTCTATGTAATATGTCTCTGGTACCACGGCAAAATCGCTTATGTCGAATTGTTTGTAGTTTTTTTTCTATAACTTCAGAAAGATCTTTTTAAGGAGGAATTCTTGAGATACAATCGGAGACAAAAGTATATATTGTCGAAAATAATTATTCTTTCAAATAAAAAAAGAATTTTCCAAATCGGTTTATAAATAACAGAGTTCTGAGGTAACAAACATAAAAAAATACAACCGAATTGAGAACGACCTCCTTTTTTTGAAGTCGGTTAAAATACTTTAAATAATAATGATATTACAATGAAATAAATATTATCTGAAGCATATATTTACAATTAGTATATGGTAAGAATATATAATAAGTTTTTAATTACTTATTTGTATGTTTTTTTTCACTTTACAAGTTACAACAAAAACTGTCAATGCATAATTTTGTACATGTATAGTGATTATGTGTATGCTATGCTCTGCACACACACGTAAATATTATTAATTCGTTATTTATTTCCTTTTTCTAAAATTCTTACATAAGCCTTTTCGCTGAATGGTCAACGGATGATGCGTACTGTAAAATTGTACGCATTTGCAAATATAAATTTGCTGTCATTTGCTGAGAAAACATTTTGTGGTTTAATAACATAAAATAATTTCTATCTTGCTCAATACGATAAAAATAATACGAAGTGCTTCCCGTAGTAGAAATACCTTTAAAATAGCCAACATTATTTGAGACGCTGTTATTTTTATATGCGATCACGATCATATCGTGGTAAATAAATCAAAAATAATAATAAAAAACAAAACACAATTAATATAAGAACGAAATTGTACGTTGTTATTAGTGTGAAGAGACGTCTTTGTTTACACTTTTTAATACAAGAAATGCAAGATGCAAGCAAAAAAGCTACCCTTGAAACGCTAGCAGTGTATCCTAACATAATATATTGCCTCTATTTTTTATCAATGATAACATCAAAAAGTTTTAAAAATTTAGGGAGAGACTGCAAAAGATGTCTCAGCTATACAGCTGTAGCGTTTATAAAAAGGGAAATTTACATTTTATATGCGTTCAAAAGATACACATATGACGTAGGTACAGATTGATAAAATAATATTCCATATAATATGTAAGAAAATCACGCTGACGAAAGAAAAACTGAAGTATCGATTTGTATCATACCATGCATGCATGCATATTATGCATATATTACGTAAAATACTCTACATAAAAGTAGTATGTGTATTTACATTCACTTTTGCGAATGGATGTTTTTGAAGTAGGTACATAATATTTAAATTTCGTTGATTCTAAGAAAATCGGTGAAATTTATAATATATTTACTACCTGTAATAAAAGAATGAGGTTAAATTGGGGAATACGGTAGCCTTCGTTTAATCAGTACTTATATAGAACACTAACTGTCTTCTGTCTTACTGTGTTCAACCGTTACTTCTGCTTGACGTGATTAAACTGCAGTATAATTTAAATCTTATTTAAGAGATAAAGAACAGTATCTCCCATTAAGCCAATGTTTGCTTCCACAACAGTCCCGTAGGCGCTGAGTTAATGAAAATTTACTGTTCTATTATTGTAGGACGGATGCAGCATTCTAACGATTCCTTCCTCATAATAATAATAAGGCCTTATGTCGTCCCTGCTAAACCAAGTATGTTGCCTAGAATGAAACTTTTAATATTTTCTGGAACTGTTCGTTTATCACTACTAGAAAATTTATAGCTACGAAGCCCGATAAAGTTCTCTTTGATAAAATTACGAAATTTCTACATCTGCGTAACATATAGTCCTGCTAACAATTAGTTTGCATTAAATACAAAATTTGAGTAACTTAATAGATAATAATAAAAGTGAGCTTACCTATAATAATCAAATGATTTAAACCCCGCATTCCCAAAGAATTTCATTGGTGATGTCTCATTGTAGGCTTTGCAGCAAGAAAATAAGTTTCTATGAGACCTTTATTTGATAGGCATGTTTTGGAAATTTTCTTGTTCAGAGTTTATAGTTGCCAGCCTACAATGTACACGGGCCGACCTCTCGGATCTACTACGCTCGAACTGGCACTATACTTAATTACTCTGTAAATTGTTGACGCCCAAATTGCTAGTAAAATAGGTAGAACATCAAATACGCACAAAACGAGAAAATACGATATTTTTTCTTGCTCTTTTGAAGATAGATAGTGACAATTACAATTGCAAAACAATTTATAGATTCCTTAGTTACTAAACTAACACACAAAATGATCAAAATAGTACGGAAATTGCTGTAAATTTCTTTACTATTTTGTATCTTATTGTATTTTCTATATATTTATTAATAATTTATAACGAAAACCGTGTTGATAAGCATTGTTGCTTATGACAATTTTCTTGCGAGCCTTTCGCAAAACTCCAAAAGTAGGTATACATAAATATTTGTACGTGTATATTTATTGAATATAATATTTTATGGCCATGTTATTGGTTCCAATTCCACGTTCTTTTCCTTTTATACAATACGCATAATACAGAATCCGGTGAATCCAAGAGAATGATACAATGTTTTATATAGCAATATTTCGGAAAATAAAATATTCATTTTATTGATTTTCGTTTATTTTTACCAGAATTTATAGCAGCGGCGTAACGTTGGGAACAATTTTATAACTTTCCGTTAAAAAAAGTTTTGAAAATAAAAAAAAAATCAAAACTGACAATTTAATAAAAATAAGAAAGTAAATCTTCTTTGTTAGGTTTATGAGCACAAAGTTTCACCCTAAAATGTGATTGCCTACCCCTTACATTATGTATATGCTATAGATTTAAAAATATTTTAGGGATTTTTTAAATAAAAAAAAATAAATAAAGAAAATATGAACGGGAATATTATTTTGATGAAAGATTGAAATTGTTCAGCACATTTGACGGTATTTTTTCTTTTAATTTAAAATAAGTACCTACGCGTTCAGCTGCATAATGACAACTTCAACTGCCTATAATGACATTAAAAAATGTATGTTGAAACTAAGAGCAAAATAGGTACTTTTTGATGTGTAAACATCTAAACTGATATCCCCCTCCCCAAGATATCTCCTATAGTGACTCGATGAATTGCTTCTGAAATGTGTCGTGGAAGTGATGCTTGTGGCGGGTAGTTCGAACAATTTTACGGGTTCTACAGACCCTACCGTATCTTGATCATAATATATGCTATATCTATTCCACTTGGTCAGTTGTCAATTTTTTTTTAGTTATCTGTAATAATGTAGCTGTCGTCGTATTCTAATCTAATTAATGCTTACGCATGTCTTGAGAGTACTTTTCATACTTCAAATATTCCATATTACACTCCACATTCAAGAATGGAAGATACCTCAAGTTATTACGCAAGTATTTCATTTATTTTTGTTGGTAGAAATATTAATGTTGATTTTCTTACGCTGTTAGGAATGAGTTAAACAAAAACAAGCGTTGCATTTGACTCGCTGTGGTTTCAAAATAGCGTGCTTATGTAAACCTAACACTAAAACGACATGTGTTATTCTAGAAGATTTGTAAAGAAGAGATCTGAAGTTCTACCCTACCTACAGTCAACACGGTATTGGAATACAAGTCATGCGCTGAAACATGATTGCTTCTAAATCGTATCTCCTTGCAATTTAATCTGTGTTTGTGTACTTCCATCCAGCAAGCTCTGAGCGACAGTCTGTACCGAACGGGCAGGGTATGGGCGTTGTCTTCGCTATGTTCGCTGCTAGTGCTAGCCATCTAAATTCTAAAGCGACGTTCAAATGGACTGTGAACCAAATTGCTTTTTCGAAAAATGTTTTTTTTTTAATTTACGAATTGATATCTGATTTTTCAAACAGTCAGCCAGCCCTATACTTTTTCAAAATATGTCGAGGGATACGAGAGATTGAGCGCAGAACCATTAGGAGACGGGTCAAGGATTGGAAAGTAATTTATTTATTTATTCCTTTTAACAATCTTACATTTTTTAAAAACAATTATAAGATGTTTAGAATTTTCCCACCTAACTTGGAAAGCCAGTGCGATAAGGTGGGAGAACAAAAATTATTTTTTGATCGGACTAGAATAAATGAACAAATAAGAAAAATAAAAGGAATCGTGTTATCAACCTACTAAATCTACTACCTATTGCGTTTTAAACTCCATGGATAATAGATTGTATAGCTTGGGAGTAAGGAACGTAATGTGTTTCTGGCCAAATGTCTTTGACGATTTTGGAACTTGGAGAAGATTTAGAGATTAGGCTCGGTTTGATGGGAATGCTTGACTGAATTCATAAGTTCTAGACATCGATACGCAAATACAAGAACTAGGTCTTAGCGTACAACTGTGCATATTCAGAACTCCAAAAGGCAGCGGAAGGATAACAGAAAGGTTTGCAAAGAATAATTCGTAAAAGGATTTTTTGTGTATTGATGATAACCTGGAAGAAAGAAAGCCGAGATGAAAACGGTTATTTGTTTATAGAATCCGTAGAGCTAAGCTGAAATAGATGATTGTCACCCAGTTCGTTTTAATTCAGTAATAATAACACCGCTTACAAAGTTCTTACTAAATGATTTTCTAGCTTGGTTATTGCAATAATTTCAATGTAGATAAGTACATTGGCTAATATTTTTTTCAGGGTGCATCATATTAAGAATATCTACTTATCAATACAATAAAATGTTATTTTCGCCTAAAGATTTGTAAATATGTTTATTTACAGGATGTCCAGAAATGATAAGTAAAAAACATAGGAGATGATTTTACTTAAAAAATTAATGCCACAAATTCCTCTAACATTTTTCTAAAAACTCAAAAATAACGTATTTACAGGGCAACAAAGATTGTTTTTTAAATCAATTTTTTCTAAGAACTTTTTTTCTAGCGTACAAAAAATATTTTTTTAAAGTTACAGGAATTCGTGGCATTAATTTTTCAAGTAGAATCATCCTCTGAGTATCCGGACATCCTGTATATTTTTGTTGGTATATGGGTAAGTAAAAGTCAAAATTAATTTAAATGATTTATGAATAGTTAACAAACGGACAAACACTAAAAGCAACCGGTCTAGCCATAGCGATGTCAACCTACAACTTTGACAGAAGGAAGTAGTTCAACTATGTAAAGTAGTAAGTTAGTTTCTGTTGATAACACACCCGAGCTTGCATTATTATTATAAAGAAAGTTTTTATACTAAAGTGTAAAGTTTTGTTAGCGTTTCATGCATACACAGCTTTTAAAAGATGGTTTCAGTTAATTAAATTTATCTGTAAGAACACAAACTTGTTACCTTCATTGTTGTGAAGTTAAATAGTGTTTTCATCTAGCGGTTATTGTTTTACATTAAAAGTTATAATCATTTATAATTTGTCTTTTGAGTCCTGCAAGCTTTCTGAATATAAAAAACTCGGGTCGCAGTGCCAAAACCCTGCCGACAATATAGTGTATTTGCTGTACTGTTATTATGTGAACATATTAAGTTTGTTTTTGGACAAAATAAAAAAATTTAACCCCTTAATACATCCCTTAAAAAAATAATTTTTTTTCTTAATTTCAATATTATTATCAATACAACCTCTGTGCCAAATTAAATACACCCTTCAGTAAGTAAATCACTATCCGCAAACTAGTGTTTTCATAAAATTTGTAAGTCCGGACCTGTCGGGGCGATTTTATTAAAATTTTAGCAACACATTTTAATCTTCACTAGAGGGTTAAATTTCAATTTTGAAACAATTCTGAGAATTTTTTCGGTATTTTTGGGCCCAAAAACATTTTTCAACCCCTAAAACCCACCCTTAAAATGGTCCGATTGGGCCCATTTTAAATAGGATTCGTGCGGTGATGGATTGCGACGTGCCTACCTAATTTCGTCAAAATCAATTAACTCTCTCGAAAGTTATAGCCCGTACACACACACACCACACACACATATATATAATATATAAACAGACATTTCCCAAAATGGTGCCAAAGTGTTCAGGAGGCTATGAAACGTCGAGAAATTTTGGTCCGACCCCTAGGTCCCGCCATCCGACCGACGCCAATCGTGTATGTGCCATATGGCAAATACACTAATAAATATTAGTAAAAAAAACTTTTTAGAGACAAGCTTTTATTTAAATGCACTAAAAAGGAAAAAATAATATTTAATAATTTAGGTTCATGATTTGGGAATGCCTAGATACTGTTGATAAACTGGGTGTATACAACAGAGTAACCCTAATGTGGGTTCCAGGGCATACAGGCATCGAAGGCAATGAAGTAGCAGACTCCCTCGCTAAAGAAGGAGGAACTAAAACCTTTATAGGCCCAGAACCTTTCTGTGGCTATTCTAAAAGCCACATCAAATTAGAGGTTCGCAAATGGGAGGAAGAAAAGAAAATCTCTCGTTGGAAGTCCACTCCAGGACTGAAACAATCAAAGAGATTTATATCGCATAGCACAACAAGGACCAAAGAACTCCTTATTCTCAGCAAAGCAGAACTGAGAATAATGACAGGACTCCTCACAGGCCACTGCCCTTTGAGATACCATCTCTCAAAAATGGGTAAAGTCCAGGATGACAACTGTCGATTCTGTAAAGAAGCAAAAGAAACTGCCGAACACATTCTATGTGAATGTGAAGCAGTGTTCTCCAAAAGGCTGCAACATCTTAACAGGCCTTTTCTAAAATTAAATATTGTTTTTTCCTTAGTGCATTTAATTAAATACCTGCTGCCGAAGTGCAGCGCAAATTTTTGAATATATTAAAAAAACTACGACAATCTGTTTTGTCAACTAGGGTCTGCTACAGCTGTCGGTGGTCGGGGTTCGGTGCCTTTACCCTATTCAACATTCTCGTGGGGATTTTTAAACTATATTCTTGGCTATTTCTATGAAAAATCCCGCAAATGCCATTGAAAGTATGTTTCCTGTAGACATTTAGACTGGAAAAATATTTTAATTTGAAAATTATATTCTCACACATTCGATAAATGAGTTTTGGTTTATGTGAACATGTCATTCACAGGATGCAGATCAGCTAATGCAAATCGTATAGTCGGGAACAGTTCTCTGGTAGATATGCTACATATAGAGGCGGTATCACTTTGTACTGTATATTGGCTCCTAAGCTGTTGCCAGATTAAGATGTATTACAACACTTCAAGACCGTTATTCTGCCACGAACCATCTCAACCAACTTCGAGCTCTTGTTTCTACACCTTGTTCTCTCTATCTTATCTTACATGAAGTCATTTGCATATACGCAGAAAACTTACGTCTCTCTCCTACACACAAACCTATATGAATAATATTAAAATTTCACTGAAGCATGCATGGAAACTACACGTTAATTTTCCAGGCTAATTTTCCCTCTGGAATTATTATTGTTCACTTGTTGGTAACACGAAATTTTAGACACCCCAAGAAGCGTTAGAACGACTAGTTCGTGTTTGTTTTTGAAAAAAACCTAAACATATGATGACATAGTCTAACTAAAATTAATTTTTAAAAATATCTCGCGTAACTTGAAAATGTTATGAGAATTTCAAAATAAATCTTACATGGAACTTTCTGTATAATCATATGTTGTGATTTTTCAGAAAAATACTGTTTGTAGATAATAATTAATCAATAATTATAACCCCAATCCCACAAACGAATTTTCTTCAATTAGAAAAGTAGTTTTCAGACTACAATGTTGCTATAAATGTTAAAAAAAATTTAAATGTCACTGCCACTGTATAGCCTTATGATCATCATAAGAACATTGTTGTCTGGAAACTGTAATAATAGACTAATTTGAGCGCGAAATTTAAAGTGGAGTCGATTGGCGTTCAAATATGTATGGGGTTTAACGTAATATTCGTTACTATTCTCTTAACACACATTTTTTACCAAAACAATGGCTGTTTCATAAAAACAATTAATAAATCCCGTCATTATTGGCTACAAAACTTTATTATTTTTTGTGAAATAATTTTTTATTTGAAATAAAAAATTTATGAAAAATGAATGTCCTAGCTTGATTCAGCCAGTGACGTTTATTCTAACCTAACTTAACCTCGTTGACGTTTGTCGAGGTATAATTCAAGCAATTATAATTAGAAATTGAGTTTGTTCTTTCCATTTGGAGTTGAAAAAGTGTTCTGAAGTCGTCTGAGCTACGCTAGATGAAGGGAGGATAAGCTAAATGGATAAAAAAATGTTTTCATCAATTAGGTATTGGATAACTAGATATTATTTTAGCTTTTTCCTTAGTCGGAAATTTAAACTTTTTGCAGTCATAATTTTCATTACAACTGCAATCAGGTACAAGACACCATCCCATAACAAATTGCTTTAATTATTAATGACGACGTGTATTAAAAAAAACGAGGTTATGTCAGTAAAATGAATGAAATTTGACAGCTGTGTCCTGTCAATGGATGAAGGGGAAGGGAAAGACTGATTCAATTGACAACGTGCGTTTAATTCAGATTCTAGTTAGAAGGAGATAGTTGCGACTCCGCCACGCCTTCCTTTCCTAATCTGTTAAAGTGAATTTGTTTGTGGAATTAGGGCTATAAAAATTCATTATTATAACCTTACTTGCATTGCTATCCACAAGCTACTCAAATTTCTTATTATTTCTTTTTATAATATAATATTGTAATATACAACATCCACAGTAAAATATATTATTATATATAAAATATATTATTAAGATTATGCAGAAATATTCATTGATGGGTAACAGTGAATGAAGAATTGATTTTTAACATATTTGCACTGACATTTAACAGTTTTATAGAAACAATAAAAAGAATATTGATTAGTGAGTATATCGTGAAACAGATATAGAAAAAGAAAGATGGAGATGGATTGTTGCTGGGCGTCATTCAACATCGAATACAATTACAAACTCTCTCAATTAGAAAACTTGAAAACAATTAATCCTATACCTATCTATATAGGTACAGGTTTCACATTACTGCTTAAGTGCACAGTAAACAAAACTCGTTCAGCTTCTTAAAATGAAATTAATTCAACTTGCCTACCGTTCCAGCATGTTCGCAATTAACGGTTGTTTATTTTGCAATTAATATTGAAATCTCAGAATACCTTCAGGATGGCAGTTTTTTGTTTTTATTATTTTTAATTAAAAATTAAGTACTGAATCTTCCAGTTTTGTGTGTATTTAGCCACATATAGCTTGATGGAGTTGTTATTCACTTATGTAATTTTTAACCGAGGCATACTGCACTCTATAAAAAAATATAAGTGAATTCTCTTATTGGTTTCAAAATTAGTGTTTTCATTATTTTTTTTTAAATAGTGCGAAAATAGCCATTAAGGGTAAAACAATAATACTATTTTTACGAGAAAAAATTCTACTTCGCGCTTTAAATGCTACAGAGTATTTTTATTATTATTAGTGCAATGTAGTTCAGCTCAGAATTGACTGGCATCCTAATGACAACATTATCTACATCAAAAGTGTTAAGTCCTTTTTATGGTTTCGTACAAACGGAAACTTTCTGTTCATATGTACTTTGTGCGAATTTTGTGTGACTATTTTATTTTATATTTTATTCAATGGTTAAGTTCGACATGACGTATATTTATTTAGATCAAATTTAATTATTAAAATTTGACCCACTACCCGTTATCCAATTGAGTTGAAATTTTGCACACGTGTATAAATCCGGTGACAATGCAATATAGTATATCTAATATCGTTCTAAATCCAAAATGGCGGACGTCCCAAGATGGCAGCTCACCTTTTTTTGCAACCCCCTTGACAGGGGTATCAAATGAAAAGGTTTCATGAGTAGAATACGATAAGCTACGTGACGCCATTCTAAATTCAAAATGGCGGACGCCCCAAGATGGCAGTTCACCCTTTTCTTTACAACCCACTTGACATTGGTATCAAATGAAAGGGTTTCATGAGCAGAATACGATAAGCTACGTGACGCCATTCTAAATTCAAAATGGCGGACGCCCCAAGATGGCGGGTTACCTATTACTTCAGAATTCCCACGACATGGATATCAAATTAAATGGTTTGAGGAGTAGAATACGATAAGATACGCATGACATCATTCTAAAATCAAAATAGCGGACGCCCCAAGATGGCGGCTTTCCTTTTTCATTACAACCCCCGACGTATCAAATGAAAGGGTTTGATGAGTAGAATAAGATAAGCTACATGACGTCATTCTAAATTCAAAATGGCGAACGCCCCAAGACGGCGGCCCAATCTTAATATATAAAAAATCCGTGTCACTGTGTATGTTCCGAATAAACTCAAAAACGACTCAACCGATATTCATGAAAATTGGCATATATACGTAATTTGGTCCAACTTAGATGATAGGATAGTTATTATTTAAATTAATGGTCTTAATAATTATTTTTTTTTACTTCTAATTTACATATATATATATATATATATATATATATATATATATATATATATATATAAATACATATATGGCGAACGAGCGAAGCGAGTGAGTAGTGTATTTATAATATTAAAGCGAACGAGCGAAGCGAGTGAGTAGGCGAAAATATTCAAGCGAACGAGCGAAGCGAGTGAGTAGGCGAAAATATTCAAGCGAATGAGCGAAGCGAGTGAGTAGGCGAAAATATTCAAGCGAACGAGCGAAGCGAGTGAGTAGTGTATTTCGAGCGAAGCGAGTGAGGACTGTATTAATAAAATTCAAACGAACGAGCGAAGCGAGTGAATAATGTAATTATTCCTAGAAATTGTTAACAACGTTTGCCGGATCAGCTATACTAAATATACGTGAGCGGAGTAATGGGTGACCGCTATTAAATCATAATTTCATACCACCCGAGCGAAGCCGGGACGGGTCCGCTAGTATTAATATAAATTTTAATAAACCAGATAACTGGGTTAGCTGATTAATATAAAATTAAAAATTTAGGACTTAGATTTTACATTGTTGTAAAGTGAAGAATTTATATATTTTTCAATTGTATAGAATTAAAATAATTAATAAAGACTAAAAAGTAACAAATAAATAACTTAAAAAAAACTTTTTAAAAAACAATGGTTTTATTTTGAAACAAAAATGCACTAAAAAGTAGAAAATAATTTTTTTTAGTGATTATATAAGTTGATCAGAATAGTTTTCAACATTTGTTAAAAGAAAACCATTGGGCGTTAAAACATCATAACAGCATCAATACCTATATTTTATGAGCGCCCAATGGTTTTCTTTTAACAATTAATGTTGAAAACTATTCTGATCAACTTATAATCACTAAAAAAAATTATTTTCTACTTTTTAGTGCAATTTTGTTTCAAAATAAAACCATTGTTTTTTAAAAAGTTTTTTTTTAAAGTTATTTATATATTATTATTATTAAGTTAATAATATTAACTTGGCAACAACTAATTATTTTATTTAAACAAAATATATGTATAACCTAACATTTACTTATATTATAAATGAGATGTTTTCATTTCCATGGTTACGCCGTTGTCACTCTAGTTAGCTGCATAGCATAGATAATAGCTGCATAGCCTATTCACGCGTTTGGACTTTCGTATCTTGAATTCATTATAACCTTGTAAGATATGCCCATTGCGTCAAAACTCCGTAATTTATTCGAAATATACTAAACTTTACAATGTTGTCTATACTTTTTATCAATTTTTACATTATGATACACTTGCTAATTTTTTTTAGATATTTCCGATTATTACTTTAAAAATAAATGGGGTGGGATAAGCGATTTTCGCGCTTTTTAATTTTTTTCTTAAGCAACAAAGTAATCTTTTTAAATATTACTGTTTTCTATAGGTCATTAGCTTTCATTAAACACCCCACTCATTGGGGTGTTTAATGTAATGTTATGCTAATTTAATGTAATGGTATTACGGCTCGTGTGACTGTAAAATTCGCGCTATCGCTCGTTTTTACATATTGTCATCACTCGCCGTAATATCCCCTATTACGTATCTAGACATACAATCCACTATTAAAAATATTGAATAAACTTCAACGTGTAATATTGAAAATGAAATGAATTATAACATCAAAGTTTGACTAAACATTCCCGTATCATTTCCATCTATTTCTCATTCATTTCCGCTAGTCACGCTGAGGCATTCTGCTGACAACAGTCATAAATAACCTCTTTTCATTAAAATTATCATCCGTGGCATATTCCTTGTGCTAATGAGTTAAATCTATTTTCTCTAAATGTCGAATTTAGTTGTAAATAAAATCTAAGCTTAGAAGAGAACGATTTAATTGGTTATATCATTTTAGTATTATACAGTATTTGTAGCCAGTTGCACGATTGTTGATTAACAAATTGCCGAGTTTGTATATCAATATTTACCCATTTATGTTTAGATATGAGTCTTTTATTGAAGATAACAGTTTATTAAAAACAGACACATATAAAATCAGATAAAAACAAAGGATCTACAACAAAAAGAAGTGACATATTTAAAACACAAGCCATTTTATGACTGTTCGCCAGCGGTCCTACTCAACCGAGTTATATTTTTTATTTAAGATTTTTTCCATGGATTTTTTAAAATATTTTTCTTATTGTTATTATTGTTTATATTATTATAAAGAAATAATAATTATTCTGAACACATGTTGTGTGTTAATCGGGTTTCATCGGAACTGTTCGGAGAAGTTCAAAGTGAGCAACGGAACAAACATGATTCTATCGGGTTTCATCTAGTCGCCCGGATTGAATATAAGCCTTCCGAATTATTGTTTCATTATAATAATATAAACAATTATTATTACAATTATCTCTTTTATTTCTAAAACACTTTTCCAAATAGGGTAGTACTCTTATTCTGTCGTATTTAAACGGAGTAAGCTTAATATATTATATTAAACCCTAAAAGACTCCATCTATAATGTAAAATTAAAAACATTTATAATTACTTAAAATTAATATTGTGTCCAGTGTTCCATATACAGGATGTCCACGGAAACGTGGGTAACTTTGTTATTATCAGAGATGGAAAGCCGCTTAAATGGACAAGGTAGTGCGAAATTTAAAAGTGAAAAATTAATAATATAATAAATCGTAGTTTGATAAAAGTGAAATATAATTTGACTGCCAGTTGTTTTTATAGTGGCATGTGATACACCAAATTAATCAGTAAAATAAGCAGAATTCGAAAATCTAAAAATACAATATGGTGTCCGCAAGAAAAAAGAGGTTTGTATAATGTATATTGTATAAATCTCTCGAAAACCAATGAATTAAAAAAATTGCGCACTATGTCATTTTATTCTTCGTAAAAAGTATTGATCGTAGGTATCGAAAAGTTATAATTTAAACATCCCGTTTAAATAGTTTTTCGATATGATCAATACTTAAAAGGTAGTCAATTTTAGAATTTGTCCATTTTAACGTTTTTTCAAATAAAGCAAAAACTGCGCGGAATTCATTTGCTTTCTCGACGAATTCAAAATTAGAAAGATAATGTCGCACTACTTTGTCCATTTAAGCGCGGCTTTCAATCCCTCATAATAAAAAAAGTTACCCATGTTGGGACACGTTTCCGTGGACACTCTGTGTATAATATTATGTAATAATAACTTCGGCTTGATTTTTTTAATAAAATCGAAATCGAACATTTCTTCACTTTTTCTTCATCATTGTGATACGAAAATATGGCGGCACAGAAAATTAAATTTTATTAGCCAAGGTATTATAGTCTCGATTATAATGAAGTTATCTGAATAATTCCAGTTCATCGTCAGAAGCTACCGCCTTTCCAAACTCTCACGCACTTCGATGCCCAACAGCTTAAAACCTTTCTGGAAAAAAAATCCAAACCTAGAATGTACCACAAACCTAATCCAAATTGGTTCATTAGTTTTCTAGTAATAAGCAAACCTGTACACTATGCACATACAGTCGTAGAAGCTTTTCTTCATAATATTTACATAAACTTAGGATTAGGACTACTGTTGATACTTTATAGGTAATACAATCCTAAAAGAATAATTTTGAATAATTTTAACTAGGTACTAAGAACGATCGGACGATATAGTCGGTTCAGTAAAATGAAAAATGAGAATTAAAAAGCACGAAAAAACTAAATGACGAAAAAATAAATATTTAAGACAACTCTATTAAATTTATTACGTTTGATGCAAGAAGGTTAAAGAATAAAATTCAAAAAGAAAATTCGATAATGTTTGCGTAATAAATCAATTTTGTGTGTCGGTGAATTCGACGATAGATTTAATTTAAACGCGAGTGGCACAGAAGGCATCAGGAGTGCATACTGTTTTGAATAAAACATGAACACGGTCCGTACCGTTTGTAACGGAAACCGGCAACTTGGTAAACAGTATAACGGTGTTCTTTCCGTCCCTCACCGCCACCTCTAGTTTACCGTGGCCTGCACATTTGTCTAAACTTATTAATATGTAGGAGCGACGCCGCGACAGTCATCAACCTATATAGGTAAAAATGAGTTCATCCATCATCTTTACTAAATAAGTCAACCATAGCGCAATATTAAACAATAATATGTAGGCTTATGCAAGTCCAAATTTTCGGAGTTATTTGATAAAATATTATGTTAGATACAGTCGAATTAATTCCGATATTATTGACCTATATAATTTGCAATTATAAAATTTGACTCGATTTCGTATTCAGCATTAACCGTCAATAAACATGGTGCGGTTTGTGACACCGCACCATAGTTTAATTGATTCATGTTTCGCCCTCTTCCCCGCGCGTAATTGCTACGAGTGAATGTGACGTTTGTGCGCACCTGTGAGGTAAGTTTGGCTGTCGAATAATCGTGGGCGGTCTATGTGACCGCACCACGTCGTTAGTGTGACTTTTTATGTATTACTTTATTTCTGTTTTACGCTATAATGTTCAGTAGAAATATGGACTGAACAAAGTACGTAGTGCAAAAAGCGATAGCGCAGCAGTTCAAGATATATAATATATAAATTTATCAAAACAAAACAAAAAACACGATGTGTCAGTGACAGAGACACAAATTATAAAGATGTCGTAAACGGGTGACTTGACTAAACGATTTTGATAACCTCCTAGACAATTTTTATCCATTCATAGCGATAATTAAACCTTCTATACGGATGCACTCTCTTTAAACTACATGCCATATGAAATTTGTATACAAAGCACAAAAAATATGACCCGATAATTATTATGTGCGGGGTCACGTTGTTCGTGTATTATAAATGAGATCACGTTAACTAAAGGTTAAAATCTACAAGCTGGTTAAATATGAACTAACGTTCATTTTTCAACAAAATTACATTATAAAACTCAAAATATGTACACATTATTTTTCTGAACAGCTAGTGTCATTCATCAATCAGCTTGAAATCTGTATTTTAACATATTTTTGTCAAAAATAAAAATGTAGACTAGAATTTACTGCGCATATTAAAAATACCTACATATTCATTCCTATTCAAACACTAAAATATAACGGAATCTGATAAAGTTTGGATATAATTGGATATTAAATAATAGTCGAACATGGTAGGAGTCCATACATAAACGGTGGAAGTGCGGGTATAAACGAGATCCACGTAAATAATAATAATATTGTATGTTAATTTTAATAGCTCTTTTTTAAAATATAATTTAATTTTCTTTGAAAAAAATTAAGTTTACTTTAAAGCAAATCAGAAAATAATAAAAACTAAAATTGGCAAAAAATATGAATAAAATCGTAACATTTTTTTGTAATATGCAGATTTCAAGAAAAAAAATGGTTTCAAAGAAAGTGTATAGAAATCACTTGAACGGCATCTCGTTTTATCTGCCTGTTCAAGGTGACCGCAATTTTAGTTAATGATAGATCAATAAAAAAACTCGGGTCGCAGTGCCAAACCCTGCCGACAATATAGTGTATTTGCAAATACAGGCCTTGTGGCTTTAATACGTGAACTTAAGTTTGTTTTTGGACAAAATAAAAAATTTAACCCCTTAATACATCCCTTAAAATAATATTTTTTTCTTAATTTCAATATTATTATCAATGCAACCTCTGTACCACATTAAATACACCCTTTCATAAGTAAATCCGTATCAACAAACCAGTGTTTTCATAAAATTTGAAAGTCCGGTCCTGTCGGGCCGATTTTATTAAAATTTTAGCAGCACGTTTTAATCTTTACTAAAGAGTTAAATTTCAATTTTGAAACGATTCTGACAAATTTTTCAGTATTTTTGGGCCCAAAAACTTTTTGAAGCCTCTAAATACAACCCTGAAAATGGTCCGATCGGGCCCATTTTAAATAGGCTTTGTGCGGTGATGGGTTCCAATGTGTGTACCAAATTTCGTTTCAATCGATTAAGTCTGTCGAGAGTTATCGTGTACACACATATATATATATATATATATAAATATATATATATATACATACATATATATATAAACATTTTTAAAAATGGTGCCAAAGTGTTCAGGAGGCTATGAAACGTCGAGAAATTTTGGTCCGACCCCTAGGTCCCGCCATCCGACCGACGCCAATAGTGTATGTGCCATATTATGGCAAATACACTAATAAATAAGTTGTCCATGCTTTTTATAAGAATATACTTACAAAAGAAAAGGTCGTTTTGTTGAGAAAATGTTCAGTTTTGTGAGTTACGAGCGAGGCTAATGACTTGAACTCAAGGGTCTAGAGCGTCTATTATCTACAATTTACTAGGTGGAAAAGATAGTATTTGCTGTCTAGTCGACATTTTTATAACGCATACTTGTCTTGCAGTTTGAGTGATTTACCTGGACTGCACATTCCGAATTATTAATTATCAAAATTGATTTTTATCAATCAATTAACGGACGTATTAGATACGCATAAATACAATAGAAATTAATCACATTATAGTTTTATTTCAAAACGAACTTTGTTTGTTTTATGCGGAACATTTAAAGCACTTCAGTTTATTAATTACATTACGTTTTTATACAATTAATACAATATGAGTATCTCGCTAATGTCTAATACGAACTTCTTGAGTTAATAGCTATTAACTTAATTAAACAGTTTTGTAGATAGTTTCTGACAATAAATTTATTCACGACGACAACGGGATTGAAATAGAAAAGCCAATAACTCCAGAACTAGGAAAGAACGGCGTATTCTTGACTATTTTATTAAGAAAATGTAACGGCTGGAGTTCTGTAATCAAATTATTATCATGCTTGAGTTATTCTGTTACATAATATTAATTTCATTAATTATTAAATATATAAAAGAAGATTGGACCAGGCAGTGCCTTCAAGGTTTGATGTTAAATAAAGTAATGGCACGGTTCCACCGCACTGACTTTCTCGCTCAACTGCACTGACTGCGGATTTTTGTTCACCACTAAACTACCCTTTCTGGATTTTTCCGAGACAAATGAATGCTGGCATATAAATAATGTTGTGTTGACAATGCAGAGTATTAATGTTGTTGCAAAAAGCCACAACAGTAGAATTACATATCGATTTATGAAATGATTAAAATCGTCATAATCGTTTTCCAAAAAAAATATCATTTTTCGATTTTCGTTCATCAGTACATTACTTCTTCTGAATTTTTTCTATATGGTGGCATACTGCAGGGCCATTAGTTACATACCGATTTATGAAATATCATCAAAATCGTTAGAGATATTTTCGAGAAAGTAGCAATTTTTGATTTTCGTTTATCAGTTTTAACTTCTCTTATTTGGAGGAGTTCCTTAAAACCTTAAATTTAAAATTTGGTTCCGCTCCGTTGAACAGTGTCCAGCCAGGTCTCTGTGCATACGGATATGGCCGCGGCATCCAAAACTCGCCGTTTTCGGTATGTAGAGACCATGAAACGTCTAAATCCGTCGATAGGCTGACTTTTTTCACTTCTATGACTGCTCAAAAGTAAAAGCCGAATGTTAATACTTTGTTTTAAACTTTTATTAACTACAAAAAGCTTTGGTTCTCTATCATTACTAATTTGAAAACTGAACAAGCCGTGAGGTGGGTCGTTTATTAGGACTAAAGTGCGACCCTTGAGGTCCACACGACGAACTTCCCAGTTTGATAAATATTTAATAATAATAATTAAATTAGATATTACACAGAAAAGTAATCATTTCAATCATTAAAACATCAACAATTTAAAAAAAAAAAAAAAAAAAAAAAAACGGCTGAACCGATTTTTATAAAATTTATGTCGGATCAAAATGACGTTAACACGCCTCGATTGACACCCTTACGAAGTCGATATAATTTTTTATTCGCGAGATATTGTGTAAAATCTACTTTTTTGGAGGTTATTTGGTTAAGAAAAAAGAACGGCTGAACCGATTTTGAAAAAATTCCTTTCAGATCATATTTACGTTAATACGCGTCGATTGGCACCCTAACGTAGTCGATATCATTTTTCGTTCTCGAGATTTCGTCTTAGAAAGAAATGGACACATACATACGTACGTACGTACGTACGTACATACGTACACACACACACACACACACACAGACATCTTTCTAAAAGTAGTGTAAAAATAGTGTAGTGACCTTGAAACATAAAAATTTTTTTTCCTTTTTGATTTCGATTTTCGGACCCATTACAATAACTTCCAGTGGGAAGTTAAAAAAAATATTTTCTAAGAAAATAACTGAAATACGAAGCATAAATAATATGCCCCGTCTTACGCTACTGCTGACATACATTTCGTTGATAATTTGGTATTAAAGATCAACTTATTGCACGTAAAGTGTACCTACTACCTACATAAAATACTATAAGTATACCTACACAGAATGTTTAAATAATTATGGACGCTAATGACTTCAGTTGTCGAGCGTCTATAATCTACAATCTCTTTCTGTCTACAATTATGAAAACAAGCCGTGACGAACTTCCCAGTTTGATAAATATCTAATAATAATAATTAAATTAGATATTACACAGAAAAGTAATCATTTTAATCATTAAAACATAATTATTATTTATTTTTAACAATAATTAAAAAAAAAGAAAAAAAAAACGGCTGAACCGATTTTTATAAAATTTATGTCGGATCAAAATGACGTTAACACGCCTCGATTGACACCCTTACGAAGTCGACATAATTTTTTATTCGCGAGATATTGTGTAAAATCTGCTTTTTTGGAGACTTTTTGGTTAAGAGAAAAGAACGGCTAAACCGATTTTAAAAAAATTTCTTTCAGATCATATTTACGTTAATACGCGTCAATTGGCACCCTAACGTAGTCGATATCATTTTTCATTCTCGAGATTTCGTCTTAGAAAGAAATGGACACATACGTACGTACACACACACATACATACACAGAGAGAGATATCTTTCTAAAAATAGTGTAAAAATAGTGTAGTGACCTTGAAACATAAAAATTTGTTTTACGTTTTGATTTCGATTTTCGGACCCATTACAATAACTTCCAATGGGAAGTTAAAAAAAAAAATTTCTAAGAAAATAATTGAAATATGAAGCATAAATAATATGCCCCGTCTTACGCTACAGCTGACATACATTTCGTTGATAATTTGGTATTAAAGATCAACACGTAAAGTGTAAAATACTATAAGTATACCTACACAGAATGTTTAAATAATTATGGACGCTAATGACTTCAGCGTCTAAAATCGAGCGTCTATAATCTACAATCTCTCTCTGTCTACAATTATGAAAAAAGACGTTAGAAATGTTTCAATTTAGATCTTAAAATATAATTCAACAAAGACTAATTTGGATTATAAGCAATTAGAAACCAACAATATGTTAACGTCAACATTTCGAACAAAATTAATCTTCAGGACCTTAATTGACAATAGCAATTTTTATATTTTTTTAAAAAATCAAGTTATTATAGTCCGCAAAATTTCTTTTTTGTCAAGTTACGTACTTCTCTGTTTTTACAAAAACGTATCTTTTGATAATAAATGATAAACGGGCTTAATAAAAACTTATTTGATTTTAGTTATAAACTTTTGAAAAGTTTATTCAGTGAAATACTTGAATAGGTACGTAAAGTTTCTTGATATCTTTAGATTTTAGAACAGTACTTCCAGTTGGTTTTAAGAATTCGAACAGCACGAAACCGGTTATTTTCCTTATATAAAACATTGTTATCGAGTTGAATAAATCTTGTCTGAACTGAAAAAAAGGACACGAGTCCCCTCTTAAGTAATTTACATAGAATACTAATTACTTTGGAATACAAATTCATTAAATATATGTCACATTTTTCATTACATTGCAAACAAAGGGCGAATGCCGTTGTTAATGATTTAAAGTTATTCTCTGTTTATCTGTTAAGCCGTGATTTTGCCACCGCGTTTGTTCCATTATTTTCTGCTGTGCGAAAACAGTAAATAATGAATGCTTTTAATAATGTTTATTTAAAGTATTTTAATTAATTTATCTTCCTTAACCATTTGCAATCATTTGTTATTAATTATTATGGCGGGGGCCCGCTATAGTCAAACGTATCAAAACGCACTGTTTTATTTATTCAAAAAATACGTCCGTTGGTTATTTTCATTACAAAAGGAATCGGAATATATATTTTGATACAGAGTGTCTCAAACACATGATTGCGGCACTCTGCAATGTTGTATATAAATAGTTAATAATAGGCTGCATTGTTTAATGTGCTTCGCGGTCACACTGATTTATAACTGCATTAGTTTTAAACATAATATGAAGAGAATATTTTTAGCAACAATTTTTAATTTTATAATCTAAAACAATATTTTAATCGCATTAAAAAAAACTGTATTTTTGTAAATATTGTAGTTGTGCTCCTGAATTTATTTAAAATCAATACATTACAAATTTTAGAATTATGAAAAGATAAAAAAAATTGGATAATTATCGGATAATTATTAAGTATCAAAAAATCTGTTTTTTAACCTTAACTAAGATTTAAGATTTAAGTGTTAGGGGCCCGAATGAAGCCACCGCGACCTAAAAGATCTTAACCTAAACTAAGTAATTTTTAATTAGTGCTGCCACTAGATGAACTGGGTAGGTAACAAATTATTATTTACAAGTTTTTGATAATTTTCAATATAAATTGTGTTTGCTTTTTATTTTTTTCGACTTTATATTATAATAACTATACTAATAATATAACCTTTTTCTGTTCATAAAACCTAAATCAAATTATTTCTTGTTTATTTTCAAATAAGATCAGAATAAGGCAGGATGCTTTATACACATGTTTTACTATAAATACACTCTGAAGTAAAATGTTATCAATAATCATCAAGGGAGTAACAAAGCAGTGAGTTTTCAATCGAAAGGGCCTGGGTTTGAATCATAATATCTGAGACTGTAGCAACTTGCTTGCATTTTACTGAGAACCAGTATTCTTGTATCGACTGTCCTATTGAGATTTTCCATGGCAATTATAATTCTCGATAAATATCGAGACGATACTTCAAACAAGGTGATGATTTAAGACAAAAAGTTAAATACAGAAATAGAATACAACCAAATTTTGAACATATCAAGATAAAATCTACACTTAATTCGACTACCATTGATTCATTAATGACTTCTGGTATTTATTAGACATCACATGAGTAATTTAAAGAGACTTTAGAGCTTTCGTAACGTCTGAAAATTGACAGTAATTAAAGCTGCTTTCATTAGGACGTTCGTAAATCGATTAAATTGCTGCACAAAAGTGAGGAACAAAGCGAGTTCCTTGACCTGATTTTAACCTACTCAAGGATAACTGCTGACACTGTAAATCTAGTTCCTTAAACTTTGGCCTGTGTGTAGAAAGTGTCGCCAGCTTTACATAAATGTACAGTTTAAGCTAACCAACTGTGTTTTATTTTCTGATCACTTATACAGAAATTATATTATTTTAAATTTAACATTTCGTAGGAATAACTTCAAATATAATATATTATTTACTTTGACCCTCTGTGGAAATGTATTTGTAACATATTGTTTTATTGATTAAATAATATATAATCGATGAATTACGGGAACTCTCCTTTAAAATTAAAAAAAAAAGGGTGTGGGTCTTGGGACCCCCGGCAGATGTGAAACATCAAAGAAAACGTTATTGAACTCGGTGGTATTCTTTATATAGTAGTATATATTTTTTCAAAAGTAGTAATCCTATATACTGCACTGTAACACCGCGTGTGTTACAGTGCACGCCTGAGCCAAGAGATAGAGAGAGAGAGAGTGCCGCAGTGGTGGGGAGAACAGCAGCGAAGGAGCGGACCAAACATTTCGTTGCATATTTCCCCTCACGCGGCTGTTCACAGCCCGACATAAGATGTTTCACATCAAAAATGCACCCTAAAATGTATGTTTGAATTTATACTTCTTTAGCGAGGGTAGTGAATAGGAATGACCTCGAATCAAAAAATACTGACTCAAAAATTATTGGAACGCTGACAGGGATAAAACGGCTGTAACTATTTGAATGAAATTTACTGAAAAGGGGTTTTAGAGGACAAAAAATCGATCCAGATATATCTCATCCAATGAAAAATTCGTTTTCTTACAGATTTTATAACTTTAAAATCAATTTTTTGACGTTTCAAAAGAGTATAATATTGTAAGCAAGTTTTGGATACTTATGTATAGATATAATATCCATGGCTATCGTTGACAGGCATAATATAGTATAGTTCTAAAGTACTGAAACACAGCCAATCTCATATACCTGCGGGTGAAGCGTAAGTACAGTTCGGGTTCGAATCCAAAATAATGATTTGAAAAATGGAAAATGTATATGTACAGGGTGAGTTCGACCACCCGTATTAGTCGTTTTTTTCGAAAACGGTTAGTCGTAGAGAGTTGTGCCAAAAATTTGTATTATAAAAGCCTTAATAAAGAATCGAATGGTGATAATTTTTTTTCCCGGGAAGGTCGGCTTCCCTATTAGTTTGCTCCAGAATGTCCAGAACTCCGGAATTATAAATGTAACGATAGGTCGAAAGTGGTATTGTTGAAAAGATCTTTAAAAAATAAGCAAGTTTTGTAGGAAATTTTTTTTTATTACTGCCACCCCTGTAAATTTCTATAAGTATAAATATAAATTATTATATGTTCGAAACTCCGGAATTTTAGAAAGCACGATAGGTTGAAAGTGGTGCTGTTGAAAAGCTCTTTAAAAAATAGGCAAGTTTTGTAGGAAAAATTATTTAATTACTGCCACCCCTGTTAAGTAACAATCGTTTGAAATTATTAAATCAAAATTTCATAATAACGATCGAAGTCGGCATTAAAAATCTAGCAACCTTAGACATTGTCACAAGTGTTCAAAGTTTCTTCCATTTACTCTTTAATACATACTACTGAGCTCTTCTGGTTATACTGTGAGTGTACTTCTTCAGTGTTTAATGATCGATACATAGGTAACTATAGATTTTAAATGCGGACTTTTAAAAAGTTCGTTATTATGACATTTTAATTTAGTAATTTCAAACAAATATTACTTAACAGGGGTGGCAGTAATAAAAAAAAACCCGTACAAAACTTGCTAATTTTTTAAAGATCTTTTCAACAATACCACTTTCGACCTATCGTTACATTTATAATTCCGGAGTTCTGGACATTCTGGAGCAAACTAATAGGGAAGTCGACCTTCCGGGAAAAAAAAATTATCACCATTCGATTCTTTATTAGGGCTTTTATAATACAAATTTTTGACACAACTCTCTACGACTAACCATTTTCGAAAAAAACGACTGATACGGGTGGTCGAACTCACCCTGTATATTATATAATTATTTTTAACTTCCCACTGGAAGTTATTGTAATGGGTCCGAAAATCGAAATCAAAAAGGAAAAAAATTTTTATGTTTCAAGGTCACTACACTATTTTTACACTACTTTTAGAAAGATGTCTGTGTGTGTGTGTGTACGTACGTACGTATGTGTCCATTTCTTTCTAAGACGAAATCTCGAGAATGAAAAATGATATCGACTACGTTAGGGTGCCAATCGACGCGTATTAACGTAAATATGATCTGAAAGAAATTTTTTCAAAATCGGTTCAGCCGTTCTTTTTTCTTAACCAAATAACCTCCAAAAAAGTAGATTTTACACAATATCTCGCGAATAAAAAATTATATCGACTTCGTAAGGGTGTCAATCGAGGCGTGTTAACGTCATTTTGATCCGACATAAATTTTATAAAAATCGGTTCAGCCGTTTTTTTTTTTTTTTTTTAATTATTGATGTTTTAATGATTAAAATGATTACTTTTCTGTGTAATATCTAATTTAATTATTATTATTAAATATTTTTTTTTTTTTTAATTTGAAATAATGAAAAGAAAAGACAACAAAACAACATAAAGTCAGGTGCATCAACTTACGTTATTAAATATTTATCAAACTGGGAAGTTCGTCGTGTGGACGAAGGGTCGCACTTTAGTCCTAATAAACGACCCACCTCACGGCTTGTTTAAATATTATTTTATTTATTAATAATTATTTATTAATTTTAAAAATACTGAGGGGAAAAGCAAAAATGTAAACGTATGAAGTATAACTTCGACCGTGCACTTATTTGGGTGAGGCACATACACTTTTTAATTTTTTGATACGCACCTACTGGTCCTTTTATTATATTATAAATAATAAATAATTAAGGATAACGTGCCTACACATATATAAAGCATACTGGTGGCAGCGTTAAATATACGTATCTACCAGACAATAAACTGTATTTATAGCTTGCTGATAATTAATATGTTTTTTTTTATTTCTGTTGAAAATGTAAAAATAACCAGCGAATAATAATATCTACCAGTCCATCCTCAACTGCGAAACATTGATGATCAATGAAAGTAAATTTAGTGTGTTAAGTTATTTTGCAGGCTTGAAATAAGCCAACTGTACGTAAAACACATCTATGCCTGTGGAGTGAATGTTATTTATAAGTTGGCACTATAAATCTCTTTGGCAGGAGTTTTTTTTCTTATCGGAATCGGCCAACCACTCGTGTTATTGTTCTACAGTCTTACCCTACTGCTTTACTCTGGACGATCCGACGGAACTACGGAAACTTTTAGTAGATACACAAGAAGATTATTCAAGTGTTAAAAATTTGTTGATATTGTTATTGCTATGAAGTATGAATTTCACATAACTTTTAAACGGAAAATCATTCGTATTTACAAACACTTCTTTTACAAATAAAGTTTCGGCTTCGACTAGTTTTGGTAACTTAAATAATACAGAAATCAATAACTATACCTGTATCTAGAAATTTTCATATTATATTAAAATAATATATCGTTAATATTTTCGTATACTAAAAACATTTTCGCATAGGTACCATTTTCTGCGAATTGCCTATAATTTAAACAGATGAAAATTAATTCTTAAAGGAACATTTAAAATACAAGGTGTTTTTTTTCGATAACTTTCAGCAGATTCTATACTTGACCGATTTTGATATATATTTTTTTTAATTTATCCTATAATTTAGTAGAGTGGCCAGCTCTACTTTGTTTTTTAATTTCTATTATAGCTACAGCTATTGGAAAATTCATTGTTGCACGGGGAACATTAGTATTTCTTTGAAAATAATTTTCAGTCGATTATACAATAAATATTTGCGTACTTTTGTAATGTTCACCGATAAATTTATTCTTCCTATTCCAGTTTTTGATTAATTACAAAACCAATAATATTTCACTTCAAAAGCTGAGTGTTACAATAATTTATTATTACCTACAAAAAGCCGTCGAAACAATTGAACAACTAACTAAATAAAATCAAATTGTGTGATGGACGATACAGCGAAGTCGTTTAACATTTGACACTTGCCAGCAATTTTGAGAATAAGAATAGACATTGTAAAATAAGAAAAGCTCTTGATAATGTAATGTGCAGTAAGAAGATAGAGAAATATGCTCCGTCAACAGTCTTGACGGCGATGCATTCGCCATTTCTGTGAACGTAAGTGACGAAATGACATGGAGCAGCACTGTTCACTTCTTGTCTATTTCAATTTGCAGCACATCGTTATAGAAGACATTGTCACGATCTCTTGTAGACCAATTGTCGTTTAGAAAAATTTTGGAGCATACAAGTAATTCAAGAATTACAAGGCGCGATATTCATGTAGGTATTGTGTGTAAACGGTTTTACCGAACATAGGGAAAATAACACTAAGAAGATCAATTTCGTAGTAGGCTATGGCCATAAGACCTAATGTAAATATGTATTGGATTACATAGAAAAAATAGTGCAGTGAATTTTTTAAACAATTTTCCATAGCACGGTTGACTATTAAGCGAAACTCGGAACCTGCTAAATAAAAAAAGTCATGAGGTGTCGTAAGATACCCGACAGAAGCTATGTTTCTTACGCATTGTATATAAAACCGAATTTATCAAAGATATAAACAATACAATTAAAAAGTTATTATTTGACTGCCATTTTGAAATCTGACGCCATTTTATTTTTTTGTGTCTTATTAAACTCTCAAATATCAATTTTCAAAAGGATCGGATAATTTTTACAATGAAGTATATACCTATGGCCGCCATTTTAAAATATGACGTCATTTTATTTTTTTGCGTTCTATATATAAAACGCAAAAAAATAAAATGACGTCATATTTTAAAATGGCGGCCATAGGTATATACTTCTAATAAAATATCTATTTTCAAAAAGATCGGATAATTTTTACACAAAAAGTACATATTGCCGCCATTTTGAAATCTGACGTCATTTTATTTTTTTGTGTCCTATGAAACTCTAAAATACCGATTTTCAAAAGAATCGGACAATTTTTACAAAAAAGTACATACGGCCGCCATTTTTAAATCTGATGTCATTTTATTTTTTTGTGTCCTATGAAACTCTCAAATACCGATTTTCAAAAGAATCGGATAATTTTTACAAAAAAGTACATTTGGCAGCCATTTTTAAATCTGACGTCATTTCATTTTTTTGTGTTCTATATGAAACCCTCAAATATCAATTTTCAAAAGGATCGGATAATTTTTACAAAAATGTACATACGGCCGCCATTTTGAAATCTGACGTCATTTTATTTTTTTTGTGTCTTATGAAACTCTCAAATATCAATTTTCAAAAGGATCGTATAATTTTTAGAAAGGAGTACTACATATTTCCGCCATTTTGAAATCTGACGTTATTTTATTTTTTTGTGTCCTATAAAACTCGCAAATATCAATTTTCAAAAGGATCGGATAATTTTTACAAAAAAGTATATATAATGGCCGCCATTTTGAGATCTGACGTCATTTTATTTTTTTGTGTCCTATGAAACTCTCAAATATCAATTTTCAAAAGGATCTGATAATTCTTACAAAAAAGTACATATGGCCGCCATTTTGAAATCTGGCACCATTTAATTTTTTTGTGTCCTATGAAACTCTCAAATATCAATTTTCAAAAGGATTGGATAATTTTTACAAAAAAGTACATATGGCCGCCATTTTGAAAAATCTGACATCATTTTATTTTTTTGTGTCCTATGAAACTCTCAAATATCAATTTTCAAAAGGATCGGATGATTTTTACAACAGAGTACATGTGGCCGCCATTTTGAAAAATCTGACGTCATTTTATTTTTTGGTGTCCTATGAAACTCAAATATCAATTTTCAAAATGATCGTATAATTTTTACAAAACAGTTCATATGACCGCCATTTTGAAAAATCTGACGTCATTTTATTATTTTGTGTCCTATAAAACTCTCAAATATTAATTTTCAAAAGAATAGGATAATTTTTACAAAAAAGTATATATAGCCGCCATTTTGAAATCTGACGCCATTTTATTTTTTTGTGTCCTATAAAACTCTCAAATATTAATTTTCAAAAGGATCGGATAATTTTTACAAAAGTGACGTTACACTACTTCGTGACGTGACGTTTCACTTTTTATTATTTAGGTCCCCATCTGAAACGTGCGTTAAGAAGCATAGCTTCAAATAAAAATAGGTAAAAAAACTTTTAAGTTAAACGGTTTTATAAATGTTTTAAAAAGAAAAAAATGATATTTAATTTAGGTTCATAAGTATCAAAGCGTGGGTCGTAAACTCTATGATAATTTATTACAGTCACGACCCACGCTTTTATACTTATGAACCTAAATTAAATTTTATTTTTTTCTTTTTATTGCATTTATAAAACCGTTTAACTTAAAAGTTTTTTATCTATTTTTATTTTTAATTTTTTAGTGTGCTTTATTTCCTTAGTCTGATATTATTTATCCGATCCACTGAAACGTTACCGGAGAAAGACCTTTTGCCTGTGAAAATTCAAAAGTACGATTTGCACCCGGACGAAAGCCGGGTTGGTCAGCTAGTTATCATAATATTGTATTGTCATCGGAGCTACACATGTGTGCAAAATTTCAACTCAATCGGATCACGGGAAGTGGGTGAAAATTCAAAAGTACGATTTACACCCGGACGAAAGTCGGGTCGGTCAGCTAGTTACCATAAATTGTATTGTCACCGAAGCTACACATGTGTGCAAAATTTCAACTCAATCGGATCATAGGAAGTGGGTGAAAATTCAAAAGTACGATTTGCACCCGGACGAAAGCCGGGGCGGTCAGCTAGTTACCATAATATTGTATTGTCACCGGAGCTACACATGTGTGCAAAATTTCAACTCAATCGGATCATAGGAAGTGGGTGAAAGTTCAAAAGTACGATTTACGCCCGGACGAACCGGGCCGGTCAGTTAGTTACCATAATATTGTTTTGTCACCGGAGCTACACATTTGTGCAAAATTTCAACTCAGTCGGTCGCAAGATTTGTTAAAAATATACGGGATCAAGCTAAAAAAAACCACCGTTTAAAAAACAAAGCATCTTACTACCTTCTTACTTTTGCGTGATGCCAGAACATACGTTTTTATTTGAGAATCAGTTTGGTTGCTTTTGTGTGATGCCAGAATATTTTAAAACTCGCAGTCGCATAAGAAGTTATTTACTTGAAAAAAAATCATGTAAATCGGATCAGTGGTTCTCGAGTTATAAGCGTACAAAGGGACATACAGACAGAGAAAGTCAAATTGTTCGGGAAGATATGAACGTCGAGAAATTTTGGTCCGATCCCTAGGTCTCGCCATCCGATCGACGTCAATAATTAGTTACACGTCATTTTAACTCAGTAGGCCAGGGTTTTTAAACTTAAATTCAAACATCAGCAGTCAAAAAATTGAATAACTATATTAAAATAATGCAAAATAAGACAGAGCATACGCTATCTTCTAATATCCATATCACAGTGTGCAACAGACAAGGACAACCGAAACAAGTTCGCGATTTATTAGATAAAGTCGCATTTATTTAGTTTAATAATCATATAAATCTGTATAAAAAAACTGTTTTGACACAATATTATACATGAAATCTATCTAAAATTTTCTGCTCGTTCGTTTAAGAATCGTTTCGAATCGATCTGACTTAAATTGAGCAAACTATAAGCAAAAAACACAGTTTTTTCTAATTTGCTCCCCTCTGGGGCCAAAATTCAAAAATCGGGCGACGTTAGGATCAAATAGACCCCGAGAGGAATCGAACAAAAAAAAGTTTTTGAAAATTGGTTCATCCGTTTGGGCTGTACGCGTGACACAAAATAGCGTGACAGATTCACAGATTCACAGACGTACAAAGCGAGTGTATATAGGCGCTTCTAGCTTCGCTAAGATCGCGCCTAAAAATACATTATACAAGATCAAGGTTATTAGAGTACAGGTTGCCTCGTCCCATCTGACCAATCAGCGTAAGCGCGGGAATGACGTCAGCTAGAATTTAGTTTAAATCAAGTACAAAAATTGTTGAAGATTATGCTTATTTATATTAGGTGCTTCGTGCAGATTTTTTCTTAAAATTGGCAGGAGACAATAAATAGAAGAATAGATGTTAAAAAATAGGATAATTTTTATTTTTATTACAAAATTTAGGCTTTAATATCTATAATATAAACAAACAAAAAATTAAATAATGCTCAAGAAATGGCAGATCTTGTTAATTACCTATTTTTTTAAATTTAAGAAACGAATAGAATTAACTAACAAATTCATAAATTAATTATTTTATCTTTTATATTCACAAAATATTAAAAATAACCACAAAACACCATTACACTTAACAGCTATCGCAAAATTGACAACTTATCATATTTTTTTCACTAACAGAAGAATCATGTTTCTATTAGGTATTGAAAAAACATGTCACACTACCATGGTTACTGTGATTTTTATTTCCAAAAATTAGCAGCGTCCATCGTCTGATCTTTTCTATTGAAGTGAGCAAGCATGGTATATTCTGAGTGACGTCATCCCCCCACTACTATCTATCGGAATGAGGCAACCTATACTCTACTAACCTTGATACAAGATGCTATCAAAGACATCGACGAATTTCTTGTATAAATTCGAGAGGGATCTGCATCAATGGGATACGGAGTTCGCATCAAAAGTATCGTCTTTTGTACAAGCTTTTGAATTATTCGAAGTAGAACTAAATTCTATACTTAGGAACTATTTTCAACTGTTTGATGTGTAAACGTCTTTACTGATAATGTTAGGGAAGTGGTGTTGGTGTATCTCAGAAGTGCCACAAAATTCTACTGTCAACCGTCAACTGTCAGTCAGCTGTCAAACATTTTTACTTTCCGCCTCTACAATGGTAGGGAAGTATTGGATTTAATCCGAAAAAAAAATTTCGAGATTTTAACAGATCTTCACGTTTTGATACCCTAGAAATCGTTTAAGACCATTTTCTGACTGATGTCTCTCTCTCTCTCTGTGTGTGTGTAGTGAAATTTTTCGCCTTCGATATCGTAAAAACGGAACAACATACGACCATGCCGTTTGTTCTATTGTATTTATCAGCATTTAACTTAGATCTGATTAGATTTTGAACCAAATCGGTTCTGTGGATCCTGAGATATTAAAAAAAACCTTCTCAAAGTCACGTATTAACATAGGTAAATAAAATATAAATGAATTCTAGATGTTATAATATGACAAAAATCTCAATATTTTTTCTCTACAATAGTGTATAGTTTTCGAGAAAAAAAAATATTTTACAAAAAAAAAAAACTGTACGTAAATCAAGGTAGGTAATCATGATTTTTGCTATAAGCTAACCATCAGTAGATCAATAAACAAATAAGATGGTCATGCTTTTTTTTTTTCAAAGAATAAAAAAAGGGTGTTTATTTCTTGCAAATATAATATATGCTGTGTATCTTCCCTGTATACCTGTCGCGCACGGCCAGAATGAGACAGGCAATACAAAAATTTGAACGTTGAGATACTTGAAGGTCATTGTATTCGTTACCACGGTAATTTTTGGTTAATATTATTGTTTACTAGGTGGGAAGTATAGGACTGGTGTCATCAGTCGAATTTTTGAAGTTACGTATTCAATCTGTATTTGAGTCTAAATGTTTATAAATTTCTTGAAAGTAAACCGAGGACTGTTTTATGGCTCTTTATTATGTACCATAGTGGTATAGAGCACTGGTTTTGTATTTGGAAGGTACTGGGTTCGAAGTCCGGTGAAGAAATATGTTATATAGTTGGTAAATTAATAGATTTATACGGCTGAATTGCAATTGAAAATTTTTCGTTGGAAAGCAGCCAATTATATAATTGATTCGAAATATATCGTAAAAAATCATTTTACCAACCATAGTCACAGTCAGGACTCTAACCTGAACCTTTCCACTTTCGCGGCGGAATGAGCTTACATTTACTCAACCGTGACAAGGTTACTAATCTAACATTCCCCTTATATGCTTCGGAATCAATTGATTTTCATTACATGCGAGAGTTAATTTATTATAGCTAGTAGGTGTGAATCTTCGTTCTAGCGAGAGCTCATCATGAAAGTGACTATGGTTGGTAAAATGATTTTTTCCAATATGTTTCGAATCAATTATATAATTGGCTGCTTTCCAACGAAAAATTTTCGATGTTATAGCTGTTTCTCTCTACTTTTGACCGAGTGGTAATTTCTGGGTGCGCCATTTTGTTTAGATCTACCATGGTTTCTCATAAAAATTTCAGACAAATATCGAGAGGGTTCCTTATACAAGGCCATGGCTTCCAACTTCTATGCTCACAAATTTTCGTAGGTACTTTATGCGATGTTCCTATAATTTCTCCGATTGCACTTTAATATTTACCAACAATAAACGTTAAATGCATTATTCTTATGTGCCTGTGTCAAATGAAATAGTTTTTATCAATTACGTTTGAAGAACGAGACTCAGTCCCGGATCTAGGGCGGGGCAAGCCGGGGCCTATGCCCCAGGCGGCAAGTTCAGAGGGCGGCCGAATTCAAATTCACACTTTACAGACGAATGGCCAACTCATCATTTACTTAACTTTGACCACAGAATAAATAATAGTACAAGTACAGAAATTTCACTCTTGTTTTACTGTGGCCATATCAACTCGACCGATACCCAGGATGCATTATTTCCGGAAGGCCTATGTCCAAATGTCAATCAATTAGTGGACATCTGATAGCTGAAATTATAAAGATGATAAAGGTAAAAATAAATATAAGTGGGCGGGAGCGGCATTTTTCAGTTTTTGCCCCGCCTAAAAAAAAATTGAAGATCCGGGGCTGACGAGACTCCTTTATATTATGCCAGCTGTATCCTAGGGAAGGCCAGCACTTTGGAAATAAAATCTTAAATATTTTTGAAATACAATATTTTTTTAATTACTTACTTGGAACTTAAAAATTTGTGACAACTAAGAGAAAATAATGTAATTTAATACTTTAAAAGAAAAATAAAGTAGGTACTTTCGAGATGTGACTCCCTTCTTTTAATTCGAAATTTAAAATATAACAAGATAAAAGAGTGCGGTTTTACTAAGAAACCGACAAAAGTATTTTATTCAAAGTTTCCAGAAAAATGTATTTATAAATTCATTTATTTGATGTAAATAAGATATTATAGCAAAATACATAAGTTACTGTTAAAACTTGAAATCAATAACAAGTCCTAATCTGAAAACTGCTGAAAGTATCAACTGAGTATCAACTGAATTTTCAATTTACTGTTGAAAATAAATTTACACTAAGATTATGAATTGGTACTAGGCCCCGACAGTTGGGGCTTTTTCCATAAGTGTACAGTTTTGAATAGTGAAAACTGGTTTATAATCATTTCGGGTTAAAGGGTACTATGTTTTCGCAAAACTTTTCCAAAGATGAAATGAACATGGAAAATTTCCTTTGTTGAGTCAAACTAGTTCGCAGAAAAAAGTCCGCGGAATTATATAGATCCATTGTTTCACTGGTACATTTGATTTTAAGAAAAGAAAGACGAAACAATAGTTGGCAAAACCAAAAGTGCACATCCCGCTAAGTTTTCCTCTGTATGATAAAAATAACAAAAAAATATTTAAAAAAACATTAATAAATTTAAAAAAATAAATAAAAAAATTAAATAAATAAAACATTAAAAATAAGTATATATATAAAAAAATATATCTATAAATAATTAAATAAAAATCAAGTGGATAAGTAATATGGATTAGATGTAAAAAAAATATTCTGATGTCGGCCGGGATACGCAAGAAGCAACAGACTCCACGAGCGCGATGGGTGTTTTACTTTTATGGTATAGCAGTGAGTATTTAGTTGTTCTAAGATAGTTTTACTGTACAATAATATTAGGTATATTATTATTAGATGTCAAAAAATAATAAAATAGAATTGTTTATAAAAATTAAACTATAGTGAATATTTCAGTAAATTTAAATAGGGTTCTAGTCTGATAGCAAACAAATCGAATGAAATATAAACCAAAGCAATTTGTCAAAAATTGCAGTCTGTAGAGCTCGGACGTACGTAAGTACAGACCAACCGACAACTGCTGTTCGCGATTTTCAGATACAATTTAAGTAGTAATTGTGGGCTCGAATCAATTTAAAAAGGGTTCCATATTATAGAACCAGAATCTACCCTTTTCAAAAAGCTACGATTTGAATGGATAGATATAACTTCTTGTATGAACGAAGCTCAGCTCTGAGCGCAAAGCGATAATAGAGCACATCCGCTAGTAGTGTAGCGATATGTGCAATAACAAATTGTAGATGTCCGTAAAACGCCGAGTTTAACTGAACGCGCCAGTCACTCTCTCGCTGTTTTTCTCAGCAACGAGCGAACACAGTGACTGTTGGCGGCAATAATTATGTAGTTCTCATATGGACGTACTAAAGGTTTGATAGAGAACATAGTTCCTGGAACTATAATACAGGTCCAGAGTTACCCTAGAGAGTATATATTATATAAGATACCAAACTTTCATAAAAACTAAGTCTTAAAACATCGTGTACTATGTCTATAGGTTCGTATAGCTTCATTAATTTAATATTTTGATATATTAATAAGTAATGAAATTATATATTATGTCCGTTTTATTAGTGTATTTTCCATATGGCACATACACTATTGGCGTCGGTCGGATGGCGGGACCTAGGAGTCGGACCAAAATTTCTCGACGTTTCATAGCCTCCTGAACACTTTGGCACCATTTTTGGAAAAGTCTGTTTATATATGTATATATATATTACCTATATATTTATATATTTAGATTTTTATATATATGTGCGGGCTATAACTTTCGAAAGAGTTCAATGATTTTGACGAAATTTGGTAGGCACGTTGAAATCCATCACCGCACGAAGCCTATTTAAAATGAGCCCAATCGGACCATTTTAAGGGTGGTTTTTAGGGGTTGAAAAATGTTTTTAGGCCCAAAAATGCAGAAAATATTCTCAGAATCGTTTCAAAAATGAAATTTGACCCTTTAGTAACGATTAAAATGTACTGTTACAATTTTAATAAAATCGGTCCGACAGGACTTACAAATTTTATGAAAACACTAGTTTGCGGATAGTGCTTTATTTACTGAAGGGTGTATTTAATTTGGTACCGAGGTTGCATTGATAAAAATATTGAAATTAAGAAAAAAAATATTATTTTAAGGGATGTATTAAGGGGTTACATTTTTTATTTTGTCCAAAAACAATTTTAAGTTTACATAATAAAGCCACAATGCCAGTATTAGCAAATACACTATATTGTCGGCAGGGTTTTGGCACTGCGACCCTAGTTTTTTCTTCTTCGGCCTCAAATTCCATTTAAAATAATTTTTAGCAATCTTTCAGTATAAATGGAAAGAAATAGAACGAGTTTTTTTAAGGTGAAAATATATCAAAGGTATGTAGGGAATTTCCAAGGAGCATGTTAGACGCTAATGACCTCAGTTATCGGGCGTCTATAATTTACAATTTATTCCCAAGAGCATGAATTTTAGTTTTTCTCGACATGACGTTTACATAAATGGTACTAAAATGAATGTCGGATGTCGTTATTTCACATGATTTGTAAGAGAGTTCGCACACTTATCAAGATCAGCTCTGTTCGAATAGGCTCAGTATATTTCGGCAAAATCGATATGCTCGCCCAAGCAGAGTCGATCTGATCACATAAGTGTACGGCGTGACATTTTTTCAGTTTTTTAGTCACTTTTTAGCGACCTTTTGGAGGACATTTCTCCCACATTTGAGCTAGAACCGATTTTTCGATTTCATTTCGAGGTGTGACGGCCCTATTAATACGTATTCAAAAAGCTCAGGAGACTCACAAACGTATAAAAATTTACAAAAACTAAATAGAACTTTCGCACGATTACAACGCTTCCCCTATATCCTTACCCCTACATAAGTAAATTCCGGTTAATTCACAGACAGACAAGGAGAGCAGTTAGGCGCTTCCAGCTATGCTTTGGTCGCGCCTAAAAATTGAGTAGTATAAGTGAGTTAAGCAACTGCCCTGTGCTTATACTTTAAATAATTACTGACCAGTGATCCTCTCTATAAACAGAATGGTGTAGGTAATTATTTTACAGATTGAGTAAAAATTATACTTTCCATGTTGGTTTACGACACTTTTTTTACTGGATAGTTAAATTGAGGTTAATATCATGACAGGTGTATTATGTTTACATTTCGCTGTTTGTCGGAGGTTTGTTTTGTTTGTGTTATTTAAATCGGGTCTGAATATATCAGCTGAATGTCTAAGGATGTCAACTGTACATATAATATACCTACGAGTTCATACTATACTTTGATCTTTTGTAAAGAGAATTGTGTAATATTTATATACATATATGTATGTACAATTCTTATGTACCCATTGAAAAGATGATATGGTTTCTTTGACATACAAAACTAAAGAAATATATTCTTTTCTATACGTAAGTAAATAAGACATAACAGGAATTTATAAAAATAGAATCGTCATAATAGCGAGAGAGAAAAAACTTAAAAGACGGAATTTTAACTTGTAAGCTGTTATTTAAAAAACGAAATTTGTTAAATAATGACGTACATTGAACAAATAAAATGGCAATATAAACTATATCTACTTAAAACGAAGCGTCGGCGTCGCGTCGAGAACAAATATATTTCTAACACTCCATAATAATTTTAATGATGTATAAGAAAATATTGCGGGATAAGTACCTACTATCAATTGGCGCACGTTATTTTGGTCGGCAAATAGATCATTGCCCACTTTTCCATGGTTTTAGCGTATTGCAAATTATGCTTGGCGCACGCAAATTGACAATAAAACCCGCTAAATTTAAATAAAAAAACTAATAGCTAAAATAGTACTTATCCCGCATTAGTAAAAAAAAATAGTATCTGCTACTCGTGCGGTGTTGTCGATTGCCCACTCGAGCGAAAACTTCGCTCTCGTGGGCAGTCGACAACTTATCGCACTTATTGCACAATATACTGGGTTTAGACCGTCGTAAGAGCTATTTTGGTTTTAAAATACATTACCTACTTTAAAAATGTTTTTACCGTCCATTTTTTTAAGATAATATAATGGAAATCGAATGTATATTACATTTAATATACATTTTTAAAGAATTGTTCATAAAATTAAGTAAGTATATAAATAAATATAATAATTTGTTAAGTAAAGTAATTATTGTGTAACGATGATTTTGCATTAGTCTGTATGTCAACATTGATTTATACATTACACAATTATATTCTTAATTACTGATTATTCAGATACTTGTTTGTATTTTAAGTAAGTTACGAATATTATACTTTAGAGCAGTCTATTTTACAACTCGTAAGATAAAATTATCACAATTCATAATAATTCTTTCACTATATTTAAAAAACATATTTTTGTTAATAGTTAAAATCAAATCAATCAGCCTCAGAAAATAGCAAATAACACTCTAATGGCACTTTTCTGGAAGCGTAGGTATGTGTGTGTTACATATAGTAGCACGTTATATGCAGTACATATGCAGAAAAAAACTATATTTTTTTACAGAAGCGGCAAGTCCGAGATAAGTATTGAATTTAGATATATTATGCCGTCGCGGATTTTTTTGTAGGAAATGTTTTATTTACTGTTGGTGTATTCATGTTCATATTTTTATTAATCTTGAAAAATCGCAGGAAATTGGACAAATTCAAAATGAAGAATTAACTTAGAATCTTTGTTGAATGTTTCATTGCTTTATTGCAACTTCTCCAGCAACAGTTGCTGGAGAAGTTGCAATAAAGCAATGAAACGTTCAACCAAGATGAAAAGTAAATTTTTATTTTTGAATTTGTCTAATTCCCTGCTAAATTCAAGGTTATATTTACTTTATAAAAAATTGCTAGCATACCATTTTGAGGTGGCCGTTTGAAGAAATTACAAAATTTTGACGCAATATTTACAAGGTTATAATGGGTTCAGCAAACGAACTCAAGTCCAAACGCATGAGTAGGCTATGCAGCTAACTAGAGATACAACGGTGTAACCATGGAAACGAAAAACATCTTATTTATAATATAAGTAAATGTCAGATTATATTATATTTTTAAATAAAATAAGGCTTTTATATTTAACGATTGTAAGGAACACTCATTGCGCGAGGTCCGACACGCACCCGAGCGCTTTTTTTCAATCACTTCGAACACAAAGTACAATATTCTCACGTAACTCGACCAAAACCTAAATTGACATATTACTATGTACAAAAACTGATAGTAACTTAGTTTTAGAAATCCATAAGAACGACCATTAATATGTCAATAAAATGTCATCGGTTCCTTAAAATATAATAACTTTTACTCGCTCAACGTCATAGTTGGTTAAGACGTCAAATGAAACGGTAAAACATTTTGTCTCAAGTCGATATTACAGAGTAAAAATTTTCTTATATAAAGATTTTCTGCTAAAATGTTAGAATATCAAGTTTTTGGTTAATTATAAAATTGTAAAATATAATTAAAGTATAATAATCCATTCGATAGATGGCATTGCCTGTAAAATTCAACATATTGTGTGTGTGCAGGAATATTTTTTTAATACGCTGAGTGCAGTATGCAGAATATTGCTATTAACGCTCCTAGCGGTTGGATCACTATAAACAACTGGTGAGATCTCTTATTAGTAGGTCAATTGGATTTTCAATTTATTATTAAAAAAAAAATAATGAATTGAAAATATGAATTGGTGCTAGGCCCAAATAACCTTAGCTGTTGGTGGTCTTTAAAACACACAATTACTTATTAGTAGGTAATTACTCTTATAGCCCGAGAGTTTGCGTTGCAAATGAAAAAGTCATAGTAAGCCGGCTGATTTTGATATCGATAGTTGATCTCGTACAACTAATCAGTGAACCGACCGTCAGCTGCTCAAGTAGCGGTGGGTTTGGGTGTGGAAGACTGCGAAAGTGGTAAAAAAAAAAAATTTTTAAGTAATAGTATGCCGGCTGAAACTTTTTTTATAAATAGTTGACATCATAATGAGTTGAAAAAAAATTGTCACCTGCATCGTGGAGGGGGAATTGTGCGTCAGCTGCTCGCATGAACTTGTAAAAAAACACGTAAAATATTGCGCATTTCACTTTTTCGCACTGACAGCAGCTGAGACAATTACAGTACCTAGGATTTTGATCATATCGCTATCATAATCCTAGGTAACGTAGTTGTCTCAGCTGCTGTCAGTGCAAAAAAGTGAAATGCGCAATATTTTACGTGTTTTTTTTACAAGTTCATGCGAGCAGCTGACGCACAATCCCCCTCTCCATGATGCAGCTGACAATTTTTTTTCAGCTCACTATGATGTCAACTATTTATAAAAAAAGTTTCTAGCCGGCGTACTATTACTTAAAAAAAATGTTTTTTTACCACTTTCGCAGCCTCTCACACCCACACCCACCGCGGGTGCGTCAGCTGACGCTTGGTTTATTTATTAGTCATACCAGATTTATCGAACAAGCGATCGGCGTAAAAACACTACCTAAAATGCAACGCAAACTACTCGGGCTATTATGTATTAATACAACTTTTCTTCTAACTATAACAGATGTGTTTCTGCAGACCTGTGCGATTAATTGCGGCTATAAATTCTTGGATAATTACCGAATAGCTGTTTATTGTGAATGCAAAATCATTGAATGCGATTCATTTCAGCCATCTATCAACCAGAAGAGAAGGATTAGACATGATAATATTAGACGGATTGTGCAGCTAGCAGTAGATTAAAGCTCAGTAGGCGGTAGGACGCGCAGTAAAGTAGAGCAACCCAGAGATCACAGTCATTGTCTGTGGTAATAATAATAGTCCGACATAACACACCATTGTATTGCATTCGTGACCTGCTCTCCTGTTCTTTGTATTCCTGCTTTATATGTATGTACTATGACGTGGTACTGGTTTGATGTAGTTGTAATGTCACTCATTGAGCTAAGATCACACGGAAGTAGAACCCTAGCGCCGTCTGTCGCAATCGTTATAGTCCAGCCCGTACTGGACAACACTACTAAATTTTTGAAATTGATTTTAACAGATAATAATGATGAAAAACTACAAATCGCTGGCAGACTAATTTAATTTTTTTTTTAATTTTTTGTTGTCTGAATCTCGAATACGGCTCAACACTAGTACTTGATGAAATTTATACAAATTATTATATGAAACTAGTTACAAGTATCATCATCTGCCTTGCAATTTTTTTGTGCATAGGCAGACCTCTCTCCGAATTGATAAATGTTCATGGACTTTATAGCTCAGACGTTAAATATTATATGTGTGTTCAAAATAATTATTGGCTTCCACCCTTCATTTATGCAACGCTACGTGTTCTGTTCCGAAATCCCAATCTTTATAGTCCAAGAGTCAAAAATTGTAAGAGTTTTGTAAAGGCTAATATTTTGAGATTAGCTAGTATTTAGTGTGAATATTCTACAGTCAACAAGTCAGCGGTCAGGACACCAGGCGTCGGGGTGCTTTAAAAGATAATAGATAGACAGATAGATAGATAGATAGATAGATAGATAGCCCGTGGGTGATGCTTAACTCCTATCGGGCGCCTCCCCAGGTTGCGGATAGGGGAATGCCTTCCAGATATGGATGGTACCGGGGAAATAAAATACCCGGGGCGGACAAAAAACTAGCACTTTCCTTTCCTTCTCCTAACCTTCCTTTTTTCCTTATTTCCTCTTCCTTATTCCCCATGTTTCCCCACCAACCCCCCTAATCCCACGTAAAGGCGCGCGGCAATGGGATGAATGGCAGGAAGGGCTCCAACCTGTCGTGAGCGGCCTGAGGTCCCTGCATTAGTGGGTCACACAACATGATATGAATGGCGTCTTTTGAAATTAATGTACCCCAGGAGGGTAGACCTGAAGGGTCAGAATCCCTCCCCGGTAGTGTACCGGGCTGCTCCACGGATTCTGGGGGGAGCAAAAATACGCCTGAGTCTGAACCTAATCCTTTTAGAGGTAGAATGATTGCTCGTACGCCACCAGCGAAAACTAGATCAATCTCGATAGGAGATATAACAGAGCTTAGAAAAAGTGCGAAAATACGTAATAGACATGAGGGAACATTAGAACCGTTTATGAAAAGAAAAAGAGAGGATAACCCTGAAGAAATGAGCACAGAAGAACTTACGCGGGACACAAAAGAAAATTGTATATGGATGAAAGATGTGCTGAGTGGACTATGCTTACGTGCAAGAGAACTTGATGGTGTGATTAAGAATATGTATAAACCAAAAAATGAACTGGTAAGAATATCTGCACTCTTCAAGCAATATGCAGACATTTGTGAAAATGAAAGACTTGAGGAATGGGTGGAAAATTTAACTAGTCTGGCAGCAAAGCAAAGTGAAAACCAAGCTACTGAGGAAAGAGGCGTTAATGGAAACGGTACAAAACACCCGATAGACAAGGGAACACAAACATATAAAGAAGAAATTCCACTTCTCAGAATACTGGAGGATGATACAGATTTTGACAAATTTTGCGAGGTGCACTCTGAAGAATGGCCTGAGTCTGTGTTTTCCTGTACCAATGTAAAGACGGGCAATCCCTTGAAGGAAGCCGGAAGACAAGGAATTATAATTTGTATGGACGGAAAGGATTGGAAAGACAACTCGCTGATGAAGCTACTATTAAAACAAAGACCGCAGTTAAAGGACATCCTTGAGAAACAGAAGATAGAGCCAGGACAGACAGCAACTATGATAGATCGCAGCTCGATAAGCCTGTCTGGAGGGGAAGAAGGTGAACAAATCAACGAGAAATTTACACACCTGATTAACCTAGGAGGAAGCGAAAACGGAAGCGAAGAGGAGGAAAGGAGCTGGCTACGTCGACTATACCAATATATAATAGAGCTGGAAAGAACACTCACGGGAAATATATATGAAATTGCAAACATCACTGAATATAGCAATTCCATAGTAAGGAAACTTTTTGAATATGTGTTCAGAAAAAGTGGAAAGAAAGTAACATTACACGTAAAGCGAAAGGACGTGGAGGAAAAAAGCGAGGAAGAGTTGGACAATAACGGAAAAGAACCTGGTGAGTGGAGGAAGCAGAGAAATAATAGAAGAAAGATTGAAAATAAGAAGACAGTCATAGTTACACCGACGGACATAAATTCATATGCCGATGTCTTAAAAACGATGAAAAATGGAATTGATGTAGATGACATTGGGATCAAAATTGATAAGATAAGAAAAACCAAAAATGGTAACATCCGTATAGACATGAAAGAAGAAAAAAGTGGTGCTAGCAAAGCCTTCAGAGAAACTGTTAATAAGAAACTCGAAAAGCTAGCTAGTGCAAATGAGTTAGTAAACAAACAACAGATACTCATTAGGGATATAGATGAAGTAGCAAATGATAATGAAATTAAAACTGCAATTGAGAGAGCCCTACCAGAACAATATATGAAGGAGGATATACAAATTAATAGTATAAGACCTGCTAGAATAGAAGGAACACAGACTGCGCTTGTAACTTTACCAGCAAAAGCTGCTAGTCAGTTAGTAAATGACAAGAAGATAAGAGTTGGGTGGTTAACATGCAGAGTTTTTGAGGTGGTGCGACCTATACGATGCTACAATTGTAATTGCCATGGACATTATGCTAACAGTTGCGATAAGGAGAAATATATTATGAAAGACATGTGCCTAAAATGTAATCAGAAGGGGCATACTGTGAAAGATTGTAGAAATGAGCCTTATTGTTATGAATGTAAAAAGGACGGACATCAAGCCGCTACGATGATATGTCCCATTTACAAAAGATTAGTAGAAGAAATAAGAACAGGAAGGAGGCCGCGCATCAGACGTTTGCTAGATAGAAGAACTGTGCAAGCGGAGAATAGTGAGCAGAGTGAATAAGTTGAAGAATATGGCTGTTAAAATCCTACAAACAAATTTAAATAGAAGCAGAATGGCATGTGACCTAATGAACAAGACAGTCGAAGAAGAGCATGTTGATATCGTCATAATATCGGAGCCCAACATCAATGTTGTCAGTAAGCCTCCATGGATTAATGATAAAAAAAACAATGTAGCAATGAGAATATACAACCCTAAGGTTAAGGTGAATAGCATCGGACATGGAAATGGACAAGTATGGATCAATATTGATAATCTGACCATTATAGGCTGTTATATTTCGCCTAACATTGACCTACAAGAATTTATTACATACCTGGAAACTTTGAAGCTAGTTTTAAGAAAACATCGCCATACAAATATTATAATAGGAGGTGATTTCAACGCCAAAAGCTACAAATGGGGATCTCCCTGGGAAGATCGCAGAGGAGAGATCATGACTGAATGGCTGAATGAGGTTGACATGGAAGTAGTAAATACAGGGAACGAGCCTACATTCGTAAGGGGAGAAAGCAGTTCATTCATAGACGTGACAATGTGTACTCCTAATCTAATACAAAATATAGCTGACTGGCATGTTCTCGATAATGAGAACTTAAGTGATCACAGGGACATAGTATATACGGTTCATGGACGAGGCAAGCCTTGTATAAATAATAGTAAACGGAGAACTCCACGCGGATGGAAGATTACTCCTGCCATGATGGAAAACTTTGATAAAAACTTTGCTACAACATTAAAAGAATGCACTGTAAAAGACGAAACAATCACTGCTGAAATATGGGATAAAATCACTCAGATCTCGTGCGATATGACTTTTCCCAAAGTAGGAGACCGGAGAGGACGTAGGAAACCTATGTATTGGTGGACTGACACAATAGCGGAAGTAAGAAAAACATGCCTTAGCAAAAGAAGAACTATGGTGCGGGAAAATAGGAAGAGCACAGTTACAAGAGAAGAAAAAGAGGCACACAAGACGGAATATCAGGAATCAAGAAAGTTGCTGAAAAGAGAAATACAAAGGTCAAAAAATAAAGCATGGAAAGACATATGCAGTGACCTAGAAAGGAATATTTGGGGGGATGCATATAAAATTGCTTGTGGCAAAATGAAATCACCACCACAAGTCTCATTGTCGGATTATGCAAAACTCAAAATTGCAGAAGGATTGTTCCCACAAGACAAGATTAAGAGATGGAATATTCCACAAACAACTGTAACGGAAACAGACCTGTTCACAAATGAAGAGCTCGAAAGTGCGTGTGCTAGAATGAAAACTGGAAAAGCTCCAGGACCGGATAACGTACCTTCTGAAATAACGAAGCGGACAGTGCTAGCTCACATATGGGACTGTAAAAATATGATGAACAACCTACTTATGGAAGGATGTTTTCCCAAAGAGTGGAAACAAGCTAGGCTGGTATTAATTGAAAAACCAAAGAAAGACAAGAACTCGCCGATGGCATATAGACCTCTGTGTCTATTAAATACAATTGGTAAGCTTTTAGAACGACTATTATGTAACAGACTGGATGATGAAATAGGAAAAAATGGCGGTCTAGCTGAGTTACAATTTGGGTTCAGAAAGGGACGATCTACAGTCAGTGCTATGGAGAAGGTAATGTCGATAGCTAAGGTGGCGAAGAACACAAAATGTTGTGCATTAATTACATTAGACATCAAAAATGCATTCAATAGTGCCCCCTGGGAAGGAATTATTGAGGAACTTAAGAGACGTAAGGTAGCGACATATCTTTTAAGAATGATCATGAGCTACTTAAGCGATAGACAAATTACGATAGGTAACAACACTGAGATATCTATGACTTGTGGAGTCCCTCAGGGATCAGTGCTGGGACCAGTATTGTGGAATATTTACTACGACGGAGTTCTGAGACTTGAAATGCCAGAAGGAATCACCCTCATAGGCTATGCTGACGATCTGGCAATAACAGCAACTGCTGAAACAGGCACAATGTTAGAAATTATAGTCAACCGTGCTATACATCGTATTAACACTTGGCTACGGGAGAAGAAGTTACAATTAGCTCCTCTTAAAACAGAAGCAGTTTTGCTAGTTGCGAAAAGATCAACCAATGACCTAACCTTCCGTATTGAAGATAAGAGTGTCACCTCGAGTAGAATGCTGAAATACCTAGGTATATACTTCGACAGGAATATGTCTATGAAAGAACATATTAAAAAAGTGGTTATTAAAGCTGAAAATATGTTAAAGGCATTAGAACGGATAATGCCCAATGTAGGCGGGACTAAGGCAATTAAAAGAAGAACTCAGATGTTGGCTATGTACTCTGTAATTTTGTATGGGGCGCCTATATGGCAGGTGGCAATTAAAACAGAGAAGTATAGAGCAATGATACAAAAGCTCCAAAGAAGGGCAGTCATTAGAATATGTAGCGCCTATAGAACAGCATCAACCAATTCTTTGTTAGTGCTTGCTGGAACACCACCCATAGATCTGCTTGTGGAAGAAAGGATAAAGAGGTATTATGACAAAGAGGGAGCAGGAAGAGACAGAGAAGACATCTTAGACGAATGGCAAAGGAGATGGAATACTAATACTGAAAATGCACAATGGACGAAGAGATTGATCCCTAACCTAGGAGCGTGGGTAAATAGGAAGTTTGGGGACACGAATTATTATGCCACACAAGTTCTGACAGGCCATGGAAATTTCAGAGCATACTTGAAGCGCTTCAAACTAGCAGATAGTAACATATGCTGGTATTGTGAGGAAGTAGATGACGCTGAACATACCGCATTTGTATGTAACAAATGGCAGGAACAGCGAAACGAAATGGAGAGACAAGTCCATACTAACGTGAACCCTGACAACATGATTGAGGTAATGCTAAAAGATGAAAAGAACTGGGATGCAGTCATGAAGTATATTAACACAATCATGAAGGTGAAGGAAAAGGACGAGCTCGAAAGACAAAGAGGTTAAATTGGCAAGCTGAGCTTTCCCTTGATGTTATGCGTATGCGGCACGAGGAGGAGGTTTTAGTCAGTAAGAATCTGACACTACCTGACTAGGTCAGGTGTCTTATGCAAGATTTCCCCTCCTCGCAAAAAAAAAAAAAAAAAAAAAAAAAAAAAAAAAAAAGATAGATAGATAGATAGATAGATAGATAGATACGTAAACCCTGACAACATGATTGAGGTAATGCTTAAAAATGAAAAGAACTGGGATGCAGTCATGAAATATATCAGCACAATCATGAAGGTAAAGGAAAAGGACGAGCTCGAAAGACAAAGAGGTTAAATTGGCAAGCTGAGCTTTCCCTTGATGTTATGCGTATGCGGTTCCAAGGGTAAAGTTTCCTCACGAGGAGGAGGTTTTAGTCAGTAAGAATCTGACACTACTTGACTAGGTCAGGTGTCTTATGCAAGATTTCCCCTCCTCGCAAAAAAAAAAAAGATAGATAGATAGATAGAAGATTTAATTATCGCAGCTATAGAAAGATTGACAAAACGTCAAAATACAATGATAATATAAAATATGTCATGTTACATTAATATTCAAAAAATCTTTAAAATTGTATAGACAAATTTCCATTAGTTGATTTTTGACAACTTTTTTGAAATTATTTTCGGGAAGAGAACGCGTTTCCAAAGGTAGATAATTATATAATCCTAGTGACCAATAATTAGGTCCATATTTCTGTTTGTTTACAGAATGAAAAGGCATTCTGATGTCTCTCGCACCACGTGTATTAATTGTGAGAATGTACTTCCTCAACAATTTGCAATTTAGATAAATTTCGTTTGACGTACAAAAGATTGACAAAAACAAAAACAGAGGGTATGATATTTTGAGCCCTGAAAAGAGGAGCACAGTAAGCATTCTGTTTCGCTTTAGTTAATATTCTGACTGCTTTCTTTTGCAATTATATAAAGACTCTATCAACAAGAGAGTCAGCACCCCATATAATCAGTCCATACTGCAAAATAGAATTGAAAAGTCCGTTGTAGATTGTAATACATATATCTGTGGACGCTATGTTTACAATTTTTCTTAAAAGGAATAAGATTTGCGATAGCTTATTACAAATCGAATCGACATGTGTGTTCCATTTAAGATTATTATCAATATGAATCCCGAGACATTTTACACTAGTAATTCAGGTTCTGCAGAGAAAAGAGTTTTATACTTAAAACACAGCGCTGTGTCTTATTTTTTTTATTTAGAAATAGTTTGTTTGCAGTAAACCATGTTGACGTAAAAAAAACTAGTGATTTGTGAAAGCTGAAATTTGGTACAAGGTTAAATTAGTGAATATAATTTATGAGCAAAACAGTCAGACCTCGTTTTGGTAGAACCGACCTAGTCGGTAAAAGTTTGAATATTCCACCAACTATGCCTTTACAAAATTATTGCAATTTTTGACCACGAGCTCTTGAACTATTAGTATTCGGCTATTAATGCTCCGTCAAGGATAATATTAGAGTTCCTCCTTAAGTGTAGTCACTCAACAATATCTGAGGGAATGACTATGGCTATGCACACACATATACATACAAGCACACAAAACGTGCATGGAATCCGGGAAATCATTATCTCCCTGAGTTTCTCGCTTTGCTTTATGTCCCACTCTTATATGCGATATAAATTTAATTTCTTGCATCAAAATATCACTGACTCAACTTCCCTTATTCTCTGTCTAAGTAAAATCGCGAGTTTGTTTGGCACTATGTCACAGCATATAGAAACACCAGCAGATTCACTCGACTGTCGGTACTTTGTACAATTTTGTCAGATAAATTCTAAAACTTTCACGCGTGCGATAACCCTGTCCTTAATAATTAATTTACTACATGAACAACTGTCAGTATGAGTCAGAACTGGCTAAGATTGTGACGGTCGCTTGCGCAGCATGTATACACGAATAAGACTTAGGTAAAAGTTCCAATTTGTGTGCATTATTACTTTTTTGTCATACCCCCTATAAAACAGCTGGTTTACATGCATGTATAGGTAATAGGTCACTTAATAGGTCATGTAATAGGTCACTTAACAGGCAGATGTGTGGAAACGTGTCTTTCCCACACTAGTGTGGGAAAGTAAAATTCAATAGTAAATTAATGTTTTTCAATTTATTACATAAGTATTTTAAATAATAAATTGTACATTTACAATAATAATAATAACTGTACCTACATGTAAGTTGAATTAAATATTTCATATTCTCTCTAAGCTAGGGCTTGAATCTCGAATCTTGTTGCTCATAAGTCATAACCTATCGCCTTTAGACTACACGGCCACTGATTGAACGACTCGACAGATAGAGGACAGGGTGGTGTAACGGGTAGCGTAGTCAACCACGGCTCATGGATGTTTTGTGATGTAATTTAGTTTTAAGGAAGTTGTTATTTAATAAAGTAATTTGTTTATACGGCAGAATTTCTAAGTAATAGAAGGTGATTGGATAAGCAGCCAATAGAGACCAATCATAATCAATTCCTTCATTTTTGGAAAGAAAAAATCATTTTACAACCTGTCACAGTCGGAAACCGAACCCGATCTTTTCTACTTTCGCGACAGAATGTGCATCCTTACACTAACGTGACACGATTATCATACAATCCTTAATCTCCATATATGCACTAAATCTATTAGAAATACACAATGTGCGAGAGTTATTAATTTTATGTAAGCGAAAGTAGAAAAGATCGGGTTCGGTTCCCGACTGTGACATAGGTTGTAAAATGATTTTTTCTTTCCAAAAATGCAGGAATTGATTATGACTAGTCTATTGGCTGCTTATCCAATCACCTTCTATTATTGTTATTTAATGTATTTTAAGACGCTAATGACCTAAGTTGTCGACGCGTCTATAATCTACAATAAATAAATGAATAAAAGACTTGACAGACAAAGCTTAGCACATCTACATTATAGTTATGCGTAATGCGTATACAGACTAGCAACGACTACCTATTACATATTATACGATATACGTGCCAATAACACGTGAAGTTTTCTATACATTGTATGATGTGAACTGTCAAACAATTTGGGAATACTGAAAATAGGGTAAAAAGCAACTATTTTATAGGGGATATGACAAAAAATACCATATATACCTCGTTCGTAATGATTTTATCGGGCTTGAGAATAGCCGAGAGTGTAGCGACGCTGTTGTTTACATGGCGTTGCTATGGTTGAAATGGCTCCTCTATTACAAGTCCCCAGTTCCCGAGTTCTAGCCCGAGAGCTGGTAAAAGTGTCAATTGGATTTTCAATTTATTATTAAAAAAAAAAAATAATGAATTGAAAATATGAATTGGTTCTAGGCCCAAATAACCTTAGCTGTTGGTGGTCTTTAAAATACAATTACAATGATTTTATCACTCGTGTGACTGTTAAAACTCGTTATCACTTGTTTTAACTTAGTGTCACTACTCTTGCATAAAATACATCACTACGACAGTGGAAATACAATCTATTTTTTCTGTTTTGTGTATTAATTTGGTAACATTATATTACTCTTTTAATTTATTTAAGGTCATCAACTTTATCTGAGCGCAATCCAAACATTTAGAAGCGATTTAGAAGTAAAAATGTTGTTGGGCCCAAAAATATCGAATAAATTGAGGAGCTAACATATACGGAAACAGGCATGTCCATTTTGCGTGAAAAAAAATAGTCATGATTTATGTTTTAGTGTGTTGGTTTCTACCCGAACATTGACTTATTTTTAGCCAAACACCAACAGAAACATGTTTAAATGCAATCCAAAAAGACAAGCGACTAGGCCCTGCAGTCAGGGTCCAGTCTGATTGGTCGAATATCCCATCTTGACGTCGTTTGACACACACAAACACACCTAAACGAACGTAACAACTAACTAGTGAACTCTGTATACTAATATGTATAGTTGATAGCGATTAAAAATGAGTTTTGTATTTGGGAAATGTTCAAACATATATTCTTCAAGACAGGCATTAATGTTCACAAAATAAGAAGGAAAACTTCAGATAAGGCTTATAATCTAATTCTTTCTATAAAAGTCAATCAATTTTCTGTCATTTCAAAATAAAACTTAATAAAAATTTATTTTTCTATTCCAATTTCTCAAGAACACTGTTATTGTAAATATAATTTTTGGACATCCTATAATATCTCAAATAATAATATTAAATTAGGTTTTATTTTGAAATGTCAAAAAATTGATCGACTTGTATAGAAAGAATTAGATTATAAACCTTACCTGAAGTTTTCATTCTAATTTTGTGAACATTAATGCCTGTCTTGAAGAATATAGATTTGAACATTTTCCAAATACAAAACTCATTTTTTAATCGCTATCAACTATCCATATTAGTATACAGAGTTTACTAGTTAGTTGTTACGCTCGTTTAGGTGCATGTGTGTATATAAAACGACATCAAGATGGGGTATTCAACCAATCAGAATGGACCCTGACTGCAGGGCCTAGTCGCTTATCCAAAAAGTAGCTTTTCTATCGAAACCCAACAAGTGTTTTAAATACTTTATTTTCCTCAAACCTCAGTCATACTTAAAACTGTACACACTTGCAAAATCAAAATATTGTTTAAATGCATTTATCATATTGATGTCATTTTTTCATAGTATTGATGAAATCGTTCGTTGTACTAAATTTAAAAGACCTTTTTTCGTCTACACAATGAACTGTTCTATTGTATTCACGCTACTTATTGATTCAGTGTAAAAGGCTCTACTTTCTGAGAAAAACTGCGAAAATTCCCATTAAAAAGAAAAACTTGTTTATACTGAAAATATTTAATTTTCGTATTAAAAAAAACTTATCTAATAAGCGTACTTTGAGTGTCAGAATAGCGAAAATAGTCTTATTTGAAAACGCTTGATCTTTTATCACATGATGTAAAAGTTATGTACATACAGTTATCTGTTATTATATAAGAGTAAAAGAAAACAACTTGAAAATATTATTCCATTCTTTGCCTTATTGTAGCACAACAAATTAATGGGAAAAGTGTAAAAAGAGAAAAAACGTTGAACTTGTTTGTAGAATGAACAAAGAAAATTACCCCGTTGAAATGGTTGCGTATTTTTATTATTCTTTTAGAATTTAAATTCTTTGTTTACAGTTATTATAGCATGAGTGAATTTTTAAATGTTTTACTTGTTATCTCAAATGGTAAAAGAACTAAGGTTTGCTTTAATTTATGTATTTAAAAGAAAATAGAAAGAAATCTGTAAGAACATGTATATTTATTTTTTTGTCTGCAACTTTCGTCTGAGAGATTTTAAACGACTATTTGTGACTTAAATTTTAACCAATTTATTATAATATTGACAAGATCGACAACTAATACTGTGCCCGTAAAAAGTGCATATTTATTAAGAGCACGAAAAAGGGCACGCTAGTGAATCAGATCAAGGGGGGGCACACTAACTCAAAGACACAGTAATATAATTGGCCAATTTAAAACAATAGTCACAATTTAAAATTTCTACCATTCCAATTAATTTAGGTCAAAATTCACTTTTCACAACGTTATAGTTTTCATAACGAATCATTGTTCTGCTAATTTTTAAGACAAGAAAGTTTTGTAAAAAAGATTGTTTTCTATGTTTTATATTTTATTAATCAACATCGTTTAGGGCATTAAATTTCCTGTGGATTCATAGACGGATTTTTTTATTCGGTATGGAAGGTACTCGAAACGCGTGTTAAAAAGAACACGTAAAACTCTGTGATGATTTCAACTTTGACTGTATATAGTTTCTCAATTTTTAAAGATATCGAAATGGGACAAAAAGTACGGCTTAGGGAATTCCTTACTTTATGAACATAGTTATTTTAACGTTTCTGAGATATTTCGAAAAAAGTAATAAAGGTGGTAAAATTTCATGGTTTTTCGGCCGCCAAAAGTTGTCTTTTAGAAATCTCAGATGGCTCCTCGGCTAACATTTATTAGTATACTCTAAGGTACCATCATACCAAATTTGGTGCTTTTATCCGCCATGTATCGGTAATCTTGAAATACCTAGCTCTAAGCTATCTTACTATTAGTATAATATTATGATAAAAATATGCTGACAGCACCAATACCGTTACGAAGTACCCGTCCTTCCAGAATACGGGCATTATTGTTTTAGGGTAGCAATTATCCTGCAACTTTGCATCTCAATTTAAATACAATTAAATTTAAATAATCAATTAATAAAAAACAGTAGATACTTACACGAATTGATTAATACAAAGATAACACATACCTGAAAATAAAAAAAAGTTTTAAAATATACTCTTCCAATAATAATAATAATAATAATAATAAAATCATTACAATATTTGGGTGATTAATTCACGAAGTAAATGAAAAGAAACAAATTCGCATCAGCGTGTGTCCTAAAATTATTCTCAACACTGAAATAAGAAATAAAACTTCCTAAATAATTTAAGTTAAATAAAATGAACGCGTATAATAATAGTGCTAGCACATTTATCAAGCGACAATGAATTAAGATTTTAATTAATTGATGATAAAATATTAAATATTATTTCATAATATAGAACTAAACGGTTCGACACAACTCCTAACTCTCCCCTATAGAATGAGATCTTCATACATTCTCTTTTTTGAAACTACAATACAAATATAGAATATGAAGCAATTTTTTTCAGAATTTTTCTTCAATAAAAAATGAATGGATCAGAATGAGCAATGACTACATTAATTATTGATTTATTTATAGAGCTGTGTAATGTAGATCTACTGAGTCACGTCAACTGATCTGTCAATTTGAAAGAAAACCACAAGGAAGATAATTTATATATATATTATCTTTCTATAGATAAAGATTTTTATATGGCGGAATATACTCAGCGTTTAAAAAATATACCCGTCTATATTTCTTTAATTCTTGACTGCAATCAAGAGGAAGGATATAAGAACGGACAATTTGGTGTAGGTACACTTTTTTTGGGTTCTAGAACTTGAAAACGTGTAAATTCAAAAACTAAAAATAGAATTTTCGCATTATCACAATAATAATTATTAATTATAAAATAATAGTATTTATTAATTATAAAGACTATTCGTAAAGAAATTTTGTAAAAAAAATTTACAGGGGTTGAGAGAGTGCGAAGGAAGTATGGCTACTAATAGTGCGTTATATACGGTACCTATTCAAATGCATAAGTCTTACTTTCTCCGCGCTCTCTCAATTCCTGTAATTTTTTTTACAAAATTCCTTTACGAATAGTCTTTATAATTATTAATGTCAAGTAGAAATATCGTATTTTCGAAAAAAAATTGTCTGTCTGTCTATCTGTTTTATTGCTTATAACTAGATAACTACTGCATTAATTTTGATAAAATTATTATTATTCGTTAGCTTGAAGTTCAACTTAAAATTAAAGGCAAAAATCATTATGTTAGGCCATCGGGAAGCAACATAATCCCGTTATGTACAAATCAAGGGGGAGGAAACCGCGGGTACTTAAATAAGTAAAATTACGAAGCATAGACAAAAAATGTTAATGTTACAGGATTGATGATAACCATTTCTTACTAAAAATGGAACGGAACTGAGAAATTCGAAAAAAATCGTTTTTCGTAACCTCGAACCTCGAATATCTGGCAACTCCGGCACGATATCGATGGAGACTTTTTACACGTTTTTATACCATAACGAAAGTGTATACAAAAATTGACCTAACTGCGAATTATTTCGCATTGGAAATCTAAAATGACTGGACTATAGTGTAAATGTCTTACATTCCTAAAATTGGATCGAATTGAAAAGTATTTTTTATTTGGGGTTCTTTTTCACCCATAAAATTGGTCCGAACCAACGACATTCGGTGTCACTTTCTCTGTATTGTAGTTTGTCTTACAAAACGAAAGACTACATATTGTTTCATAAAGTAACTACCTACTAAATTTTTATGTGAGTAAAATGCAGTGTAGTAGAATATAATAATATAATAATAATAATGTACATATAAGACATAAAACAAAAGGATTGAAGCGTGGCTTTTACCCTCCTGCCAACACACTCTTATCTACCAAACCAAGTGACGCAGAACGGATGATGCGTTTTGATCGTGTCAAATGCTACGGACGTGTAGCTTAAAGACCGTCTCACAATAAATAGAAAATCACTTACATAAAATGTTGAGATAATAACATTTTATTAGCTTATATATTGTTACAATCTATTGAAAAATGTGCTTTTTATAAAGCTTTAAACGTATCCAATTAATAGGTATGTAGATATATTTTTAAACCTTTAATAAATTAGAATATAAAAGATAAATTTGTTTCTGTGTACCTACACAAAACAGACAATATTGTCTACTTTCAAATAATTTTTACTAATTAATGCATATAAATATCTTCCCGTTTTGCCTGATCGGCAAAATATACCTGAAATAGTGGCGTTTCGCCTGATGGAAAAATATTCAAAAATTGCCAGTGGCGTTTCGCCTGAAGTTCTAATGATTTATTGTAGATATAAATTATCAAACCACTGATGTAGCAGAGGGATATATTCGCTTGAATAGAAAAATGGCTAAAAATATATAAATCCGAACGTTTTTGTGTTAGTTGCGGCGCTTTGCGTGAAGATGCTCTGCAATATTACTTCCTGTACCACCAAATTCAGGCAACAAAGTGTCGTTTTTTAATAGTAGATTGTATATCTAGATACGTAATAGGGCATATTACGATGAGTGACGAAAGATATGGAAAACGAACGATAGCGAGTTTTTACTTTTTACAGTACTTTTTACGTACGAGACATATATGGTATTTTTTGCCATACCCACTACAAAATATCTACTTTTCACGTCATTTTCAAAAAATTCTGACAGTTCATTTGCGTCGCGATCTTTCCTTCCACAGTGTGCCGCGAAGTTCGTGCACGCAAGCGTACGCAGTCGTATAGAGCGAATAAACAGAAGCTGCTATGGCAACCGTTATTTTCTGCACTAGTGCGGTAAAATGACTCATTAAAGGCCGCTATACATACATCGAAAGTAGCTATTTTGTAGTGGGTATAGCAAAAAATACATTTAATTAGACAGTAAAATTTGTGAAATAGTTAATAATTTAGAGACAAATAAATGTAGTGTTAATAATTCTTTGAAAACTTTAATCTATATTCTAAGTTAGATTTTGCATAGTAAACTAATATATTATTTTTTATACCTATATTATTTGTTTTCATTATTGGAATTTATTAATCCACTTTCGTCAGACGGCGGAAGAACAGGTAAAAAATCTGACCAAATCTGACCAAGAAAAAATATTGTTTGGCAAAATCCTAGGCCATCCTCTAGCAGGTTTTTCCGGCCAATTCGATTCCAACTCCAGAAAAAAAGTGCGCATCTTTCTTTAGCAGATATACACCATGTTGAGAATCAAATTGAAGAACTTCTACCAACTAATTACAAATTTCAAAATCGTAATATTTCAATAAAGCATGTTTACATAGTGTCAATGATAAACGGGAAGGTTTGTAACGCCCTTACTGACACGCATACAGCTCAGACTTGCTATACAGGGTGGACCAGGTTATAGTAGCAATAATTCATCATTCGATGGTCCATCGAAAAATAAGTCGACATGCATAATTTTATTTTTTTCCAAAACGCTTCCTAAGGGAGATACACCCCTTCAAAGTTCAGTTTTAAAATTCTTTTTTTTGTCCTAACTCTCAGGTCATTAATGCGTTTTTGACCAAATTTAGTACAAGTATTTATGCAATAGATACTCATTACTTGACGTAAGTAACTTTTGTCAAAATTGTCAAGTGGCGTAGATACAGGGGGGTTGTTTCACTTTTCCTATCCTATTTTCTGCGCCACTGGATATTTTTAAAGAATAAAATTTTTTTTGAATTCCCTGTTCAATTTAGAAAAAAAGAGTCACTCTTGCAAAATTTCGATTTGAGGCTTCATTTACGAGATAATTAGAGTTGAAAGTTTAGAACACTTCTAAAACAGCCACCTATGAAAATAATAGGTCTGGAATCTTATACAACAATTGTAAACTTTTTACTGTTTGACGAATTTGAATAAATAATTCATTAATTAAATTAAAAACAACAAATAAATAACTTATGAAAATAACCAACAAAGTAGGCGATACTTGGTTTTGAGATAATTTATGACACTTGTCAGTATTGATTTTTAAAATTGGACTTTGAAGGGCTGTATCTCCCTTAGGAAGCGTTTTGGAAAAAAATAAAATTATGCATGTCTACTTATTTTTCGATGGACCATCGAATGGTGAATTATTGCTACTATAACTTGGTCCACCCTGTATATGTAAGCCACCCCCGTCGAAATAAATGATATTGATAAAATACTACATACTCAGGTCAATGTCCGATTCGGTTTATCCAGTCTGCATGCATTTGTATTTGTGATTAAAGTTCACTTGTTTTAATACGATAAATTAAAATATTAGGCTTTTTTTACAAATAAATTTACTTGTAGATCGCGCTTTTTTCTCCTGGACTCTGTAACACGGAAAAGACGTCAATTCGAAATGGACTGTAAGTAATATGCATTATTCATACACACAGTTCGGTTTCGAGATGTTGCGTTTTGAATTCTGCCGAGGTCCATTTTCTAAGTAACATATTTATCACTAAATGTGATAGGAACACACATGAGACGTACGCACGTGCGCGCACACACATACACACAAACATGCACGTACGGAGATAGTGCGTGCATGTGTGTGCAGACGACGGAGTGTAGGAAATTCAATCACGTGTGACGCGTATCGAGTTTTATGACACCTCGTACACCAAAGACAACACAAAAACAGCCCTCTTTCGATGCGCATATAGCGGCTTAGCAAAGTCGGCAGCATTGCCTTTGGTGCTTTGACACAACGACTTGTCATCTGATAATAATGCTACATTATTGACCCAGCTAGCTTTATTTTAATATAAAAATCTGTCATTGGTATTACGATAACTTTTTTATTATATGAAAAAATTGCGTATAGACGTGCAAGTTATGTTCCACCAATAATCTCTTTTCAACTGTGGATTTTCTACGCGTTCTCTTTTCTATAGCTAAACACATTTTTATATGTAATTTTTTAAATTTTTACGTATACAGTGTTTGCGAAAAAAACTTATTTTCAAGACAATATTTTTGTCTACCTGAAATAGTCGTCTCGCTAACTGCTAATTAATTTATGAACCGCGGCGATTTTTAGGTTATGCGTTAATATTTTGGAAATTAAATTATTAATAAACAGGAATTTGAAAATTAGTAGTATTATATTATTTTCTATCTGTGGCGTTGTGGTTGCTCGATTTCGTGAATTTATTGACATTAAATGAAAACGCCATGTCCGTATCATGTAAATTAATCAATACGTCGCTTATATAATAAGATGTGTTTAAACCTTATTAATAATTGTTGGAGGCCTAAATACTTAAAAAATAAATAATCATATAGGCGTATAATGATATCTAAAAATGTAAAAAAATCTAGGATCTTTTTTTAGATATCACGGCAGAAACGCTGTATATCATAAAATATATCGTATTTGGACGCTTGCTAATTCAAATAAATACAATATATGTATATTTTTCATAAAGTTTATGATATTAGTAGGTACCGACGTTTTAATTTGTAACGTAATACCTTTTAATCTTTTATACGTGCGTTTTATATCCTAAATATAAACACTAACACAGAAATATAACCATGTTGTACAGGAAAAACTCTAGTTTAACTCGAAAAAATTTGTGCAAACCTTAAACTTTTGTTAGAGGTTCAAAATAGGCCAAAGTTCACGAAACAAAAAGGTTACGAGGGGTGAAAAGGGGTATTTTTAACAAAAAAATCGATGTTTCTTTATTTTCTCGGCAAATATGGCAAAATAGTTGAAAAGAAGTTGTTTCTGACAAAATTGTCTTTAATTTGGTGTTTTTAAAATAATTTTATAGCAATAATTGACCGAATTACAGCCATTTTTTGATAGAGGTTGAAAGTAAATACATTTTGATGGTTTCTATATGGAAAAAGGGTGCTGAAGTCGAAAATGACGGGTATACCGCTCAAGACCTTGAGCGTTTTGTGATATGACGTCATCACTATGGCGGCTCAGATTGAGGATGACGCGCAACTATTGGAATGTCGAACGGTTTCCACGCTAATTATAGATCGATTCATTGCCTATCGAACTGTGTCGAAAAGTTTTGAAATCTTGAAAGGGGCCACCCTACAGAAGCAATTTTTTGAGACAGAATTGTTTAGGTAAAAAAGTAATATCTTGGAAAAATTGCTTCTGGAGGGTGTTCCTTTGCAAATTTTCCAAATTTTTCGATACAATTAGATAGCCAATGAATCGGTCTTATAATTAGCTTGGAAACCGTTCGACATTTCAATAATAGTTGCGCGTCATCCCCAATCTGAGCCTCCATATTGATGACGTCATATCATAAAACGCTCAAGGCTTTGTGCGGTATACCCATCATTTTCGGTTTCAGCACCCTTTTTCCATGTAGAAACCATCAAAATGGATTATTTATACCGAAATTTTGGGTTCAGGTCGAAAAGCTTTCCCAGACTACTTTCAACTCCTATCGAGAAATGACTGTATTTCGCTTAATTATTGCTATAAAATTAATTTAAAAACACCAAATTAAAGACAATTTTGTCAGAAACAAGTGTTATTTGAACTATTTTGCTATATTTCCCGAGAAAATAGAGAAAAATCGATTTTTTTTAATAAAAATACAACTTTACCCCCTATAGGTTCCCGCGGATCCGTAAAACTCGAAAACTTTTTTCTTTATTGAACTTTCGTCTATTTTAAACTTATAACCAAAGTTTAAAGTCTGCACAAAATTTTTCCGAGTTACGACCATTTTTTCAATCTTTTACTGTATTAATGACAGAGGCTGTAATAATAGAAACGGAATTTATTAAAACGCTATAAAATTATAGCGATTTTATACTTTTTTTAGGTGAGAAAAAACTACATACAGGTCAAAAAGAGTTTATAGTTTAAATTTCAAAATATACATTAAAAATAAATTGTTATGATTATACTGCACTGAATAAAATTAATATTTTTTTACAGATAAAAAACCCATCTATTTTTGAGTGTGTGCATTAGTTGGAATCCGATCGATTAAATCGACGTCGGTCACCTTCGGCTAAAAATTTCGACTTTGGCAAAATAATCGATTTTGACTAATAACAAACCGTAGATTTCACCGGCCGGCATCAGACCTGTCGCTGCATATCCTTAACTCACAAAAAATATCTTTGTCTTTTTGTCACAACTAAATGTGAATTGTCAAAACTAAATATTTTATCTTGAACCTCGTCTTGAACTAAAAGTGTTTGCTTCTGACTACCTGAATAAAGCTTTGTTTAATTTATAAAGTGAAGGACACTTCCTAAGAAACAGTGATTTCTGGAACAAAGCGCTGTTCTTAAAGAAGCTTAATCTGTACTAAAATAATGGAGTAAATTAAATAAATTAACACTTTTCCAAAATATTAAGGTGGCAATTGATTAAAAGCGGACCAAAACTGGAAAATAGAATTTAAAATAACTGTACTTTTGTCGAAAGCGAATATTGAAAAAACATGTTTTATTGATTTTAAATTTACACAGCTTAACAGCTGTGCTCACATAAAAAAATACATAAATGAAAAAGCCTTAAAATTGGTTCACTGCTGATAAAATTAAGTACAGAGAACAGCAATAAAGCCTTATAGCTGATATAAACTCAAATCTGACATTAAAAGCAGGCGTTAGTATAAACTATACACTATACAGTATACATACAGCAGAAATAGATAACACTGACTGGCTTCAAGTGATGAAAAATATGAATAATTTATAAATATCAGATATTTCTCTATTGTTAAAAATGTATATCTTTTTCGTTTTTAAAAAATAAAAATTTAACTCTTACTAGAGGAAATACTATCTAAAACATGTGTTTTTGCTATCGCTCTTAGGTCAAACAGCTTCAATAGAAGTTGCAGTCATTCAAGCTTTTTCTCAAAACCGCGGTAGGAAAACTTTTTTTAAATAAAAATTATTATTCACACTGTGAAAGTTAAATTTTACGTTTTTAAACTGCGCCTTTATAATATTATTTGTGGGGTCTAAAATAGATGTAAAACTATAGTTATAAAAATAGAATATCCGAGAGAATATCATTTTTTATTTTTTTTAATTCCTTTAAATTACAAATTATTATACTTATGTAAATTCCGTAATTTATTTTGAAAGTGAAGTTCCTTATTTTTTTAAAAGCGAAGTAATTGTTTAGCGATCATTTTAATTTTTTACAATACATTCCTTCATATCAACATTTTCAACTTATTTCTTACTCAGTTCTAATGCAGTAATAAAACATTGGTAAAAATAAAATATTAAATTTACATTAAAATAAGTAGTTCTAAGCACAAAACGCTCCTTTTACAAATGTCTAATGTAGAATCACTTTGTGTACCTACCGTAGACTTTCATAAAGTCAGCCCCTACGGGATTGTTGGGGACGAGAACGCACTAACTCAACGGAAGCCCTTTCTGTTTATTTCATCTTAGTTGAAGCCGAATATATTGTGAGATCAAACTTACAACAGTCTCATCACGCCGTGCAGGAGTAAGAAGCCGTAAAAAATTTTTTATTCATTTTTCAGAATCGTATTACATCGAGATGTCAAAAAGTATCGTGAATCAATAATGGCAAACTCAAAAAGTTCACTTTACTTTAAAAATTTTGCAGGCCATCCCTGAAACTTCCTGCTGTCTAGTTTTGGTAATATCCATAAATAATAATAATAATAATAATACTTTATTTAACCCGGGACTGTCGAAGCAGTACTATAGGTAATGTCGTTTTACACAAATGAACAATTAATATAACAAAACATAAAACAAAACAAATCTTAAAATTTATCATTAAAAAAATCTTGAATAATGACCAAATGCACATCATACTCTCTTTTAAAAATGCTTCACAATATTGTTAGTTCTTCAGGTTGCATTACTATTTGAAGAAAATGTTCGATATGTTTTTTATAGGTTTTATCAGCTTTCAAATTATTGTAATGACCTTATTTGTCCCAAAAGTAACTGTTTTCGAGCTATTTCCAAATATCTGTTTTTTTGGACGCTTTGTGACCCCCTGGAGATTTGTGCACCCCCCTTTGAGGTAGAAAAAAGTTAAGATCTTGTTCCTTAACTAACAACCTATAAATTTAGCACAAAAAAGAAGGTAAATCAACCTTTTCTATATAGGTACGCCGGAAATAGTTTCTTCCTTATTTTATTTTTTATATTAATATTTTATTTTACTTCGTAATTTACTAATGTTTTGGATAATTGAAAACCAAACTCTAAGGGCCGGCGCATACAATCAATTTTTAATTGCACAACTGTTTAGATGTTTGTCAAAAGGTTATTGGATCAGATAGAACTGCGCAGTGCGCATACTGTTGACAGGATAGTTGTACAACAAAAAAATCATCAAACCACATCGATCGTCTTTTGACTTTTCTGTTGAATAAATATCGATCGGCAGCTATGTCCACAGCTGTGTATTGACACTAGCATACACTGGACTAAAAATAGTTGTTGGACGACCGCTTAGTTTAGTAGTGAAATTATGGCACAACTGATTGCTATGCGCACCTCTAACAACTAAACAGTTTAGTCGAGTTGAAATCGCGACACGTACACAACTCGACTAAACTGTTTAGTTGTGGAAACAATTATTGTGTGTATGTCCCCGGCATAACTTGACATAATGCAAATTGACAATTTATTATTTTCCACAGCCTTCTTATAGTACATAATCTATTTTGTAAGGTTAAAAATCGATTTATTGAAATTCAATTTTTAACCCTTAAAATCCACTTGTCGCAATTCCGAGAACTTATCTCACATCTGCACCGCGAGCCCTTTCTAATGACACCTCAATCGTCAAAATCGGTCCAGTAGTTTAGGAGGAAATAGTGGAACAAGAAAACGTCTCGTCTAATAATTAATTCTATATACCTAGATTAATTTTTTAATGACAAAACATACATTTTTATGCCTATTATTATTTTATGAAAAAAAATAAAAATATTTCATGTAAAATTTATTTACGTTTTATATTACCTAGTTTTTTATTTATTTTTATTACTTTTTCGATCAGATGATCGATCAGTTCAGTAATTTCCAAAAAACACTTTTCTGAAATTTTTTGACAACGATATCTTTCGAAGATGAACCGATTCTAATATGCTTTGCGGAATTAGACGCCGTTTTTTTAAGCACAGAAAATGATTAGATTTTAAAAATCGATCGGTCAAACATCTAAAGCTCGTCTAAAAGTTATTTTGAAAAAACACTTTCTTGAAAATTTTTCGACAGCGATATCTATTGAGCGAATCAACCGATTGAGATCGGGTTTGCGGCATTCGACGCAGTTTTTTACGAAATAGAGCTGATTAGATTTTGGAATCGATCGGTAAAGTATTTTAAAAGTTAAAAAAAAACATTTTTTCGAGAATTTTGTTTTTGAGATTATTCTCAAAATTCACTTGATTGATTAACTTCAATCTTTTAGGAAATCTAAATTGAGTACAACTCTTTCAAATGCCGTAAACCCGATCTCAATTGGTCGATCCGTTCAAAAGTTATTCAAGGTTTACATACTTATACACATAATACACACATACACTCACACACACACATCCACATACATACACACATCACATACACACATACATCACACAGCCATCCACCGGACCTCACGCGACGGGAGGCAGAAGCCGGAGCGTGCAGGCCGCACCCTGGACAGACGCCGGGGCGATCCACCTGCGCTCGGGGGGCGGGGGGTAGGGACGCTGCCAAGAGCGACGCGCCTCGATATCTGTTGAAAACTCGATTTTAGAAAATTTGACTGAAACCAATAATTTCCCAAATTTTTGAAAATTTACAATTTTCTTAGTGGGAAGTTAAAAAAAGTCAGAGAAAAGAACAGACAAAATTTGCTTTAGTCTGTCTTTGATCTCAAACAAAATATTATAAGCAACATTGTGTCAAAATACTTAAACAACAGCTGGCACTCTTCTAAAGTTGCAAGGGTTGACTGCAGCTTACTGAAAGCAACCTAACGATAACGTCCCGTTCAACGCCGTTGTTTAGATTAGAAAAAAGACAAACATTTATTTTTTTTTTGTTCTGTTTTCGAATATTTCTTCAAATAAAAAAGAGCTCCAGAATGCTAACGATGTTTTTCAAATAAAACTATAAAAATATTTTTGAGTATTTAAAACAAAATATTATGTGTAGTGAGTTTAGTACGGCTGAGGATATTATAAGGTTTTTTATGGAAAATTTTTTGCAGCCAAATTATTTATTTGAATGAGTTATATTTATATTAAACGTTTCGCCTTTTTGGGCATCATCAGTAATATTCTGAAAAGTTATACATATATACATTAAAATGAACAAGTTATAATACAGTATTTGAAAATAAAGATAAATAAATGAATTAGATTCAAAATACTTACATTTTATAGTGAAATTATGATTTATGAACATTATTAGAAACGATGATGTTATTAGCGAGGATTTTAGACAACTGTTTCTATTTTCAAAATGAAGGAAAATTATGGAAGCTATTGTAAGTGTATTATAAAATGTAAGTATTTTGAATCTAATTCATTCATTTATCTTTATTTTCAAATACTGTATTATAACTTGTTCATTTTAATGTATATATGTATAACTTTTCAGAATATTACTGATAATGCCCAAAAAGGCGAAACGTTTAATATACCTAAATATAACTCATTCAAATAAATAATTTGGCTGCAAAAAATTTTCCAAAAAAAACCTTACAAAATATTATATTCCTTTAGGACTTCTGAGTTAGTTTTGGTTTTTGTTTACAGATGATACCTATATCAAACAATATAAAGAAAAAATTTTGGAGCATACAAGTAATTCAAGAATTACAAGGCGCGATATTCATGTAGGTACTGTGTGTAAACGGTTTTATTGAACATAGGGAAAATAACACTGAGAAGTTTTATAATTTTGTAGTAGGCTATGAGCCATAAGACCTAATATAAATATGTATTGGATTACATAGAAAAAATAGTACAGTGAATTTTTCAAACAATTTTCCATAGCAACGGTTGACTATTAAGCGTTACTCGGAACCGGCTAAATAAAAAAGTCATGATGTGTCGTAAGACACCCGCTATGCTTTTTACGCATTGTATATAAAACCGAATTTATCAAAGATATAAATAATACAATTAAAAAGTTATTATTTGATCGCCATTTTGAAATCTGACGCCATTTTATTTTTTTGTGTCTTATTAAATTCTCAAATATCAATTTTCAAAAGGATCAGATAATTTTTACAAAGAAATATATACCTATGACCGCCATTTTGAAATATGACATCATTTTATTTTTTTGTGTCCTATAAAACTCGCAAATATTAATTTTCAAAAAGATCGGATCATTTTTGCAAAAAAGTACATATGGCCGGCATTTTAAAATCTGACGTCATTTTATTTTTTTGTGTTCTATGAAACTCTCAAATATCAATTTTCAAAAGGATCGGATAATTTTTACAAAAAAGTACATACGGCCGCCATTTTTAAATCTGACATCATTTTATTTTTTTGTGTCCTATGAAACTTTCAAATACCGATTTTCAAAAGGATCGGATAATTTTTACAAAAAAGTATATATGGCCGCCATTTTGAAATCTGACGTCATTTTATTTTTTTGTGACCTATGATACTTTTAAATATCAATTTTCAAAAGGATCGGATAATTTTTACAAAAAAGTACATACAGCCGCCATTTTGAAATCTGACATCATTTTATTTTTTTGTGTCCTATGAAACTTTCAAATACCGATTTTCAAAAGGATCGGATAATTTTTACAAAAAAGTATATATGGCCGCCATTTTGAAATCTGACATCATTTTAATTTTTTGTGACCTATGAAACTCTCAAATATCAATTTTCAAAAGGATCGGATAATTTTTACAAAAATGTCCATACGGCCGCCATTTTTAAATCTGACGTCATTTTATTCTTTTGTGTCTTATGAAACTCTCAAATATCAATTTTCAAAAGGATCGGATAATTTTTACAAAGGAGTATTACATATTTCCGCCATTTTGAAATATGACGTCATTTTATTTTTTTGTGTCCTATAAAACTCGCATATATCAGTTTTCAAAGGGATCGGATAATTTTTACAAAAAAGTACATATTATGGCCGCCATTTTGAAATCTGACGCCATTTTATTTTTTTGTGTCCTATGAAACTTTCAAATACCGATTTTCAAAAGGATCGGATAATTTTTACAAAAAAGTATATATGGCCGCCATTTTGAAATCTGACATCATTTTATTTTTTTGTGACCTATGAAACTCTCAAATATCAATTTTCAAAATGATCGGATAATTTTTACAAAAAAGGACATACGGCCGCCATTTTGAAATCTGACGTCATTTTATTTTTTTGTGTCCTATGAAGCTCTCAAATATCAATTTTTAAAAGGATCGTATAATTTTTAGAAAGGAGTTCTACATATTTCCGCCATTTTGAAATCTGACGTTATTTTATTTTTTTGTGTCCTATAAAACTCGCAAATATCAATTTTCAAAAGGATCGGATAATTTTTACAAAAAAGTATATATGGCCGCCATTTTGAAATCTGACGTCATTTTATTTTTTTGTGTTCTATGAAACTCTCAAATATCAATTTTCAAAAGGATCTGATAATTCTTACAAAAAAGTACATATGGCCGCCATTTCGAAATCTGACACCATTTAATTTTTTTGTATGCTATAAAACTCTCAAATATTAATTTTCAAAAGAATCGGATAATGTTTACAAAAAAGTACATATGGCCGCCATTTTGAAATCTGACGCCATTTTATTTTTTTGTGTCCTATAAAACTCTCAAATATTAATTTTCAAAAGGATCTAATAATTTTTAGTGTGCTTTATTTCCTGATTTTATTACATTTATCCCAAACGTTACCGGAGAAAGACCTCTTGCCTGTGAAAATTCAAAAGTACGATTTGCACCCGGACGAAACTCGGGCCGGTCAGCTGGTTACCATAATATTGTATTGTCACCGGAGCTACACATGTGTGCAAAATTTCAACTCAATCGGATCATGGGAAGTGGGTAAAAATTCAAAAGTACGATTTACACCCGGACGAAAGCCGGGCCGGTCAGCTAGTTACCATAATATTGTATTGTCACCGGAGCTACACATGTGTGCAAAATTTCAACTCAATCGGATCATAGGAAGTGGGTGAAAATTCAAAAGTACGATTTACACCCGGACGAAAGCCGGGCCGGTCAGCTAGTTACCATAATATTGTATTGTCACCGGAGCTACACATGTGTGCAAAATTTCAACTCAATCGGCTCACGGGAAGTGGGTGAAAATTCAGAAGTACAAAGGGACATAGAGACAGAGAAAGTCAAATTGTTCGGGAAGGTATGATGAACGTCGAGAAATTTTGGTCCGATCCGATCGACGTCAATAATTAGTTACACGTCATTTTAACTCAGTAGGCCAGGGTTTTTAAACTTAAATTCAAACATCAGCAGTCAAAAAATTGAATAACTATATTGAAATAATGCAATATAAGACAGGGCATACGCTATCTTCCAATATCCATATCACACTGTGCAACAGACAAGGACAACCGAAACAAGTTCGCGATTTATTAGATAAAGTCGCATTTATTTACTTTAATAATCATATAAATCTGTATAAAAAAACTGTTTTGACACAATATTATACATGAAATCTATCTAAAATTTTCTGCTCTTTCGTTTAAGACAGGTTTCGAATCGATCTGACTTAAATTGAGCAAACTATAAGCAAAAAACACCGTTTTTTCTAATTTGCTCCCCTCTGGGGCCAAAATTCAAAAATCGGGCGACGTTAGGATCAAATAGACCCCGAGAGGAATCGAACAAAAAAAAGTTTTTGAAAATTGGTTCATCCGTTTGGGCTGTACGCGTGACACAAAATAGCGTGACAGATTCACAGATTCACAGATTCACAGATTCACAGATTCACAGACAAAGCGAGTGTATATAGGCGCTTCTAGCTTCGCTAAGATCGCGCCTAAAAAACTCGGGTCGCAGTGCCAAAACCCTGCCGACAATATAGTGTATTTGCTAATACAGGCATTGTGCTGTTATTATGTGAACATAAGTTTGTTTTTGGACAAAATAAAAAATTTAACTCCTTAATACATCCCTTAAAATAATATTTTTTCTCTTAATTTCAATATAATTATCAATCTCTGTACCAAATTAAATACAGCCTTCAGTAGGTAAATCACTATCCGCAAACTAGTGTTTTCATAAAATTTGTAAGTCCGGACCTGTCGGGGCGATTTTATTAAAATTTTAGCAGCACATTTCAATCTTCACTAAAGGGTTAAATTTCAATTTTGAAACAATTCTGAGAATTTTTTCGGTATTTTTGTGCCCAAAAACATTTTTCAACCCCTAAAAACCACCCTTAAAATGGTCCGATTGGGCCCATTTTAAATAGGCTTCGTGCGGTGATGGATTGCAACGTGCCTACCCAATTTCGTCAAAATCAATTAACTCTTTCGAAAGTTATAGCCCGTACACATATATATGTGTGTGTATATATATATATATATAAACAGACATTTCCAAAAATGATGCCAAAGTGTTCAGGAGGCTATGAAACGTCGAGAAATTTTGGTCCGACCCCTAGGTCCCGCCATCCGACCGACGCCAATAGTGTATGTGCCATATGGCAAATACACTAAAAATATAATACGTGAGTAAAGATTCGCCCGTCAAATTAAAAACTCCTAGTATATATAGGTGCCAAGTATAATTTTAAAAACATATTTACAGTCAATATTCTTCAGTTCCGACAGCAGTTTATGATAGATATAGGCCCCTGTCTGTTTTCGTCTTACAGCGACGCTCTCTGTTAGTTTTCTGCGCAGGTTTGTTTCTATTTCTTGTTTCATATCAGTGAAAATCACATAAATATAAAGAAGTTAAATTACTTATTCTGGATAAAGTAAAGACATCAATCTTTAATTTCTTATAAATAATTGAACGTAGGTATCATTTTTCTCCCTGACAAAATAGGAATTTATTGGCCTTCGTAACTAACTATACTTGGCCAGCGATAAACAAATTATTCCATCGAAAAAGATGCAGAGGATGAGTGTATTTATTTGAACCTTGACAGGGACATAAAAGAGAGATGGATCACTCGATATAGAATAATGACAATAGAAAGCATCGCGATCAGCAGGAAAAATGAAAAAATTGAACTTCCTAACTTTATAACAAAATTGAGTATAGTAATATAAAAGAATTAAATACAAGCAGACTTGAATGACTCCTATAAATTGTTAAATACTAAATAAAATACACAAAAACTGGCTACAGCTTAAGTACTTATTGGTAAATCTAAAAGAACTATTTGTGTAGTAAATATGCAAACAAAACAAATTTACATTTCAGTTATGAAACTATAAACTTTAATATGTTAAAGTACTGTGAAAGTTTGACTATAGATAATAATATCTAACAAAAAGAAAATGTAATATAAGTCCATAATAATTGTTTTTTTTTTTTGTTAGATAGATATTATAGGTTATAGACGCTCGACAACATAAACCATAAGCGTCTTATTTTTTTTGTTAATATATACCAGCTTTTACCTAAACCTGCACTAAGTGATACATGGAGATTTTTTTTAAATAAACACTACAACTTTTTAAAAATATATATTACGACAAAATCTTTATGAACCACATTTGAAACATTTCTTAAAGACTTATCGATCTTTCGTACAAGCATCAATTTGAATCAGTTTTCACTCGAGTTTTAATAAGTTTGGTTAATCTTTTTTTTCACGCGGAATAATACTTCGGATAATGTGCGATTCGTGTCGATGAAACATCAAGATTCATTGGCGAACATTATATTATAATATACTGCCAGCTTACAATATTATATAACGTATGTTCAAAAAATATATCACCCGTTTTTACGTAACGAGTGAATTTTTAAATAATTTCAAAAATCTTAAATTTTTAATAGAACTGATTTTTTTTAAAAGATTTAAGGTTCCTGCATTTGTCTGAGTTCCTAATAATTTGGGTAGGTCTGTGACGAGAAAAGGTGTTTGGTTCCCTTTTTACTTACGTTTGTTTAGTCCTAACAATTTTGTGAATCTGGAAAATGGAATCAAATCGTTGAAGCCAGCGGGAATTCGGAGGTTAATACAAAATGAAAAAAATAATTTTACGGATGATATTTTACTGTAGCGTGCAACACCGAACTCCCGTTTAAATCTTCTTGGGACCTGCACTACGAATTTAGATTTAATAAAATGTTGTAATCGTGTGCAGCACTAAATGTGCCGTTATGCGTGCCGTTCAGTATACTCATTTACAATGATTGACTGCGGTGAATTTGTAGTAAGATATAAAACACGCAGTTTTTTTTCTTAAACAAGTCAAAAAATATTTTACCATAAAACCAAATTCACGCCTCTATTTGGATTTCATAAGTTTACTGCTGTAACCTACAAAAAAGTTTGACACAAAATTTGTAGGAAATTTTCTCTTTTGTAACATTTATAAATACTATTATGCAGAAATGTTTTAATTAAACAGGAAAAAAGGCTATATGAATATATATTATTTTTTAAAAAATTAAACAAAGAGCCGACGTTTCGGACCACATCAGTCCTTAATCATGACCTACAAAAAAATTCATATAGCCTTTTTTCCTGTTTAATTAAAACATTTCTGCAAATTAATAATAAGGTGCTATAAAAGAAATTTTTCTGTAAAATACTATTATGGTCATAGAATCAACCGGAAAGGAAATAATGCGGAAAAAACAGTTTTTCAGACATTTTTCCAGGATGGTGGTCGAAAACTCAGCAAATAATTTATAACTAGAGATTGCGTAACTCTTTCAAATACCAAAACTCCTAGATTTAATGCAAACAAATTGCCTATTTTTCTATTGACTGGGATAGGTAATTAACAAATCCATTATTTTAACGGAAGGGTTCTGGATAGCGACCCGTGTGTTTTGTAATTTTCTAAGTGTAAATAACTAAATTGCTAATAGCTAATTTACTAAATTTGTAGTATTTCATACGCACTATTAGGCATTGTTTACTTGTGCACCCTCGTTGGAGGCTCCCTATATTTCATGGAGCTATGCGTAAAACGGGTTGAATACTGGCTGAATGTTATAAAGCAGTGGTCTTCAACCTTCGTGTCAATCTGAAATCCTTCAATTTAAAACAGTATTTTTTGGCATAAAAATTGTTTTTTTTCAAACTAATTAAATTCATGAAAAATAGGTATAAGTATATTATAATAATATAAATCGAGATATAAAATAATATATAACATAAATACGTAATTTAATATCGAAAACATAAACAATGGTTTAATAATTAATGTAAAATATGGTTCTATAATAGTAGATTGTATGTCTAGATGCGTAATGAGGTATATTACTGACTAGTGTAAGTTAAAACGAGCGTTAGCGAGTTTTATCAGTCACACGAGTCATAATATCATTACGCACGAGATATATATAGTATTTTTGCCATACTCACTATAAAATAGCTACTTTTTACTTCATTTTTAGTATAATGTAGTTTCAAAAATGTTTGACAGTTCATTAACATCTCCAACTTCACATTTATAGCAGGCCATATGAGTATAGGTACGTATAATAGCGGGCGGATCAGAGCGAATAAACATAAATCACTATTGAAACTGTTTACTTACCACACTAGTGTGTTTTGAAATCACTTTCAACATATTTGCCAGTTAACTGGCCCATTCCATGCATACATACACGCATGGAAAGTAACTATTTTATAGTGGGTATGGCAAAAAATTTATAACCAATCTAAAAACTAATCTGACAGCTATCTCTGTCTTTCATTCTATTTTACTTACAAGAAGCCTTGGCAACAGTTAAAATTTTAGTTATGCTTAAGTATATCTTAGCGTTTGTTTAGGGCCAATGCTACACATGCTACTTTTTGTATCAAAAACGTTGCGATCTGACGATTATTCAGCTACTCGAAATTTCTCGCGATACAGCAGTTGTGTATTTCAGCGAAGAGTGTGCGGCCTTACGCTGTTGGTAGCTACATTATGACGATCTCCAAGCGACTTAATCGCAAAATCGAGTGACAAATAAAAAATAGTTGGCAAAACCAAAAGTGCACATCCCGCTAAGTTTTTCACTGTATGATAAAGATAATAAAAAATATATTAGGTAAATAAAGCATTAATAAATTTAAAAAAATTAAAAAAATATATGAATAAAAATTTAAAAAAAAATATAAAAATGAAAAAAAATAAATAAATATCAAGTGAAATAATAATATGGAATAGGATGCAAAAAAAAAGTTATGACGTCAGTCGAAATCGAACCGGCGAACGTACTTGTCCGCAAGAAGCAACAGCGTTATCCATTACTCCACGAACACGACGGATGATCAGCTACTTTTATTGTATAGCAGTGTGGTAGCACTTACAATAATATATTATTATTGGCTGTCAAAAATACTGAAAAATTGTTTATAAAAATTAAACTAGTGAACGCATTTCAGTAAATTTAAATAGGGTTCTAGTCTGATAGTAAACAAAGCGAATAAAACATAAATCAAAACGATTCGTCAAGAATTGCGAGCAGTAGAGCTCCAACCGACAACTGCTGTTCGCAATTTTCAGTTATGATTTTGGGAGTAATTATGAACTCGAATCAATCTAAAAATGGTTTCATTTTATAGGACAGAATCTCCCCTTTTCAAAAAGCTACCATTTGAATGGATATCGTGCGAAATTAACTTAGATATAACTTCTTGTATGAACGAAGCTCAGCTCTGACGCGTAAAGCGATAATAGAGCCCGTTCGCTAGTAGTCTAGCGGTATGTGCAATAGCATGTGAGCGTTGGCTCATACCTGAACACGTAAAATTGCTTCGCGGAAACATTCGGTTCTACTTAGCACGTGTTGAAGAGCACTATTATAGAAATGCCTATATGTATCAGATGTAAAAAGAAAAACAGTCTGTATATGTGTATAGAAAAAGAGAAGAGCAGCAGAGCGGAGGATATTGCGTGAGCGGTAACGTTTAAAGAGATACTTGTACAGAATTAACAAGAGTTCGTGTGCGTCGTAATGATTTGACCGCATCATTTACAGCGACGGGAAACGCAGCCGCGGCTACGTGATTTAATAAGCAGAATATTTCAGCCGGAATGTTTCCACGTCATATATGTATATCTATGGTGGTGTGCTGTATATAATACTGGGTGTATTTATATATCTATATCTACCTAGTACCTACCAACATATCTGATAGGTATCGATTTTTAACGTCATTTAATACAGACGCATTCGTACGCACGCATCTACAGAGTGGTTTGTAAAACGTACCTACCCTGTAATCAAAGAGTAAGGCGGCAACACATTAAACGGTTTCTATTAAGGCTCGGAATTTTTCAAAGTAAAGTAGGTATTCGAATATTCGTTTACACTTCTATTCGAATATTCGAATTAATCAATGACTATTCAAATATTCGAATATTAGAATAGTTAAAATTGATAAAAACTGAAAAAATGTTTAAAATTTCGCTGTTTTTTAGATTGTTGACAAAGATCCGGAGGTCTGCTGAGGTCGAAATAGTCACAGCCCTCACTGGTTTCCCAACAATAAAATTTAAATTTAACAATGCCGGGCAGTCATAACAAATAGCATAACTATAAATGACTAAAAAAACATTATATTATATTTCTAAAAATTGTCATCTCTATAGCTAATCTAAAATCATAAATCACATATTGAAATCAAAACATAAATGGACCAATGAGCATTATTGGCGACAGCCGACACTCATGACAGGGACGCCAAAAACAAAGAACAGTTGTATAATAAATTTTTATGCAGTGCATTTTGATTTTCCTTTGAAATCGGAAAGAACCTCTATGACGAATATTTAAATACCTATTCGAAATTTGCACATCAAAAATTATTGTTCAACAAAGGAAAGACTGTTTCGGTTATTTAGAGCTTATATAAAATTCGAGTATTCAAATATTTAATATTCGAATATTGATTCGAATATATTTGAGTATTCGAATATTGAATAAATCTGTTTTGAAAACTATTCGATTATTCAATTATTCGAATAAATTCCGAGCCCTAGTTTCTATTATATGTTAGAATTGTTTCTGATTGTGTACAAAATGAATTTTAAATGGCGCACCGTGAAAAGATAGACTTTTAAATTGGTTACAATCGTTCTTCTCTGTCGAAAATTAGATTCTTCATTCGAGTGTTGCCTTTTGTAAAAAACTTATTCTTTGATGTTGAACTAAAAAATCTAGCATATTCCATCTATGATTTAACTTATAATTCGCCAAGCATTTTTTGCGGGATTAGTTAATATTACGTTTGTGATTATGCTCAAACGGTCTATCTATCGCCTAGGCTATCTAGTTATACTGTATAGGCTATATATACTTATTATCAACGATGTTTTTGATTGCCTATGAAAGGTTCGACAAATTGCAGTAAATCAATGGCAGACACATCAACCAGAGCTCAGCTTCTGTCAGTCAAACATCGTTGAAAAATACATACAGTAAATTCTAAAGAGAAATGCAGAAAGTTTACAAAATGTCAATATAAATATAACACGATTTAAAATTAAAAAAAACATTATAACTATTGTTATAATATTTGTCGTTGGTAGTTACGTATTTTAGGTCAAAATAAATATCAGAACTGAAAAACGCTAAAACCTTTTCGGTTTTATTACGGATTATTTATAAAACACGTCGTGATTTTAATTGTAAATATAGATTTCCAAATAGGTTTCACAAGCTTTATTATACAAAGTTAACCGAATTCTGTGTTGACCGGTCGGCAGCGGAAGTAGGCTGTGAGAATGTACGACAGGCAGCGTATAACAGGGCGGTGGTGTTGGTGACGGCTGCCGGCAGGGGTGGGAGCCCGCGTTTGTACGTGAAGTAAACAAGACAGAGGTTGCACTATAATATGAACGTTAGGTACGTTGCCAACTGGCCCAACCAAAAGTCTAAAGTGTTAAGAGAGAACAAAGGGTTCTTCATTATCACTCGTCCGTTTTACTTTTCTCTTTATCTTTCAGTGCGTGGCACTCGCACACCCACACAAATCAAATGAACTGTCTTGAGCTTAAGTTTGTAATTGAATTTTCACCATTTTCTAAAAAAAAAAATGGCCAAACAAACAACGACAATATTTCAACATGTATTCGCTTTATAAATTTTCTTTGCTTGTTCAACATTAAAATTTCTGGATATTGAAACAAAATAACGAAATGTTACAATTACCACAAAACACCAAACCATAACAAACACTCTCGACGTACGTTTCGCCAACCAAGTTGGCATCATCAGGAGATGATGGCGAAACGTACGTCGAGAGTGTTTGTTATGGTTTGGTGTTTTGTGGTAATTGTAACATTTCGTAACTTTACACCAAAGGTTCCACCATTTTTTATTATTAGAAACAAAATAAAATTAAAAATCTTGTGGAATTTGATACTGTCCAAGTTACAAGGTCACAGCAACATTTAGAAAGTTTGTTTTTTACAGTCGTTTGACTATAAATTTACAATTGAACAAAATGAGCTAAACGTGCATCAAGCTCTATAAAACTGAGATAATAAATGTATAATAAATGAATGCATAATGACTGCAAACAGTTATATGAAAATTTACCGTGATATTTGATGGGATGTCTATCTTATCTTAGTGTTATTAAAAAATGGATACTTCATCGTTGTTTTCACCTGTTGTGTGTCTTTACATGTGGAGTTGTCGGTTGTCTAGCAGTGGTGTTGGAATATTGACTCTCGCATGTAGTGGTTTTTCAGTAATAGAATGCTTTAAAGGGAGAAAGTCGATCGTTTGAAAATGTGTCACTGTGTGAGTAATATCAACTCAGTCCGCCGCGATAGTGGAAAGTTTAGGGTTAAAATCCCTACGGTGACATAGATTTGAATTAATGAATTTTTCCTGACTACAGTGTTGTGTTACGTCATTGTTCTTCAAAGCAGGTGTTTTGATATAACTGTTTGCAGTCATTATGCATTCATTTATTATACATTTATTATGTATTTGGTCGCGTACTCCGTGTTAAAATTTGTATTTAAAACTGAGATAGTAATATAGTAAATAAAACTGGAACCAAAGCAACAAGAATTCTCAAAAGCATCAAACTTGATATAAGTAAAAGAGTGTACTATTGTTTTCAATGTGCACAGCATTGTAATTTGTGATATGATTGGTTCAATGGCTGTATAACAGTTGGTGGAAGTAAAGTATTTACTATATTAACATAGTTCTAAGAAATTTTTTTATTTGAACAGAATTATTTCGTTTGACCAAAATTTGTCATGGAAAGCTGTTTAAATTTATTAAAGATTTATTATTAGCAAACAACAAAGCCCGATTATTAAAAATTATGTGAAATAATGCACAATATTAAAAACACTTTTACTTATATTATTAGTATATTTTCAACAAAGTTTTCAACAAAAATCTTGCTCGGGTTTTTTCTTGGAAATTAAAACTGCTCAAATTTGAAAGTATTTTATTAGTATGAAACAGTGATTGAAATTGGTGAGAAAAATAGAATATAAAATTACTAGCATAACATCTTTACTTCCACCATCTGAGAATACAGTGTTTAAAAAAGTGTAGAAGTGAGTAAGAAACATTTTTCATTAATAAATAATATCATGAACGATTTTGAAGTCCTGCCAATCAAAAATTTCGACTAAGAAGATTATAATAATTTTCCGTTATTAACATACTAGTTTCTTTTAGAGTTTTTTTTATAAAAGGTGAACGTTATTCAAATTAAAATTATAAGTAAAGATTGAATTATTATTTAAAAATCCGACATACGTTTTATGTAAAGAATGTATGTAGCAAAATAATAATAATTTTAGAGCATTCAAGTGGACGGTAACAAGTCGCACAGCTTGATAGATGCACCCAAAATATGATGACCATCTATAGAAGTCTTCACCCCAAATCGTACGTACCTCGTTTGTACCCCCCGCGTCATCTCGGAGGGAGATGACTACTCAGCCTGGAGTATCTTCACAATAGATTATTGTGCTGGGTACTGCTATTGTGGTTTGTAACAGTTCGGACCCGTCTCTACAGCTCGTGCGATCACAAATATGCGGGTGTTGGGGCGTTTCTGTTTCAAGAAGCAAACAGGGAAGCAAATGAAGTCAGCCTTGATTTTGACTTCAGTTCCGCTAGAAAACGTAGAGATGCACCGTTTGTATCTCTAACGTCAGATCAACCAAGACATACAATAGAGAAGGCAGAGCAAAAATTCCTGCTCAAACAACATATCGATAAACCGATGCAGCTACAAAGCCTGATATAGTTCTCCTTGATAAAACTACGCGATTTATGTTTGCCATCGAGTTCTCAGCTTCTGCTGAAACGAACATAGTCGTGAAGGAGACTGAGAAGCGGACAAAATATCAAGACCTTCTTTTTGAGCTCAGAAAGCAGTACCCAGAGTATTCTGTTAAATTAATTATCCTTATACTTAGTTGGTGTTCTTGGTGGAGCCAAACCGTCACTGTTGGCAAATATAAAAGCTTTTCCGGCATGTCAGCGTAATGTTGAGTTACTAGTCTGCCGCATGCAAAAGGCTGTGCTTATTGAGTCGCTCCGTGTACTCCGTGCGCGCGACCCAAACTCACTGTAACCGCCCATTTCATGGTTTGAGACGCAGTTATAGTTTCACCTTGCTCCGCAAGTATCCTTTGTATGACGGTGAAGAACCTGAAGTTTAGGGTGCTTGTGGATGCACAATTCATTAAGAATTTATCCTTCGCAATAATTATAATTAATGCAAATAGAATCAAAACATAATAATATATATAATCTATTTTTTAAAAACACTAGATAATAGTTTCGTCCGGTCATATTTTTACAAAAACGAAATTAAAAATTAATTATTAATTAATTATTTAGATTGAAATAATATTGTTCTAATTCTTTTTAATTGTTAAATTTAGTTCTATTTGATGAATTTAGTAGGTAGGTATAGTGTTTTTAGATAAATCTCAAAGCTCAGTAACTATAGAATCTTACTTCGGAAAAATTCGCAACAACCTAGATTTTTGCACCCACTTTTTCCTAATGAGTAATGTTACTGAACTATTTATACATGTGTTTCGATTCTATCTGAATTATTACTACTTTGCTAAACATAGTATTTTATAAGGAAAAGATTCATCTTAAGACATTTTTAAGTTAAAAATGTGTTAAGTTATATAAGATAAGACGTGTCAAAAGAAAACGTGTAATATTCACTATAACTCTATGATGATTTGAAATTCGGTTGCCTATAACTTCTAAAGTTTTTAAGATATCGATATGTGATAAAAAACATGGTGTAGATTTTACAACATACTTTGTTTTATAGGAATGCACACTGTTAATTTCAGTTTCATAAATACAGAGGTTGAAAAAGACATTACATTTTAGCAGTGGATTTGGTTTCCAAGGCGACACGACGCCTCGAAGTGATTAATTTTTCGCGCGCTTTTGTGTCTTCAATCTTCATAATATAATCTATCTGAAACTCACAATAAAGATGTGGGGGAAAAATCAGTTGGGTTTGAAATTTTCCGAATATACAGACTAAAAATAAAGACGTATCTATTACGCAACGTAACATTGCTTTAATATAATATTTCCATATAGCCGAATAAGAGCTTTTGGAATCAACCCAAGTTATCTCGTATCTCACTTAGTTAAGTAACCAAAGTTCTAATGAATAAACATACAAAATTGCATAAAATTACTTTGGAAATTTACATTTTACAGTTGTATTTAAATACAGTAACAATTTTCATATATAAATTAACTTAGTTACAGCATGTTACATATACTTTTTGTCAAAATATCAATTTTGTAATTTTTTCTTTTTTTTAACCATTAACTAAACACGCGTAGTCGAAAATGCCACGCATATTTTGATATTTTGCACATAAAACTGTGAATTCAATTAAGAGTTCGTAATCATTGCAGTACAGCCTGAGGTAGAGGTATCTAATGAATCGAATACGCTATCTTCCGTCTCGCTCCCGCGCAATCTTACATCATCAAGGCACTTTTTATTACTGTGTGCGAGTCTTCAATTGGACTAACTCCATAAATACTAGATTACATAAGAGAAGTTGCCTTTTTTAATACGAGTGCGATATTTTGAAACGAGTTTTAAAAGGGAGCACCTTCTCACTGCAGTTGTCACGCACGACACTTTTTATAACGAAAAAATAGGTTCGTTTGGTATCAAGGTGTAGTGTAGTGTAGTGTAGATAATTTTTCACTGAAAAGTGTAAAAAGTTCACCAAAAGTGTAAACTAAATGTACACTTGTAACAAACGGGCTAGTGTACATTCTGAGTAGATTGTACATGCGCATTACAAAATAAATTAATGACAGATTGGCTGAGTTCATTATTTCTAGTTTGTACAGTTTTTTTTGGTCGTAAAAATGTTAAACTCACTGCCATATTTATCTTGTACCATTACATTTTGAAGCTCATTCATTTTTAAGAGACAAAAAATGTAAAAAATTGAGTACGAAAAAAGTATCAAATCTGTCAAAGCGATTGTCAATTCAGACATATATCACGTGACCTACACTACACTACGTGCACCTGCTCAAAAGTCAGGACTAATAGTTGTTACACTTTTAGTCCCACACTGAAATAACAAACAGATCAGTTATTTTACACTTTTGTATAACAAACGTAATAGTGTCAAAAGTGCTTACACTTTTTACACTACACCTTGATACCAAACGCACCTATTTGTAAACAAATATGCGTAAAAAGTGACAGTCGTGTGTAAAAAGTAAAATAAAAGAGGAACTCGTGTCGAAAAAGCTGACTTTTTTATAACGGCTCAAAATGCGACTGCGTGTACGCACGGTCCGTAACCATGGAAAAACAAATTTTGCATGCTGTGTTATGAAAACATATTTTTCAATGTAAAAATCAAAAACTTACTAGCAATAATCTTTGGGACGGCGGTCCCGACCTTGACAATGTCAAGTAAGGTAGGGCTGTTACATCAGGGATATTACAAGACATACATATTAAAATAAATTTTAATATGTAAATATGCGAAAATTGTTATAATGAAGAATTATCGAATTTTCTGATGTTTCCCAATATACATAAACATAAGTTTCTTTAATCCAAAAATGTACCTAACTTTTCAATAGGTAATGTTAATTTAATAATTTGTAAGGCATTACTATAACTACTCAAATCAATAATATTATGTGTCTAATTATGTGGTGTTTTATAATAATAATAAATTTATTCAACCACGGAACACTGTATGTACAGGAGGGTAGGTCATATTACAGAAAAACAATAGATACATGAACCATTACATAATATTTTTTATGTATTATTTTCATTGCGACAAATATTCATTACACGAATAAAATGATTTTTCTATTAAGAAAGATTTAAGAGAATGTTTGAAGCTGTTTGTAGATGCCAAATTTTTTATAGCTGGTGGCAACTTATTATAAAAGGATACACATGTATAATAGGCTTCTTGCTGAAACACAGTTAGCCTGTGCTGGGGAATTCGTAACTGTGACTTATTTCTTGTATTATGATGGTGAATATCATTGTCAGAAAATAGTTGTATATTATCACTGACAAAGCAAATGCATTTAAAAATGTGCAAACATGGCATAGTTAAGATATTTAAAGATTTAAAAACTGATCTGCATGACGTTCTTGGCTTGGATTTTGTAATTATTCTAATAGCTCTTTTCTGGAGGATGAAAATTCTGTTAAGTGCTGACGTTTTTCCCCAAAAGATAATTCCATACTCACATATGGATTGAAAATTTGAAAAATAAATGGTTCTTAGCACGTGTTGGTTATCAACAATCAATCTGCAATGTAGTAACTGATAACAGATTTTACTTAATTTAGAACTAAGGGTCTTTACATGTTGTTTCAAAAAGGATTTTATATCCCATAGACCGAAGAAAAGATTACGTTCGAGTACAAATGTAACAAATAACCGTGCAATCAATAATATTATTATGCACGTATTTAATAGTAGATTGTATATCTAGATGTATAATGGATGATATTACGACAAGTGGTGACAATGTAAAAACGAGCGATAGCGAGTTTTTACAGTCATACTAGTCGCAATATAATTACGCACGAGATATGTATTGTATTTTTTGCCATAGCCACTACTAAATGCCTACCTTTTACTTTATTTTTGTCGCCGTCTTTACCGGCGCACACAGGTGTATATAGAGCGAATAATCAGAAGTTGCTTTGGCAACCGTTGACTTGCCGCCCCAGTGCGGTAAGTAAAACACTTTCCGCACACTTGTCCGTTAAATGACTCATTAAAGGCCGCTATACATACACCGAAAGTAGCTGTTTTGTAGTGGGTATGGCAAAAATGTATGAATTTACGATAGTTCTGCAAATTGTTTTTATGAGTTGAATTTGCTAGATTTTCTAAATTTTATTATTTCGATTTTATGGTTCTCAAATTGCAAAGTAATTTGGGAGTGGTCTTTGAAATATACGTAACAAAATAATATATTGTATGTACATCAGCTACATAACAAATTTAAAAGAAATATGCTGTTGTTGAAATAAGAAAATAGGTACTGACAGATTAATTACTCATATACAGAGTGGCACATCTTAAACAATGCAGTGAAGTATCTCGTAAACGGTACAAACCATAAAAAAATGTTTTGTACAAAAGTTATAGAGTGTCAAGGGGGACAGAAGACTGTGATATCAGATTTAACATAGGTGGTGCTGTGAAGGTCAGCTTCGATTTTTTAATTGTACCAACAGTGTATTTTTATTCCAGAATACGATACAGTATTTAATAGTGAATAGTAAATTATTAAGGTACATATCAGCTAAAGTTAATAAATATTGAGATATTTAGAAATTAGATAACGGCCAAAATGTACGACAATTAGATGAATTATGGCATAGCAGATAGCCATGATATTACGCACCGTCCTTCTTGGCTTGAATTCAATTCATAAAAGAACCGAATTGACTGATTAAATTTGCTATTTAATTTGTAAATATCTCAATATTTATTAACTTTAGCTCATATGTACCTTAAACATTTATTGTTCACTATTAAATACTGTATCATATTCTGGAATAAAAATGCACTGTTACAATTAAACACTCAATAACTTTTGTACAAAACATTTTTTTATGGTTTGTACCATTTACGAGATATTTCACTGCATTGTTTAAGATGTGCCACCCTGTATAGCTACTACCACAATTTATTGTTTTAGAAAAACATCTGAAATGATGCACGGATATAGCGGCACTCCATATGATATTTCTCGACAGTGAGATATGGTTGCAAAAAGGAAAAAGATATCTTAAAACTTCCTGGAGAAAGATCAATAAAGGAACTAAATAACGTTAAAAAATTCTGTTTCTAAAATCTTATCATTTTAAAATTTCTATTCAATTTTTGTAATAGTTTAAAAAGTGAGTTATCCTAAATTAAATGGTTATTATTAGCAATCATTTAATTAGAAATTAAACAGATTAATTATTATGACCACAATCAAATTGATTTTAACATGATAGAGTTTTTAACATTTTTAATTGAATAAAATGAACATTTTAAAATCATTATTGACTGTAAATTTGTAATTTCAAAATTAATTAAACGTAAATTTTAATTTAGTGTATGAACTATCTACATTCTACATAATTATGTACTACATAATAATATTACAAATTATTTAATCTGATACAGTTCTCTTAACTGTAATATAAAATTTACTTTGTAGTTTGCATATTAATTAGGCAAATTATAATATAATGAGAGGATTCTTCCCATTAATCTAGATTATCAACAAACTCTCTGCTCTCAACCAAAAATTTCAAACTTTGAATAATAAACTGTTATTTCAGTGTGCTTAGATCAAAACACAAATTGTTAAAATATAAATATAACAATAAATTACTGTAAATATTTTTTAAAAATTTGTATTTCGGTGACTTACAGACAAATTGTTAGTTTCTTTCGAGCAAATGGAGCGGTATCGACGCCATGATTCGAGTACCTACATAATAAATCTCAATTATTCTAAAAAAACGGGGATAATACGTTTATGACCTCTGTTGTCGAGCGTATTAATCTACAATATCTACCCATCTATTTATCTATCTATCTATCTGTCCATCCGTCCGTCCGTCCATTTATCTATCTATATATATATCTATCTATCTCTCTATCTAAAAAAGGGGTTAACTTCGAAAATAAACTAAAACACTATTAACTAAACTAAGAAACTACGGTTTAAAAAATTACCTTTGATACATAGGTACTGAGGCTTTTTATACAATATGTAGGTATAACAATTTGTAAACGGTATTGTTATTACTAAATAAGAAAATAATATGTAACGCCATATTTTACAACTGTTAATGCTAGGTACACGATAAACCTGTTATCTTATATGTATGTATTTTTTAGCAAATAAGCATTGGTCAAGTTAAAACACATTAAACTTCGGTTACGTAACAGTTGTATTCTTAAATCCTAATTTATAAAGGGAGATTGTATCTGTACATCTACGTGTTGTGGGCTGGGATTTTATACAGTGTCGTAGAATCAGGTAAACATATTTAAAGAAGATAAAATAATTATATGATTCAACAAAAATTTCAAATTAATCTTTTGACTCAATTTCGTATAAACACTAGTATTTTCCAAACAGACAGACGAATAAACGACCCATCTATCTATCATTAGTATAAAAATGTCGCCGACAGACTCAGTGGTTAATATGAATATTTTTGTAGTCCCCTAAAAAAGAGAAGTCATTTAAAGGTTTGTGAGAAAAATATGATTATAAACGTTTACAAAAGTGAATTATTAGCGAATCCTAAAATACTGTTACAAAACTGTTTTCTGAGTTGGCAGAATAAATATTTATTTACAATAATTAAAAACACAATAATAATGAATGCAACAACGAAAAGTCATTTCTAACAATCAACACAAGTAAACAATAACTAAACAGTAATTATTAAACAAAGCAAAACAAAACAATAAATAGCATTTCATCTATATACAATAACTCGTAATTATTGCCACTACACCAGTATTTATTTGATCAATTTATTTATTTATATCACGGCACTATTTATATTACTGATCCACCGTAAACATGAATGCGTGACTCACCGTTGACTGATTGATTCTCTCACTCGCACTGGCTGTTTATATATGCTGCGTGCCTTAAGCCTAGTGCGTTCTCGCTTTCTCTAGAACTTTCGCGCAGGTACTAGTTGTTACAGTAAGCAGACCCCGTTTCTCAGAACTCTTGCCTGCCGTTTATATACAGGGTGATCCGTAACAATACTTATGCTGATCAAATGTATTTTATTACTTTACCTGATGCCGAATAGACATAGTGTAATAGGAAGGTGCTGTCTCTTTCATTGCAGCGAATAATGGAGAATTGAATGATTAAATTAACGTTTTTAGGGTTTTGTACCTTATAAGGAAAAACGGAACCATTATAAGATCACTCGTGCGTCTTTCCGTCTGTCTGTCACAGACGTTTTTCTCGAAAACTGAGTGACGTAAGAATTTGAATTAATTTGCTATGATGATAGGTCTTTGTAATGCGCAATAATTCGATAATCAAAGGTTATGAAATATTTTTGTAAATTATATTTTTATTGGGGGTAAGTTTGGCCCTCTAAAAAAATTTGAAATTATTGTATCGTGCGGGACATCGTTGGAAAGAGGTACTTTTGTGGATTTCAAAAATATTTTTTCAAAATTTTTTCAAAATTTTTTGGTGAGTTAGTTATAGAGATACTTATAGCTTACAATGTGCGAAAATATACCGTTTCTCCCCCCGTTATCTTCTAGTTTTCTAAAGTTATAAATTTGACATTATTAGGGTTAGTAAATATTATATTAAGTTGCAGATTACAGGAAAGCTATGAGCATTTTCGTTAATATAATAGTTTGCGAAAAAAATGTTTTCTGTAAATAAGAAGACCATACTTTCGAACAAAACAATGAAAGCAACGACAAATTTCGCCGCTTATAGTTAAAACGACGGTGGTGTAGTGGTATCTATACTGGCCTCGCAATCATAGATAGCCGGTTCGATTCCCGGGCGGCCCGAAGATTTTTTTTTCAGAAATGTATCTTAATGAAGTGAATTTTAATTTATTACTTTCTTACTTGTATGGAACCATCTGTGCGCGAGTCGAACTGGCACTTGACCGGTTTTTCACAGTAAATACGACATTAGCCGTTTTGCCATTATGACCAGAAAAATGTACTTGGATGTGTTTCACCTCTATAAGACGAACGCTTACTTTTTTCAACTATATGGGAGATATAAAACACAAAATGAAAAAATATAATAGAAATTTGTTTTAAAAACTAACAACAAAATCTCGTTTAAAACATAATAACAACGTACATTTCGCTTGTAGGACCGTGCTATCCGGCAGTGTAATTTGAGAATCTTGGCAGTTTACATCTCAAGACTTTATTTTGTTTGCTTTTTCAATCTTCGTTGTAACGATTATTGACACCATTTTGTTTTAATTTGAAATATTCATGCCGCGCTTCTTAAACCGTTGTCAAAATAATTAAGTTTAAAATGAGCCTTCTAAGAAATATACAATGTGTCATATTTGAAAATAATGCAAATAAATAAGGTAGTGTCTGCTGCACCGATCGGTCAGTGATTTAGGCACTTTAACCTACTACACTGACCGTTCGGTAACTTGGGGCTATAACAACAATCACAAGCCCAACATGCTCAGGACGAACCAGAACAACAACCACATGACAAATCAGAAGAACAACTGCAAAACAAAAACCAACAAATTGACATATACTAGGTACATTGAAAGTGTAAAATTACCTTTAATAAGAAAGGGCAAGGACAGGCCTAAAAATATCGGCACGACAGTCATAGGCATCAAAAACAAAAGAAAAGAAAAAGGTTCTTTGAAGAACCAATAACCTTTTTGTTTTTTTTCCACTCTATTTTGTTAACAAAAATAGGATATTACTTTTAGTTATGTAGTTATCATACTAAGTCGGTACTTATTAAGAATGAGTTTGTTTTATATTTTATGCATTTAAGTTTGCTTTGTTTTAAGAATATTGCCTAAATAAATGCAGAAAGGTAATCTAAATGAATTGACGTGCAGGTCAGCGGTGACGGGATGACTGTCGATTTTCCGCCACATATAAAGAATTAATCAGATCTTAGGATGAATACATGGTCGGTACCGCAGGCTGGTGCCTAAATAACCGACCGGTCTGGTTGGTGCAGCACTAAATACATGGTCTGCACCGTAGACTTTGGGCCTAAATTACTGACCGGTGTAGCAGACACCAATAATTCGTTGTACGGCTTTCGTTTCACGCACAACTTTTCCCGAGCGTATCCGGGCCGCAAAACGAGGTATGAGTTTAGTACAAAACCGGATGTCAGGTGATGTCACACCTTTCAGTGCTATTTCGATAATGCTTTGTAAATGGCGCCATTATCGCTGAAGACACCCTGTAAAAAAATAACTTTGTTATATTAGATCAGTGTTTTTAATATTAAAAACAATTATTTGAAAAGAATAGACTTTGATTGTAAAATAATATGCCTACGATAATTTTGCCATTATCAACTTCACCACTGGAATTACACTTTTACCTTAACAACGTACACCAAATGCACCTATACACAGGATGAATAATATAAAACGAAACATGCAAGATCACAGATTCGAATAATTAGAACTAGAACATAGGTGATTTTTTTGCATCCATTTTCATAGAATGTAAATTATTGGGTTGTTAGGCAACAGACATAATTTTATATTTTGCTTTAGTTGTAATTATTATAAGATTAATATTTATTTAAAGTGAGGAAATAATATTCAAAATAAGGTTGAGTTTTGTAATAATTTTATTGATATAAATACGTTATATCCAATAAACTTTTAAAAAGTCTTCCATTATAGCCAGACAGTTACAGTTATTGTCAACTTATGTCTGTTGCCTAACAACGTGAGAAAATAGATAATATATAGGAAGATTTCTAACGTATCTTGTCGTCATTCTTTCAATAATCTTTCAATAATCTTTGTCAAATTTTCGTTTACGAAATTTCTTTGTTTGTTTTTAAACACTTTAACCAGTTTGTCACAAATGGCGATTACCATTCTTATAATACGCGTTGTAGAAATGATCTGAGTTCCCCCTTTAGCAAACTTGAGGTTAGTAAAAATTCTCCTTTATACATAGGTGTAAAAATCTTTAATAATCTTCCAAGTCACATTAAGAATTGTAAGAATCTAAATATTTTCTCTCGTCTTTTAAAAACGTTTCTTCTGGGGAACACATTTTATAATTTGTCCGAATTTTTTAATTTGTAATTTCGATTGTTCTATGGTATCTGTATGACGTTTTCTATATGAGTTTTCTCATCGAATGAAATAAAGAGTTTATTATTATTATTATTACTATTTCGAATTATTCGAATATGTGATCTTGCATATTTCGTTTTAAATTACTCACCTGTATAGTATATCGCATAATATATATCTACGTATTTGATGTTTTACACAGCGTATAAGATAATAAAATCTCCCTCTGTACAATGGGCGGTAAAGTTGGTATATAAATTGTACAAGTCTGTTTCCCAAACAAACTTGTATAGGTACAATAAATATATGTATGTGTGTGTAATTATACATGTATGCATGCGTTGTAAATATTGTAGCGTTTAATTAAACCGTGCCGTTCACACTGAGACGTTAAGTTTGATTCAGGTGCTATGCTCTTTCAGTCCTATGTCTTAATGACTACCTATAGCTTTGTAAAGAGATAAACTATACGTTATATGATCTAATGAAAGCACGAATTATAAAGCTGTTGAAGGAATCAGCAAAAGAGCAAATAAAGGCAGTCGAGATGAATTAACTGTAAGGTAAAATAATTAAAGACAGTCGACTTTTCTACGAGTTCAACTATCGCCAGAGTATAATTCATGCAGAGAGTAAAAAAATTATCAATGTTAATTAATTGGGAATCACTATAATTTATTTAATATTATATTTTGTATATTATACTATTCTTATTTTTGCTACAGTTTTTTTAGTTATTTTTTTTATCTTTTTTTTTTTGTTAAATAATAAAAATAAAGATCGGTATGGCATACCATATTCCAAAATTATTTTTCAAAATAATTTTTAGTTAATATGAAAAATCTCAGTGGAGTTTACCCTATATAAATCGATGCTTAGACGACACTGTTATAGGTATAAAATATGCACACAATTGCGTATATCTTCAAAATTACTTATCCAATTGGCATCAGAATAAATAACCCTGGAGTCATTGCTGTGAGATTTTAATATTTTTTAAATCTGTGCTTTTTAGTAGAAGTTCAGTGAACGAAAGAAAATTCCACAGACTGACATACAGTATACTATATCATAAGACTATATAATCAAAACTATCGATGTTTTACTTGTATTAATTTGTATCGAATTAACCCTCCAAGATGTACGCTATTAGTCTATATGACTGGGGGAAGGTGAGTATGTTACGCTCGAATTCGGACAATCCCCGACATAAATGGGAAAAATCTGTTTTGAGCAACGAATAACTCTAAATCTTACATTTAATATCGTGTATTGAGTGTTACAAAATGAGTAAAACTAGTTTTGCGCATTTTTAGTTGCACAAAACTCGCTTTGTACCCATATTTCTGAATGAGAAATACTAGTTCTGCTTGATTCATGCAATCAACGTCCGAATCGGAATAAAAAGTAGGATTATGTTCTTGTTTATGTAGGTACCTATTCAATTGTATTTTTGCTCGTGAATGTTATAATTAACATAATTGCAGGATATTGAGTGCAATAATTATTAATTATGTAAAAATGCAAGTTGAATTCGAGTATCAACTAGTTCACCTATTGGAGGCTTCCGATTTACAAAAGCATAATGTTATGACGAAATAAATTATACCTTACAACGCTAAGTGAGGTTAAGGAGGCAAATTTGTTGAAAGCTGAATCAAAAACTACTAAACAGTACAGAAGAATAAATCGCTTTGATACAATAAGTATATAAGCATGGTGTGGAAAAGTTAATTTAAAAAATGATAAGAACATTCCGATGCCACAGTGTATTGATATTTGTCTAAGAATAAAGTTTTATTTTTGGTTATATTTGTGTCAGTACCGAAATAAAATATAGGTAATTAAATAATGTTTCCAGCTCTATCTTGTATCTTATTTCAAATCTGGTTAGAATCTCACTTAACTAGTTCTGAAAATCAAAAATACGAAAAAACAATAGAACTATAGTACCTATTGTTCGTTCATAAATGTACAAAACTAGTTTTGTGCAATTAAAAATTCGCAAAACTAGTTCTGCTCATTTTGTCACTCGATGCCCGATTTAATGTAAGATTCTGGGTTTGGGAAGTATTCGTAGCTCAAAACTAGTTTTGGCATTTATTTCGGGCATTGTCCGAATTCGAGTATTGAGCGTAACAAGTATATTAAAATACATGAAGTTATTTAGGTATTATGAAGATTAAATAGAGTTGATTCGAGTATGTAATTATAATAGTCAAACTCAACTGGAAGATAAAGTACAATATTATAGGTTTTTTGGATACTTATAGTCATCTTTATTAAAATTTAAATATAATGATAAATGAAGCCTAACAAGGCGAAACGTTTAATTTAATGATTTAACTACAATTGTAATTAATTGACACAGTTCAATATATTATTGAAAATTAAATAAAGATAAAAGTATCCAAAAAACCTATAATTAATTGTTTTTCAACAGTCGTAATGCATACACAATCGAAGTTCTGTAACTTAAACCAAGAATATAAAGTACAAAGTTGACTTTTACTTCAACTTTAGCCTATAATGATAACCAAAGTGCACGTTAAGACCATTAACCTTTATTGATCAATTTTTATTAGGGTTTCGTACTTCAAAAGGAAGAAACGAAACCCTTATTTATTAGATATTATTATAGATCAGTTTGTTTTGATATTTTCACATAAGATAAGACAATACCCTTTTGTGATTTCTTTGCAATTTCGACAAATGTGTGAACCAATTTAGTCTCTTACAACAATTTACAAAAGATTCATGTAACGGAAAAATCCATTAAATAAATAATATGAATAAATTCAAAGCCATTACACATTACGCATAATGATGTCTTCTCTAACACCGAAACATTTTTTTACCGGAACACTTGAAATATCCGAGTCGCAGTTCCCGGCTCCGTTTCCACGCTCAGTTTATTTTCAACTTTATATTTTCCGCATTGTTCTCTATTTTCACAACGGGTGGCTCATAATGATTTCATAAAAATATGTATGTTAAATTAGTGCCAATTGACTAAATACAAATTCTGAAGGAATGGTAGATATATTTTTTGTTTTTAGACAAATGTGCACAGCAACTGCTATATATGCAAAGTAAGATAGTTATTACTGGTTAGTGACCTAATATTATAATGGTGGATAATAGGAAGTGATCAAGTTCTCAAGATGAAATTGTTATTTAAAATATTTATAGTTTTAAATTGAGTCAACAAATTATTATTTGAACACATATTTAAACGAAAGGGATTTATGTAAAATAGATTATCATTTTTGTAGTTGAATACTCCGAATTTAAATAAAATGGTACGATTGAAATCAATAACTTTCAAAATTTGTCTCCAGTTTGCGTGCAATAAACTCTATTTTTATATTATAATATTAAAGATAAAATAATCTACATTAGTACCTTGTTTCTTTGAAAGGACAAATCAGTGAACAATCAATTTGATCAAGGTTTGTTGAAAAGAAAAATATTTGCTGACAAAAAGTTAAATTTCTAAAATATGCGATAGTTTTCACTTATTTAATAATATCTAACTGAAGGTTAAATTTAAATCGAAATGTAAATCAATAAAATATACAGACGCCACGCCTACGTATTTGCAACTTACAGTTTGTATTTTTTGGACAAATAACTTATCTTTCTTAATAAATAATGCTAATGTTTGTAGAATAATAATACTTTTTTATACCGTATATCCCCAGATTGAGTTTACAAAAGGGAAACAATTAACCGAATTCGTATCTTGTACCGTTCATAAGATTTTCATGCAGCGCGTTGTTCTCTTGAGCACACTGTCCCATGATTATACGTAGGTACACTACTGCAGTCGCATGTATTTGCACACAGTCGTTGAGACTAAGTTCTCAAACGAAACAAAAAATGTCCTCGACGCAGTGTGTATGCCTTAAACAATTAAGTTACGACGTCCGAAATAACGCCTTAACGGAACATGACTACCATTTCTTTATATCTTATTTAAGTTGTCCGTTTTTGACATAATAAACAATAAACAACAACAAACTTTATCGTCTGTATTGTCTTATAACTAAGAGAAATAAAATTAATCAAAGCTATTAATTTTGTAAATATTTTTAATGCACAATAATATTTCTGATTAATGTTCGAAATGTTATTTTATCAATTACAGAACTAATTAGGTAATAGAGTAGGTACTTGTATAGAATTTTTCATCGAATTTTTATTATTCAGAACGAACATCAATTTAAACAAAACTCTGAAATTTGGGAAACATTGAACGATTCGTTGAAGTGCAATAAATTATTGAAACAAACATCGTGTGACGTCACAGCTCAGCTTCCATGGTTTAATCTGAAAACTGGGAAAAGTGTCAACTGGATTTTTAATTTATTATTCAAAATAATTACAAATTAAAAACCCTGGCGGCTAGTGGCCTTAAAAAAAGAAAACTTAATGACGTTACTATCTTGTATTAAATAAACGCATTTTATTTTCAAACACTTTACTCAAAGGCAACTTGCATAGTAGTTTCATCAACGCGAAGATCGAACGCTTATAAATTATAATTCAATTTGTAACGTTCGTGGTAAGGAAAATTTTGTTTCAAACTATGTACTTATATTATGTTAAACCGCAAAACTAACTGACGGTACTCAACTAATAAAATTAGTCATTTCAATAGACGGATACAAGTTATTTGCACCACATTTCTGCATAATAGTGTTATTTTCTTAAGCTTTTGACAAATTATTTGAATTCTGGTACAGAGCCTATAAACGAATTTTTATTAAATTATTGGAATAAACTCCGTCCTACTTAAATAGAGCCGTTGCATTTTTAACATTGGAAATGTTTATGTTCGTATATGGGGGCAGAGTTACGAGTTTTCGTTCAAGGCCAAAAGACAACGGTGTCGCGATCAAGTGAGGAGCAATCATGCAAAATTGAACAAGTGCATTTTTTTCGAAATGTGTTTTATATCATGTCTAGTTAATTGAGAGGTATTTGCGACGATCTGCGGTGTTATTTTTGAGCAAATGTTAATAAATACTGTAGAAAAATCCATTTAAAAGTTAAGTAATCAAGCAAAAGTGAACGCGTATATAACAGAAGAAAAATAGGGTTATTCCTGACAAAACTAAACAGTGCATTGATAAATATTGTGTGTATAATAAACAGTTAATTATGTTTCATATATGCTGTTATCATTTCCAATGTCCTCGATGGTTGCAAGGATTGCGAAATCTGTTAATTTTTTATCTAGCACTTAAAAATTTAAAACAACTTCACTATAAATTTTTCAAGTTGGTTAAATAAAATTTTTTCTTTTTTAAGAGACTGACGTAATTGGCGCCAAACATCACGCCCCAAAACTATTATAGGCCATATTATATTTTATCTATCTCATTCTGCCCGTTCGAGATCAGTGTACAAAGAACATAGGCGGCCTCCAATATAGAGTATATTATAATATTTGCAGCGAACGCGTTTTGACTCTAATGACGTACCTAAGCAAGATATTAAAATTTAAAAGTTTGTATCTTCAAACTACTCAACGTACTGAAATGAAATAAGGGAGTGTCTGCTGTAACGAGTCGGTGATTTAGACCTTAGCCTACGGTGCCGACCATGTACTTAATGCTGCACCAACCGGACCGACGGTGACTAAAGGCACCAACCTGCGGTACCGGTCATGTATTTGACCTAACATCTGAATAATTATTTCTATGTGGCGGCAAGTCGACAGTCGTCCCGTCATCGCCGACCTGCACGTCAATTCATTCAAATTGTCTTTCAGTATTAATTATATTTAGACAATATTACGAAACTTCAATGCATAATAAATTTAATATAAAACATATCTTATATATAAGTACTGATTGGGTATGTCTACAACATAACTAAAAGCAATATCCTATTCTTGTTAACAAAATAAAGTGGAAAATAAACAAAAAGGTTAATGGTTCTTCAAAGAAACTTTTCTTTCTTTTAATTACTATGCATTTTTCTTCTTTTCTTTTGTTTTTTGATGCCTAATAATGTCGTGTCGGTATTTTAGGCCTGCCTCTGCCCTTTTTTATTAAAGACAATTTTTCACTTTCAATGCACTTATATCAATAATATTATTGTTGGTTTTGGTTTTGCAGTTGTTCTAGTTCGTCCTGATCATGTAGGTCTTGTTGCTCTTGTTCTGGTTCATGTTGGTCTTGTGATTGGTTGTTCTGGTGGTTCACCGCAAGTTATAGTCCCAAGTTACCGAATGGTCGATGTAAAGGGTTTTTCAATAAGGACATAACAATTTTGTATTTAAATAAAACACAGAATAATTGAGATATCGGGCTGAAATGTATTCCAGGTGTAGTATACATGTTACAATTATGTATGGAATATGACCACCACGAGCACGACGACAGCGATCGATTCTTTGGATCCAATTTTCAATCACTCTTTCACACATATCAGCTGAAATGTTTTCAATTTCGCGTTCAATTCTGTTCCTGAGCTCCTCTAACGTTGTGGGAATGTTGGCATAAACCTTCGACTTAAGGTAACCCCATAAGAAAAAATCCAACGGCGTCAAATCGCATAGGCGAGGTGGCCATTCGACTGGACCATTTCTCGAGATTAAACGATTACCAAAGTTGCGACTACTGACTCAGAATTTCGGTAGTAAGTTTTAACGATTTCCAAACGTTGCTCGTCCGTGAACTTCACCATGATTGACGTTTTGACTTTGACAGATCATAAAAAAGTTTGTAGGTTATGTTCCGTATTATAAAACAAAATTGTTATGTCCCTATTGAAAAACCCTTTAGTAGGTTAGTACCTAAATCACCGATCGGTCGGTACAGCAGACACTCCCATGAAATAAACGCCATTGTGTTTGTGACAATGATTTCTAATAGGAAACAGTAATACCTATATTAATTTTTTTTAATAATTTTTTACAGCTTCAGTCATTAGTTTCTAGTTTGTTTTTTAAGAATTTTTCATTGTTTTGGCAGTTACAATGTACCTACTTAATAATAATAATATGTAGCATAAAATCAAACAGACATTCGTCAAACAAAACGAATCATACTTACATATAAAATATCTTTACAGTAAAGTTTTAATTCATAATAACGCCAGTAATAACAATGCAAACACACGCTTATACTTCTAGAAAGAGTGTGTATTGAAATGTTGGAAGCGGCGTGTTTTTTAATATCAGAAGTGAAAACGGTGGTTACATTTCGTATAATATATTATAATGTGTATACACACGTGTAGATGTCTGTATACAGACTGAATAATTTAGCGTCACCACCTAAACGTGTAAAAAATAAAATTTAATAATTTTTTAACTGTACAGTATAGGTAGTACAACCTAAAAAGATCGTGTAAGCTCCCGATCGTATTTTTCAAATTATATATCAGGTGGCCAAATTACAACTTTACAACTTAAAGTTTAAAATATTTTTACAATAAATGAAAAATAGATATTATTTCATGAACACTTCATTTGGACCTTAAAATTACGTTGGAATATAACATCTGCTGCATTACAGTAGTACCTGCAGCGTCTTCAAAGAAATTGGATCCAATTATCCTTTCTGACCAAATTCAGTACTATACTGTAACTATGCAAGGATGCAATGGTTGTTCGTGAATTAACAAAGGTTGTTCTTCATCCTAATAACGAGAATTTTTTTGTTAAACATAAACAAACTCTCCAAGGTTTCAATCCTACGTGTTTCAGCCGTTTGTCATTAAATAAATCTAAAATTCCCCGGATAAAGCAAGAATTCATTGAATCTTTTGCGTTTTATCCAGCTAGTTTGGATAATACGCGAGATATTCAGACAAAACTAGCTTTATACAGTTTCGGGATTTAGCCGTAACGTATATAATATATACTTACTAGTACTCGTATATTAAACATCAATAATAATATAATAGTACGTTACGGCTAATATTATATTGTGTAAATGAAATGCCGGTTTTGTGAAGTTAGTATTACATAGGGAAAATAAGTATTACAGATTATTTATGATTCCAGTTTGTGTTATAAAATTAATTATTTTTGTTACGTTTATTCCGGTGTTTTGTAAGGTATCTTTTAAATTTTCAGGCAAGCTTCGGGCAAGCTGTTATTTAATCTGGATTGGAAGAAGTTTATGCAGTCGTGGAGGATATTATGCTCAGTTGGCAGTTTCTCGTGACAGGTATCGAAGTTCGGTGAGTTTTCTTTTAAAAAATATAGCTAGGATGGGTAATTTTGTTGTGTCCTGTTCTGAGTCTAACTAATGCTATTTCTTGCTGTTTTGTAAGGGCTATAGAGGGTTTCCAGTACTCTGTGTCTTCTTTTATTTTTCTGAGGAAATTTGAGTTTATGTTCTGCCAATAGTGTGTCCAGTTTTTTCTGTAGGTTCTTTTTATTAAGGTTATTGCGTCATTTAGTGTGATGTCCTCAGTGAAGGATATTGACTCTTTAGCTTTGTGGTCGGCTGTTTCGTTTCCGTCTATTGTATTGGTTTAAATGGATTTTAATGGTTTGAATTTCTTGGATTATAGGCTTTTTTTGGATAGAGTTTGATTATTGCTTGCAGTGAACTAAGGGAATCGCATAGAATACCAATGTCTTTTCTTTTGTCTTTAAGGTTGTTTTTGATGTCGCTAAGGCTTGACTTTATAATAGGGTATTTGCCAGTGATCCAAATAAAATATAAAATTTTATTATAATGAAAGTTTATGCTCTAAAATAGTTATTAGAATTTTTATTTTTATTAATTAAGTTTCGTAAACATATTTAAATAAATAAATAAAATCATGATTTTTAATCTATGTGTCACGTGACTTCAAACACCGTATGAGAACGTGTGACGTCAATTTTTAGTAAACAATTAATGTATCCATAGCAACGGAGCTTAGATTGTTTACATCATGTTCACATAGGTACAAAACGGTATTTTACAACACACTGTTTCTGATATAATTAGCATCGAGTTAGTAGATATAAACGTACATTCATAAAAATATGACGTCATAGGTTCGTAGAGCAAAAACGATTATTAGCGGGCGGGGCTAACATGAATATTTCAAAAATTCTTTTTGAGCTAATTTGAAATCAGAATGAAATCAGAAGGTGTCGTTTTGTTCAGAATTTACTGCTCCATTAATATAACACAACAAAAAATTTTAGTCAAATACCCTATTATTTAGTGAGAGACATAATAATATGCACGATGATAATTGATATATGTAAGTATATTACTATTTCAAAATAATTACGTTTGGTCTTTTTTCTCCCAGAAAATGATTCAACGAGTTCAGTCTGTATATCCGGACTTAAAAAACACTATACAGTTACCATCTGCATTATAGTATGATGCTATGATATTAGATACAAAAATGAAATCCTTGAACAGAAAATGACAAGAACATTCATTTAGACTGTGCTACACTGTCAAGGTTTTATCACAGTCTAACAGCAGGTATCTGCTGCAATGAGTTTGAGGATTCGACTTTTGAGGTATATTAATATCGTTCTGATATTAAATACATTGTAACGTACAGTGTAGGTACACGCCGAAGAGCCATACAAAAAACGGTAGCAAAGAACGTCTGTTACAAAAGGAATTCATAAGTAATATACTTATGCACTAGTGATGAGAAAAACAGTTCCTTTCCAATAACGGGTGTTTATTTCATTAACTATTTTGACTAAGATAATTATTATAGCTTGCAGTCTCAGGAAGTGATTGCAGTAGTTTTTAAATCTTCTGTCGCAAATAGCTTTTGTGAAAACTGAGTTGAAGGAAAAAAATGAAAAAAACGAGTACAAAGTTGTATTTTTAACGAGTAATTAATATAAAATCAAAATTTCAACTTTATTTCTCAAAACTTATTCTTGCGAACAGGTTTAGAAACTATTACGATACTAAATGATACTAATTAAAGTATAATGGCACAGGTCTACCATATTGCATCGACCACGAATTTCTTTTCATCATTAAGCTTTCTGGATTTTTCTGTGGCAAATGAATGGAATTGTAAGATCACTAATAATATATCTATTTATGAAATATGATCCAAATCGTTTGGAATCATCTTCGCGAAAATCGCTATTTTTTATTTTAGTTCATCAGTACTAGCCTTATTTGGAGTAGGGAGAAAATAAAAAAAATCCCGAGGAATCCGCTAAAAGTTCGAAGTTTTAAACTTTGTTTCGATCCGTTGAACGGTATGTGTCAACTGAGCCTCTGCAGGAAATCCGAAATTTTTCGGTTTAAAGGAAATGAAATGTCTGAATCCGTCGAAATCTCGAATTCGATTTTTTTGCCATTACAAGCCTTTGTTCTCTGCTCGGAAGTAACAATTAATAAAGTAAACACTTGGGACCAGGGAATCAACAGAATTTGCAATAATTGCGTGCTTTTCACTATGGATGCCTATCAAGTGCAGTATCTGTATATTGTAACTTAGCACATAGTTTAGTTTAGTTTATTAATTCTCCAGAGACAATACAAACATTGTATGGATTTGTCAGATATAAAATTACAATAATTCTAAAATTATAATACATTTAAAAATTACAATAAAACTAAACTTATGCTAAAAATTCATTGTTATCATAAATAGCACCCATTTATTAAAAACTTTTTTAAATCTTTTTTAAAAATTTCAAAACTGTTAATTTTTTGTAAGAAAAGCGAAAGACTATTGAAAAACCTGGAACCTGCGCACACAGGAGTTCTACTATACGAGGTCGAATTAAATTTGTGATTCCTTAATTGTGCTGATTGGCGAGTGCTGTAGTCATGTATAATAGAATTAACAGCATAAAGTTGATTTTTATATTTAAAAACATTTAATAAATAATTTATATAAATATATGTACGTAAGTGTCATAATATTATATTTTTTAAAAATTTCACGACATGATTGACGAAATTTAATATTAAAAATTAAGCGTAATAATCTTTTTTTGTAAAATAAATACGTGGTTCACGTCAACAGACTGACCCCACAAAACTACATTATATCTAAGATGACAATATGCTAGTGCGTAGTACATGGACAATAGTTGCACTATTCAGTTTTTTACAAATTTTGTCAATATGGGAAGACCAGGTCAATTTGTCATCAATTACACATCCTAGAAAAACGCAAGAATTTGACAGGTAAATGTTAACAGAATCTATTTTCAGATTAAGATTAGGCATAGGTCTACGTTTGTGAAAGTAAAGACATTTTATAAACATAAGAAATACAATCAATATGATTAGACACCTATACCGTAACTAAATTCACTATATTAGTGAAATTAACATAAGAATATCAGACGAATTATCGCCATGATATTTATATAGAAGGCTATATAGGAAAAATGTAAATGCACCGCCGGGAATCGAACCCAGAACTCCCAATTTCGCGTCGGGTAAGTTTCCAGTTACTATTATTAAAGACATTTTGTTTTAGTGACATTTAGAACTAATCTGTTATTTACACACCAAGTGTGAAAGTCACTAAGAATTGTATTCACTTTAATCTTTAGGTCTTCAATGGTATATGCACTGACAGCTGTTGATGTGTCATCTGCAAATAGAGTGTATTTATGGGCAAGTCATTAATAAAGATTAGAAACAATAGTGGGCCCAGGACCGAGCCCTGAGGCACACTTAAGTCACAATCATAATCGCTCGATAGACAATGATTTACAGATATAACAATTTTTCTGTTGGAAACAAATGACATTACCCAATTATTTATAAAAACACGAATACCCAAACAATTTAACTTTTCTTGCAAAAAAGTATGATTTACACAGTCAAAAACACGAGTTAGATCAAAAAAAAATTCCCACTATAAAATATGTTTTTGTCATATCCCTTATAAAATAGCTGTTTGTATACATGTAGAGTGATTTTTTACAGGCAGGTGTGCTGAAAAGTAGGCGCTCTAATCAATTCAATAGTATATTTCGTTGCATGTTGACTGATACATATGGGAGCTTACTATTAGAGGTGAAGTTTGCTACACAAATGAAAAAAATACTGAATATGAAAAGAAAAGTAGCTATTTTGTAATGAGTATGGCAAAAAACACCATATATATCTCGTGGCCAATGATCTTATGACTCATGTGACTGTTAAAACTAGCTTCATCGCTCGTTTTAACATACTGTCGCTACTCGTCAGTAATATACCTCATTACGAAGTTTAGTAGATATACAATCTACCATTAATAAAACTCTGAGCCAGGATCGATTTCTAACCTGTCATTTTTGGTATGCGATAGATCTAATTACGATAACAGCTCACACCAAAACGCATTTGAGCACATAAGTCATTTATCATAAATAAGGGGTTCACCATTATAGTGTTGAAACATTTGAGAGAGAAATAAAAAAAATGCCGATCTGAGTCAAGAGTTTATTTTTGGCATGCAATTAATATTTTGAGATGATTCATGAACAAGTATAAAAGTTCGATATGCAAATGAAATCAGTTTTATCGTGTTGAGACTGTTCTCTGCTATACGTATTTATACATTTGGTTATCTACACACTGTATAACATAACACAGAAGAATCATGACAGCTCCTCAACTTGATTAATGTTTTTATTCTCAATTTTCACACGATGTATTTGATATACAAACATAATGCATGTTAACAGTTTCGTAGCATATTATATGGTGCAACAAAAAAATATGGAATCGATGATAACGTTAAACAATATATGGTTATCCTAAGCACCAACTAACATGTGAAAAGCAGAACTAGGGAATATCTTTTATCTAAAATACTGTTTAATATCTTAGATTGTTTTCGTATCTTAGATACTTTTTATTGTAACTATTAAGTAATAAATTTACTTCGTTCCTGTGTAGAAAAACAAGACAGCGGTATTTGATTTTTTCTTAGATATAGCCAAACAATCAGGGCAGCCGCAGCGCTGCCTGGTATTATTATTGTGGTATTATTGTTGTGAATATGCTGTGAGGATAAGGGAGAAAAATCATTATGGTTTAGTTGTTTGCTTGTTTGTACGCGCTAATCTCAGGAGCAAGCAGTCCAATTTGAAATTTGAAATTTATTGGATAGCCCGTTTAATGAGGAAGGTTATAGGCTACTCGAGTTTTTTAAAATTCAACCCCGAAGGGGTTAAAACAGGGATGTAGGATTGTTTGCCTATCTGTTCTATACTAATTAAAGCCGACGAATTTGTTTGTGTGTTTGTACGCGCTAATCTCAGGAACTACCAATCCGATTTGAAATTTTTTTTTCTTGGATAGCCCATTTATTGAGGAAAGTTATAGGCTATTCGAGTTTTTTTAAATTCAAACCCAAAGGGGGTAAAACGGGGGTGTAGAAGATTTTGACTATACTAATATACTGTAATAATATTATAATCTGTAGCGATCTGTATAGGAAAGTACGCGGAGCGAGAATAACAACAGGCGACTTCACTTCGCAGGGGATAATTTCTCGCGGGGGGTTATAAATCATAAATTCTTATCTCTGGGACTACTGAACTGATTCTAAAAATTCTTTCACTAATGGAAAGCTACACTATCCCTGAGTGATATAAGTTATATTCCATTTTGATAAATTTCTCGCGGGGGAGGGATAATTCCTGTGGGATAGTAACAAAACGTAACTCTAAAATTCATTTGCATTTTAGCGTATAGGCGAAATTCTACTAATATTATTAACACCACCAGCCAGACTTCGCTTCGCAGGAGGAGAATTTCTCACGAGGGGCGGGGATTATAAATCATAAATTCTTAGCACCCGGGCGAAGTCGGACGGGACCGCTAGTAAATGCACAAATACCAGTTCTAGTTTCTACTTCGCTATTAAACATGTAAGAAATATTTTCGTTTGGTCAATTTTTTTAATAGAGATTTATTTAGTTACAGTGTAAAAAACCTAAAAAAATAAGTATAACTTAAAAATAAAATGAAAAGCGAGAAAAGCGGATAAGAATATATAAGTAGTAAGGAAGAAATTCTTCTTGCCGTTTTCACTCATTGCCGCATAAGTGGATTTTAGCGCAGGCAGCCTGTCTTTGTTTCTGTCCTTGTTTGTACAATGGGTAATGTTATTGATTCAATTTTAGAGAAATACTTTTAGCTTGCCTGAGAATGCTGTTCCAACAGGTTAACAGAGGTGCGTTTTTATCGAAAACAAAACACATGTAATAATAGGTAGACATAACAATATGTCTTCCTTGTTCCTATAGAACCAAAGCCCATATTGTCAAATGTGGAAGACACAGTTCCAAAAAGAACAAGGTCTATGTCGAAATTGATTTTACGTTCAATATAATTTTTAAGAATATTTCCTCATGAAAGTAGAATTTTTGTAGAAAAATATATTTCGATATAATTTTAAAACTATGCTTTGGACCATTCTGGAATGGTCCAAAGCATAGTTTTAAAATTATCATCGAAATATATTTTTTTACAAAAATTCTACTTTCATGACCTCTACAGTTTACTCAAGTGTGTTGGTAAATGTTTGCAAACAATTTTCCATTCTAAAATGCTTACAAGAAACGTAATTGACATTTAATATCATTTGAAGTCTTTCCCACAGGAATATTCAAAAACACAGTCTCAAAATTTCCATATGATTCAATACTTTCCTATGGGAAATCTACATACATGAGCTTAAGAATTGTTTCAACTCTCCTTAAAACTAAGAATTTGATAAATGAATTAACTAAGCAAATTCTTTCTTTAAAGCTTATAAAACAAAAACAGGTGAAAAAAATATCTTTTAAATTTGTATTTAAAACACACAATAAATAATAATATTGGTAGTTAGTTTAGTACGGCTGAAGATATTATAAGTTTTTTGGAATATTCTTTGCAGCCAAATTATATTTAGAAACAGGGCCGTCTTAGGTCATGCAGGGGCCCTTGGGCACACAGAGTTTGGGGGCTCTTTTAGAAAGCTAAAAAAACGTGAATGAAAACATCAGAATGTACTTTTGTTTAGTGAAAGTTTTCGGCATTTCGAGGCCCCAATTATTTTATTAGTAATAAATGTTATTATAACATAGAGGAATTTTTTAATTCCAGATTTTAAATATTGTATCTGTATTAATTGATGACTTCACACTGTACTTAATACTTTTGTGTGTAAATATATCTATTCTATCTATGTATTCTATTCTAATAAATTTGTTTTTTAACCTAAAATAATCTAAAAATCATATAATCTTAGATTATTTTAGGTTAAAAAACAAATTTATTAATTGTTACAGAGCCTTGATAAAGACTTGATTTAAGTCGAAACTTTGGCAAATAAAATGTATTAAACAAATACACTGCATTACAAAGTCTATTGTTCCCGAGAATCGATTTCCTTCATATATAATATTTCTAATTCTAATAATTTTGATTAAGTTGAATTTCAAGAAAAAATATTAATCGAGGTTCAGTAAAGTCAAATTCTTCAATTAATATTTAGCGTCAAACCAAATTAATTAAAATCACAAACAAAAATCAACCTTTTTTTCTCTTTTCGGAACAAACCCCAAACCACCTTTTTTAAAACTTTTATTACAGGTTACTACGACCTTCAAATAAGTATACTAATTTATATAAGAGGTGCACGTTGAATTACGTTAAAAAATAAAAATAAAAAATTGCTACACTAAAATATATAAATTCTTGGGAAAGTCAATACCAGATTCAGGCAATTCCTGCGTCATTCTACGGATATGAGTTAGAAACCAAATGCGTTGAAAACATAAAGTTATACATAATTAGACATGCGTATGAACGTTTGCCCACAAGGCCGATAACTCATTTCAGAACGGTTACAATATATACATATATACATAATTTTAATTGACAGCTTTAAAAATGTCAAAAAAACAAATATAATTTATAAGTTTTCAATGTGTTAACCAAAATTTCCTTAGGCAACTCTATGTATTTCAATACAGCTCTTCGAGATCTACAATATGGCGTCAATTGTATGCTGTCATATAATGACGAAAGATAATTATGAGCTAATGAAATATGTGTATTTTGCACCGGAAGTGAGCTCCAGCACCAGGATTTGACGAGGCAACCCTAGCGCTTATTCTTAGTCATACTAAATACTACCTTCCCTGAAAATTTCATCCTGTCACAATCTATCTCAATCTGTCATAATTTATTGAAGTTTAGGGGTGTCTGGCAGGGGGTTGAAACCGTACTAAGTGTCTGGCAATGGACGACGTGATTTCTAATATTATTCCGAAGAAAATATAAAAAAACTGAGCTTTATACTTTAACGAATTTGAGGTACTATTTTATGCACCTTTGCTACCCTCTACCTGCCAAAGTAACCACCATCCAAACTTCATAAGTCGATGATCGTTCTTACCTGTGTTGGGTACATGCGCAGAGAAACTTTCAGCTTTTATAAAATGACGAAGGTCTGGCTGTCGTGGGCTCTTGGGCTATAAGGTTGAATGCAGTTACCTTGTTGTTTCTACGCCAACAAACTCGGCATTTATTTTTTATGAACCGAATGTTTGCCGCTACATAGAGAGATGGCGCTGCTGTTGCCTTACTCAGTATGTACATATCGAACAGAAACAATTCCTAAACCAACTGAAATCGAATTGTATTTTATTGCTTGTTCTAATATTAACGCTTTATAGCTGCAGGCGAGTTATATATACACATACTGGGTGACCACAGTTTTTTTTCTGAACACGTTTGGTTATACTTAGTTCGTTAGGTTTGACCTCCAAACCAATCAAACGATTCTGACACCTAATAAAATAGACAGAGATTTAGGATTCGACAAATTTAGCTACGGCATCTTGTGAGTTGTGACAATATGAAGTTCCTAAAAGGTACTGTTCAGTGTTCTGTAGACAAACCATAGTTTATACCATACAAACATATTTGATTAATTTTCACCTCGTTCTCAAAATAAAAAAATAAAAAGATGAATATACTGTTGTTTTACATTGGGGAACAATATCATTATTTATCATTTATAATTATTTTCCAAACCAAATTAATCCTTGAACCAGAAACATGCTCGGATATACAGAAAGAATTAATAAATATTTTGTAAAAAATTACGGAAGAAAGAATATACACCATAGAAGTATTTTTTCAATATTTTTAAAATGTTTACTTTTATTTGTTGCTTACAAACCAATAATTTTACTATAATATTTTTTATATTTTAACTTCAAACTCAAAATAATATGCCTTGGGCACAGAATTCTTTTTCCTTATATAAAATTTTTGTGAATACTATTTATATTTGCCCACGGACAGATTTCTATTGTTTATAGGATTTAAAGAGAAAACGTGATCATATTGCAATGATTTTAAAGGTAAAACATGCCACAAATAAGTCTCGCACACATGTCAGGCTTTTGTTTTTATTTTAAATGGACGCTTCAACGGTCCACCATTAGCTATATTGAGTGAAGATTATATTATTAATTTTAGATTATAGACGTTTGACAGCTATTGAGTGAATTTAACAAGATAAAAATATATTAATCACTTAATTTTAGATTTATTCCTTGAACATATCTTAGTTTGAGGTATTATGTTCCGTTATTTATTCCCATTAGGTATTTGAAAAAAAAGTGATTTGACTGCTTTCCTTTATTGTTAATATTTTTCTTAATCTACAAATTTCGAAAGATTTTAACGCGCTTTAAAAAAATTAGGACTTGCCTTGAAGATCCTACTTTCCAAGAGGATTCGTACTTTTTACTTAGAAATAGTAGATCGCCACCCGGTATGTCAAGAATTTGGGGCGCATGTGTTGTGCAGTGTAGTAGCGCCACTATAAGTTGACGACTATACAATATATTGGGGACATTGAGAACGCTTTGCGCAGATAGTTGTGTTTATCTGTGTGTTTAGGTAGTGAAGCCATCCCCAGGGCAATCCTATTACATAATATTAGTCTCATCTATCAGAAAGTCTGCACCAGTGAGTTTGGAACTATATAGGTATCGTTTAGTTGGTGAGATGGTGTCATATTGTAAACATTTTGCTGGGAAGTTTACCTAATAAAAAGATTTCAGTTACTATCGACCGAGCTATCGACAGACAACTTCAATCATGATAAACGAAAAATTCATCAAAATTCCACAATCTATTTCTACCTCGATTTCTACTGAATGTCTAAACATTAAATTATTAATGGTAAGAAATATTCAGTTTTTTTTACATCTTTAGTGTGTCTCTGAGTTGTTCGAGTGATCATAGAAATGAAAAAAGTCTTGAATCACATTCGAGATTTCGACCAATTTAGAATTTTTACGGTCCCTGCACTGAAAAAGCGATTTTTAGATGTCCGTCCGTCCGTATCTGCAGATGCCTGACTGACATACCGTTGAACGGATGAAAACCAAAGAAGATTCCTTATTTTTTTTCCTCTTATACCTAACGCTTCTCACAGGGGGGGGATAGTTATCATCAGCGTGACTATTATGTTATCAAAGGTTAATGTTAGTTACATTATTGTCTCAAGGAATTAAAAAAAATTACAGTGATTTAGAACATTGCTCTCCTAGAATTTAAATTTAGCGATCCTCTTCTGAAAAAAATTATAATGTTATGTAACACAAGTAAAGGAGTCTATGAAAATTTTACGATATATTATGATGGGGAAGGGAACTAAAATCTGTGGTTGATTCCAGTCCTAAGGCTGGGAAAATTATGAAGGTAATAATATTGCGTGTGTCATGAATTATTTCTCTGTACATTGAACACACTTCTTCAATGATCATAATAATAGTCCTTCAGATCCGAAAGAACAGGATTTGTTGTACATATAAAGGGAGGATGCGCACAATGAAAAAGGTTCGTGAAGTTAATTAGTTAATTGTTTATACGTATACCACCTGCACCTGACCTTGTCTCCAATAACCTGCCAAAATATATGGTTTTAACCTATTATTTATCTCACCACAGTAGCTTTTCCGGCATTTAAATTAGCAATGTATGATTGTAAAGTTTCTCTATATTATTCACTCAAGTTTTGAATTAACGGTTTGACCCGTCTTCTCAAAGTTAGTTCAGTAATTAGGAATCTACGTTAATTAAGATACAATTAGTGTTGTAAGTAATACAGTTAACAAAGTTGTAATTATTATACGCCAACCAGAGCTAAAATTAATTTTCTATTGAAACTACAACTTACCACATAACTAATACAATTATGCTGTTTGACATTCAACGTCGCAACTTCAAATTTAGAAATGTAAAAAAAAATTTTTTTTTCACAACGCTATTGAAAATTCGATTTTTGGTATCTGTTTAGCGGGTTGAAACTGAGCGTTTTCATCCCTAGGGATGAACATTTTCAGGTCGGTTCTCTCTGTTTTTAACGTTGTTACGAGGGAGACAGAGCGATTGGATCCGCATATAATTTTCGAAAACGTTACGCATTTAACATTTATAAACCCCAAAATGACAGACATAACCCCACATAAATCTGACAGATCTAATATTTTTATCTATAATATATTATAGGTATTCAGTGGCGGCGCGTGAACATTTTAAATGGGTGTTCTGCAGAGTTAACCCGGAGATTGGAGTAGCCCCCCCCTAATGAGGCAACCTCGAAAAAAAAAAATCAAAAATACATTTGATGCAATTTTTAAGTGTATTTTTTGATCTGAATAATTTGTCTATACATTATACAATGATTTCGCTGGCGCTAAAATCGTAAATAAAGTGATTTTTATAGCAATATTTTTTATTGTATTAAAAAAAAGAGTGTGTGTACTATGTACGCACGTCAGAAGTTATACTTCTTTTAGATAACAAAACAAAAATAACTCCGAACATTTTATCCCGCGTGCCAGTACTAAACGTTTGTAAAAAAGACGATAAAATAATAAAATAAAGATATTAAATAAATTAATTTAATTTAATAAATTATTAATTTATTAAATATATTTATTTATGATATTTATCTAATTATTTATTTAAAAAAAAAAATAAGGTATGTTTGTATTGAGATTTGAACCCGAGACCCATTGCTTATAGAGCCACTACGTTACCGCTACACCACGAAGACACCTTATTGCATTGCTATATAATACGGTATTATAACCAAGAAAAATAATACTGTACTAGGTTCTGCGCACCCGTTCTGGCTTTTACGCGTATAAATCTGTCTCATTTTTACTAAGTCATCTCTCTTTAACACATTGGATTTAGATGCAACACAAACTGCAGCACCTCCTGCAGGACTGTTTATAGAATATAGGCCTGCGGCATGCCGTCATTCATAATAATGTTATGTGATTATGAAATTAAAACATATTATGCAGATTTACACAATATTTGAAATTAAAACATATTATGCAGATTTATACAATATTTTTTTTGAATTGTGCGTTATTTTCTGGCAGTGCGGCAGCTCCGCAGCTCTCATAGAGGAGCCGCCACTGTAGGTATTGATGTTAAAAATCGGAAATAATTTTATACTTATACATTACAAAGTTAAGAACTTGAAAAAGTATTAATAAAAATACGAAACGTTGTCGAAACAATTATGTAATGTTTTTTAATTATTATTATCGTCCACAATCCTATGAAAATTTATATTATTAATATATAAATATGGACATGAACCAACCAAATATTATACAATATTATTATAATATATTTTGTAACTTTATAATTACATTTTAAGTGGAAGAGGAGCTTTCTTCAAATAAAGGCAACTATAAGATATTATGCATAAGAATATTAAAGTTAACTTTTCAATAATATCGTTCCTACTATCATTCCGCAGTAAAGCTTCATCTTTCCAGTTATGTGCACACCTGTTTGGTACTAACACACATTGATCACAAATGGAGCCGGTTTAGATAAATGAGTACGTAGAAGTTACTTGTACGATAACTTTGCGATCTCGTTAAATTTGAAGTGCATTTCATCACAGTTTATTGTAGTAGAACAAATTCATGAAGCGTATCGTTTTTATTACTAGTAGTTTATGAATTATGCAAAGTAATGTGTGCATATATTGTATATGTATATTATAATAGGCTATGTGTGAATTTGTGAATATGTGCGTAGGGTAAATGCATCTATTCCCGACCATCTGCCTGTAATCGATGCCGTTTATATTTGGACCATGTTAACCAAAAAGTGATAAAGCAAGATTACGATTATGAGTAATTAATTAAGAGAACTTAACTGATCAACAATAAAAATCTGTGACCATTGTGGAAGTAAAATAATAATAAATATATTCTTTAATAATAAAAGTATTTTACTAATAAGTGCCGCTTTGCAATTTTTTGGTAGGCATATAAAGTCATTTGGAACAAATAACTCATGTTTGCAAAATGTATATCGCTTGGTCACTTTTTGGTTAATGGGGTCTATTTATAATTGACAGAATCGATTATTACATAACATTTGAAATAATTAAAACTATAATGTTAATATTATATATCGAAGCATTCGACTGTATGTGAAGTTCAAAATTTTTTTAGTTCAATTCAAATCTAATTTATTTGTAAATAAATATTTTCATTAGCGTCATAGAAAGAGATTAAAAAAAGGGTGATAAAAACAAAAGTTACAATCTGAACAATTTATTGACCGTATTGAAGTTATAAATTATTTTAAATATCTAGTTTCGTACTTTACCAACAACTTTTTATATTTAATGTTGAAAAAATAGATTCTTATATAACATAAATAAATTCTTACTTAATAAAAAAACCATACAATGTTGTTATTTTCAATCTTAAGTTTCAATTAGTGTGAAGAGAAATTAGAAAATATTAGTTTACAATAGTGAGTAATAGATCTAGGTATTGCTTTGCAGCTTTATGTTTAATTTGGGTGCAAAATAAGATTTTCTAATTTCTCTTCACTGCACCAAATGGAGTTATAGTATCGGTAAAATATAAAACTATAGATTTAAAATAATAACATTATTAATATTTTATTAATAATCTATTTTGCCAAGTCAGTTGTCAACCATATATAAAAATGATCGATAAGAGGTGAGTGTACGGGAAACGGTTCCTCTACCCTATATCATGATTACAACAAAGAGAGTTGAACGGATATCATGAGCGCTCTTCCATGAATAAAACTGGAATAACAGTACCTACCTAATACAAAGTTTGCAGGAATCTAGTTATTCTGTTTTAGATATGAAAATAATTAAGTCTTCCGGCTATCGCTAGTTTTTACTGGTTTGACTTCGTTACACCAGCTTTATTTAACACGCGAATTTAATAATCCTGAAGAAATAACTATTTACTAAGTGATTTTATAAATCCGAATAATAATAATGGCTACACATATTTAGTGTGTGTGTGTGTGTGTTTAAAAGCCCACCAACAGCTAAGGTTATTTGGGCCTAGCACCAATTCATATTTTCAATTCATTATTTTTTTTTCAATAATAAATTGAAAATCCAATTGACACTTTTACCAACTTTCGGGCTAGAACCCGGGAACTGGGGACTTGTAATAGAGGAACCATAGCAACGCCATGTAAACAACAACATTGGTACACGCTCGGCCATTCTCAAGCCCTACACACATTTAACGTTGACAACGTAGTTGCGCCAGTATTCGTACACCGACGACATTTTGTCTGACCACAAATTAAAGAAGGCGTTATAAATCTAAAATCTGTCCGTTCGTTCATTTCTGATGTCAAGAACCTCATAATAACTATAAATCATTTTACTAAAGTCAACATACCACGAGAACGATTTTCAAAATTCGACGCCTATGGCTATGCGGTTACCGCTACATATTAAAAAAAATTCGTTCATAATACCAATTAAAACGTTGAATATTTTCTTGAAGAAATACCTATGTTGTGTTTACGAAAAAAAAATCGTTGAAAGAAAAAAAATTCCATCAAAGAGAGACAGATCAATTTTTTTTAATAAAAGTAATGACTAGTTAACGTTATGTCTGCTCGTCATTTCATCTAAATTATTATTACACAAATCGAATCACAGAAAACGGCTAAAAGTACCTTAGAATTACAAAAAATCATCATCATTTGATACAAACGATTGTTCGAAAGTGTTTAAATATGAGAAGTGTTGTTTGGAAAACGACTTCTGCTACCACATTTTCTGTAAGTATGCTCTCACTAAACCATTAAACACTAACTATTTAATCCTATAGGTACTTGGGAATCAGACAATTTAATTATATCATTATAAATTACCTTTTAAAGCTATTCTAAAATTGTTAGGATTTCATAATGGATTTTAAGTGCAATTCACATGAAATTTGCATTATGCGGTAGAACTGATTAAGCAGTTTTGAGGAGTTATAAAAAAGTAATGGCGGTATATAAAGAAAAAATGTTTTTATTCTCGAAATGGGCAGTACTACATACCATTTATAATTAATCATTAAGTTTTGAAAATAATGTCCTCAAGATGGTGGCCGTTAGCAGCAACACACTGTTGGAGATGATCTCTGAAGTTTTGTACGCAGCTCGCATATCGCGGGGTATGGGGTTAACTTCTTCAATAATCCGTTCTCTTAGCTCTGGTGTGAGGGCGATGTTTAAACACCTTTTCCTTCTGCATATATCCCCAAAGATATCTGGTGACCGCGCAGGCCACCCCACATTACCCCTCAGAGAAACCATAGGCGTCTGAGAAACATTCCTCTCAAAACATTGAGTGAATTTGGGGCTGTGTGAGCTGTAGCCCCATCTCTTTGGAACAAGTCCCCCAATCACACTTCTTCAACAACCTCTTCCATTCTGGACTGCAGAAAATTTTGCAACATTGAGACATAACGTCCGGAATTGTTACGCGGAATGTTGAACCGCCGCGTCGCCGAAAAGCTCTTTGCGTTGAAATCGCAGATCGCGATCGGTTGTTTTCAAAATACGCGCGCACGGCTAAACCCAGATGTGCTCCGGTCCAAACCATGCTAGCTATTGAAATGGGATCACCGACGCAACAGAAGAAGACTCTCTTAACTGCTTTGTCGGTTCTGCCGCACCCTGTTTTAAGAACTTTTTTTCATAAAAAAGTAAGTAAATATACGAACAAAAGAAATTAATTAAGTACAATAAATGTGCATCGACTATACCAGGCCGTTTGGACAAAAAAAGTAAACAAAAATAAAAAATTACTTGTGATATAAAATATATACTATAATTGTATTTCAATTTTATTTTAATTATAAATATGTTTAGATACGTTTCATTGATTTCTTGAGATACTTTTTATTGCCAACACTGTGGTTTTCTTTCAGATGCTTTAAAACCACTGAAAATGTGAAATTTTCAATATCATCTTTATTCTAATCCAGCGTAACTGCTGATAAGTTGATAACAAGCATTGATGAGGCATATATCTCTAAAATAAAACCGAGCGAAGTATAATAAGCACTGAGCAGTCAAGTAATCCAGCAGTCGAGATAGTGACGTAGATTCATCGTGTTCTATATAAGCCCCATTTAAAACTTGCTTTTGATGCTGATATTAGCCTGTCTTTCCAGCGACTACGTCTGAGATAAATAGGCGAACTTTTGGAATACTGGAAAATTCGGTACCACCAATACAAATACAAATAAAACACTAACAGGACTTCTGCCTCTGATTTGTTTTCGTGGAGGATTTTCTGGTTTGTTGTATCATGAGATGGTACATCGCGTTTCCAGAATTTTTGTTTGTACCATCATTCGAAAATGGAAAATTTGGTAATTTACCAATCTGTATTCAGATTCTTAAATAAAATATAGGGTAATTTTTACCGTCTACATTTAAGTTAAGATAGAGCTTCAGTAAAAATTGACATTAACGCAAACGAATCAGTGTTCTAAATCGACTCTGCGGGCGAAAGCTAGTTAATAACTAAGTGTCACGAAGAATCGTTGCTTACCAAAAATATATTGAGGACAGGCAACAATTATGTCTCTAGTCAAAGCAGTTTTAAATTGATAGTTATGTTTGTGATCCTATGGCTACAAAAATGAGAATTACAAATTTGATAATATCCATACTCTTTGCTATTACTTTGCTTTACTACTATTTAACGTATTTTAAAATATACTAAATCGGATTAGAAACATTGAAATAGAATAATAATTTACACTCCACAAAGATGAATGTAACTTTATCTTTAGGATATAAATCTCCCGTTTTAAGTATTTCGAAAGTTCGCCTTCAAAGCGTCGTGCTTTGAGCTTCGTATTTCGCCTTGTCGCCCGGCCTATTTACCAGTCAAGGAGGGATCTGCTTTTAACCTACTATAGTCTCGCTAGCCAGTGCAGTTGAGCTGTCCTCGCTGCTAAACTTATAAGCTTCCAACGGGAGTACTGTGTCCAAGATTAATGAGCTTCTGAGACAGAGAGTATAGGACAGACTGCGCTGAGGCAAGGGCAAAGCAAGACAGGTCGAGTAAACGTTAGGATCACCATCGGAACATCAATAGTCGCGCCTTCTTCCATCGCCCTGAAGAACAAATTTCTTTTTAAGATTAACACGCTACCTTAGATCATATAACGGGGATAGCTACAGTTTATAATATTATTATTAATAACGATAATAACCGATTTATGTGTGTATATTTTAAGAGAAAATGCAATCTTTTATATATTCTATGAAATCAGAAATAAAACAACGAGAAGTCGATTATTATAGTTAAGTTATTTGTCTGATTTATTAGTCTTCTCCTATATTTGGAATGGACAAATTGTCTAAAATCTAAATAATATGTAATATTTACCAAATAATATTAAATATTTTACTGTAAAGTATGGAATATATTATGGACATACAACTTTAATGGACCCTTTCTAGAAAAAATCCTCGGACCGGTCAACTTTATTTTTAAAAGGGGCATCTTTGTAGGTGAATAACTTTTTGTGACGGTGTTTTTCAGCAATGACGTCATCGACTTTTTTGATTGATTTCGATAGAGCTTGATATTCTGAATACATCCCTATGCAAAATGGGTGATCTTCAACTTGAAAATTTTTGAGATAATCGATCTTAAAAATTTTCAAGTTGAAGGTCACATATTATTCATAGGACTGTATTCAGAATGTCAATGTATATTGATTCTTAATATTAATTCTTAGATCTTCTTGTTGCTTGTAATATGTACAGACCACAGCTTGGTGACGTCATGAATTGTTCGCGTGAACTCGGCATGTGGTCTGAAACATTTGGATTTTATAATTAATAATTAATTATACATTTCTTATTTTTTGGTATTTTTCCCCCATTAATCTATTTAAACAATCAGTGAAAAATGGTACAACAACGAAATTATAAGTAGAATTTTTTATTTGCCGAATTCAACATGTCCTATAATATTTAATTAGATACATTTCATTTACTTAGGTATACCTACACAGTGTATACCAAACATTGTTTTAAATCCATTGAAAAGAAATGCAATGTCCATCTTTAGCTACAATAACAAATGTTATGTTTCGAAAGTAATAAAATGGTGCTCTAAATAGGTCCATTTATAACCTGCAAACATGCACTCACATCTAACTACTACAAGACGTAAAATCTAATATGTTGCGCGTTTTGCGTTTAAAAAAAGGAAATAAAAATATCAGGCGGCTGTATTTTATTTCTTTATTGGTATAGGCAATAGACATTATAATCCGGTATATGTTCAGATTTCATAACCTCCCATACCGTCCTCAAAAAACGAAATAAAAGTGTGCGCGAAGAAGATAAACCATAAAAGAATGAAATTGTGCTTTTAATGCTACAGCTCTACGGAAAATGTCGAACGAGCGATGTTACAAACGATAACACCAACTTGTATCTTTCAAGGAAATACTTGCTGGCATTAAAATATTATATTTTGTGCTTAAATACAAATAGAAGATTGTTGATAATTTCTGTCATAAAACTGTAACGTAATATTAACTTTCCTATACTTAATAATATAAAAAAGCCATTTAAACTTTAATTTATGAATTTATTTGTATGCTATTTCCTATATCGAATCCTCAAATTTAATATCACGTATCTCAATTTATAAATAATTTTACAAATAATGTTGCTATCTAGTTTTAGTATCAACAACGTGCTTAAATTATTGTAATAACTATTTCATAAGTTTAGATAAGTAATTTCTAGAAGAAAACAAGTTAGAAATTATTTATAAACTGTAGCAAGTTTTGTCTCAGAAATTATTATAGTTTTATCGAGCGACGTAAATTATTACGCCTGATCAAATCTAGTTTTGAAGTTTTACTGTGAGAACATAATATGAAAAATATTAATAAATAATTTTACATAGGATTTTAGACAAATAATTATTGTGTATGTGACTAACATCTTTATATACACTGTATATGAATGAATCTTCCTCTCCTACTAATTGGCACTTCACTATTTACCTACTCTAGCTACCCCATAGTTATATCACCGACCTTCAAAGTTGCAAACGTGCGCTTATTGCGCAGTGATTGTTATGGTTCTATAAATTATTGTTGACGATGAGAGAGAGGACAGGAATATCTGGAAAAATTTCCCCTCTACTCGACCTACGGAGAGTCCATTCTTCTATCCCAATAGCTTCACTGGGCTTTTGAGCAGGCCTGTGCCTTTACAGATTAAACATTTCGAGTTTCCAAATACAAGAACCAAATGTTGTGTTTGAGGAGTGTGGACCACTAAGGAAACTCTTCACTGTAATTAAAATAAGCCTCCGAACAGTTCAGCAGAGCCTTCATAAAAGTCGATACTCAGGTTTAGTCTGCTTATTTCATTAGATCCTAAAATGTGAGCGCTAAAGGATTTATGCCTAATCATCTAATACAAACGTACAGGCCAATTATGTGATAGACCCTATTTAATAGGACCAATCGCATAATAATTTTGTAAAAAAAATTTACAGGGGTTGAGAAAGTGCGGATTAAGTATGAGTGTGCATTCGCATATCGTATAACGCACTCTACTAATAGTAGCCATACTTTTATTTTTTTTTATAAAATTTCTTTACAAATAGCCTTTATAATTGTTGTAAAGGAATTAAAAAAAAATTAAAACAATTGCTACTATTAGTAGATTCCGTTATACAATTATACGGTTTACCAATGCATACTCATACTTAATCCGCACTCTCTCAACCCTTGTAAATTTTCGAAAAAAAATTGTCTGTCTGCCTGTTTCACTGCTGTTGAAATGTATGTTTGGTTGCTTATAACCAGAGAAGTACTGCATCAATTTCGATAAAATTATTGTTAATCGTTAGCTTAAAGTTCAACTTAAAATTAAAGGTACAAATCGGTACAAATCATTATGTTAGGCCATCGGGAAGCGCATAATCAGTGAATCACGTTATGTAAAATCGAGGGGGAGGAAGCCGTGGGTACTTAAATAAGTAAAACTATGAATCGTAGACAAAAAATGTTTATAAAAAAGTTGTAGAGAATTTTGTTCTCTATAAGATTGATAATAACCATTTTTTTATAAAAATGGAACAGAACCGAGAAATTCGCAAAAAACTGTCTATCGTGAACTTGAAACTTGAATATCTGGCAACGCCGGCACGATATCGATAAGAACTTTTTACACATTTTTTTTAAACACCATGACGAAGGTGTACGCAAAAATTGAGCTAACTGGGAATTATTTCGCACTGGAAATCTAAAATAAGCAAGTGGAGAATTTTCAGAATGTATTTTCTCTTATTTGGATACGATTCTTTAAAAATTATTTGGATGCATAGAGTATTCCGTTTTTAGGAATATCCTGTATATAAATACACTCAATGTGACTGTGTTTTAGGTAGGTATTTTTGTATTTGTATTTACACAGAGCTGAACGCTGTTGATTCAGTGAAACAAATACCAAACAAATGTTTGTTTATTCAAACTGACTGTTGCAGGGTTGATGCGGTAAACCAATCCTTTTAGAGTAGAGGTACATGCGAGAGGACACATGCTGAATCATTAAAAATCTAATTCAGCAAGTTCGAAACAAATGTTGCAATCAATCATATCACCTCAGAGCTTCGTTTGTATTTAACATAAACGGCGAGCTTGGGAAAATGTAAACATCAAACTTGTGTATTTATTAAATTCTTAATAAGATTAAATGTCGGTATCGAGTGAGTAGCGTAGTGATCATACAGTACCTACTGGTCTCGCATTCAGAAAGTTTAGCAGCAAATGTAATAAGAATTTTTCATACTGTTTGTACCTACACCGAGCATCTAGCTGACGTTTTCCATAGTTTCTCTCAATTATTCCAAATAAATGACTTTCCAATGTCGTGTCCATGATTTAAAATTATTAGAATCGTGGGAATTTGGACGAGGTTATTAATAAAATATTAATAGCAATAGCGATAGTAATAGTTTATTGAGGCCGTTAGACACTGTGTGGTTACTAATTCGCGACGTTTCGTCATATATTTATGATTTCTTCAGGCTCTTATATGTTCAGTGATTCGTCAAACATTAATAAACCGGAAAACCATTAATGTGTACGTTATTTGTCCAGTGGTAAACATATTTCAGTTAAACTTTTTAATTATATTAAATTTCAAATATTTTACTGCAATGAAATATATAATGAGCATTACATTAATTATCTCGAATATCTATTCTGATAATTAATGTAATGCGCATAATAAATTTCATTGCAGTAAAATATTTAAAATTTAATATAATTATAAAATTGATTACTTCTCTTTAAATATATTTTTTTATTTTTAAATTTTTAGTCATTATATTAGGTACTAGCGGTTCCCGTCCGGCTTCGCCCGGGTGCTAGGAATTTAAATTAATTACCCCCCTCCGAGAGAAATTTTCCCCCTGCGAAGCGAAGTCGGGTTGGTGGTGTTTATAATATTAGTATGAATCCGCCTATACGCTATAATTCAAAAGAATTTCAGAGTTAAGTTTTGTTACTATCTCACGCCGCGAGAAATTTATCAGAGTAAATTATAGTCTATATCACTCAGGCATAGTGTAGCTGTCTATTAGTGAGAGCATTTTTAGAATCGGTTCAATAGTTCCAGAGGTAAGAATTTATGATCTATTAACCCCCCGCGAGAAATTGTCGCTCTGCGAAGCGAAATCGCCTGTCGTTGTTCTCGCTTCACGTACTTGCCTACAATTTATAATATTAGTATAGTATATTAGTATAGATAGTCAAAAAATCCCACACCCCTGTTTTACCCCCTTTGGTGTTGAATTTAAAAAAACTCAATAGCCTATAACCTGCCTCAATAAACGGGCTATCTAACAAAAAAATTCAAATCGGACTGGTAGTTCCTGAGATTAGCGCGTTCAAACACACACACAAATAAACAAACAAACAAACTCTTCAGCTTTATAATATTAATATAGAAATTAAAAAAAGCGTGTTTAAACAGCTAGAGACACGTTCTCCCACCACCAAAACCAGGACTTCCACCACATCTGTTTTGCCTACATTTTTACTTGTTATTTTATACATGGTGTAAACGGTAGACCCGAACATAGGGAAAAAAACATTGAGAACATTTACAACTTTGTAGTAGGCTATGGGCCATAAGATTCAATGTAAATAAATGTAGTAGATGGTTTGTTTTTTTTTATTTGGCAAGTTTCGAATTACTCTTAATAGTCAATCGTTGCTATGGAAAATTGTTTAAAACATTCATGCTCGGTTGCACAACGCGTTGTCAAAAAATTTAATTTGACCAAGACCACACATTGTGATAATATAATTACAGTGTTTTATACATGCAGGAGCAGTCTAATGTCGTTGTGAAACTCCCTGTCATGTAGAACATAAGATTGTACTCACACAAAAACAAATGATTGATCTATATAGAAAAAGATCGCTTGTCAAGCTAAATTTTGATTAAAATGCGTAGAAAAGTGTTGTTTCGAAGTGGAAATTGTACAAAAACTATGTTAAATACATGTATACACAGTTTAACAAAAATATCGTTTCAATCGATCAATTATTTTTTGATCAGGATCGATTTAAAATTCTATAATGCTTTTCTTACGGAGAAATATGTGTGGTCACAATCTAAGATCTTGGTCAAATCAAATTTTTTGACAACGCTTTGTGCAACCGAGCATCACTGTACTATTTTCTTATGGCACATAGCCTTCTACAAAATTGTAATGAATGTTCTCAATGTTTTTTTCTTACCGTTTACACACTGCATAATTTGGAAGAACGACCTGAGAGATGGGTAACATTAACGTCAAGTACAGTAATGTATCTACTTTACTAATAACTTAATTTAAGTGAATATCATTCTTAGCGAGCGTAATCTTAGAAAGAGTTGACTATAATTGATTCTGACAATAAGTTCTCTTCCGTGTTACCCGCCACTGTACCTACATGCATAATATGTGTGTTACAAATGCCCCACGTCAACACCACCAAAAGTGTGATGTAATATGTACGTGTTTTTGGACATTTAATTCCGGATTCATTTTCCATTTGATTGCGAAGTGAAAGCTTTGTAAATTCAATTTATATAAAATCCAATTAATTTTACGCGTTTATAAATTTTTTGGGTTGGGTTTTTTCATTGCTGCGGTGATGTAAAACATAAAAATAGTAGGTACTATATAATTAAGATTTTAGATTATAAATACTAATTTATTTCATGAAATTTATCTGTGCAGTAAACTGAATATAAAATTCATTACGTATTTTTCTGAAAAATGAAACATTAAATTATGATTAAGCTTCGTTTTCCAGATAAACATTGACCGTTTTTTTTAAATTATCTGTTATTTGGAATAAAAATAAACTTTAGTCGTATATCCAATGTTTATTTTATATCATTTTAACATAACGATTTAACGATGTCAGTCTATAATTATTTTACGTTCATAAATATTGAAATAAAAATAAAACAAACATAATAACACGAATTTAAACGTTTTTTTAGTTTTTGTAAAAAAATGTACTACCTACTAAAACCTTGATATCAATAAAAACACAGATTTTTCCGTTATTGTTGAGCTTGATATATCTTGTGTTTTTGAATGTGTAGTGTAACGTAGGATAAATTAAAAAAAGTCGGTAAGTAGCAAAATATTTCTTTAAAGAATATTTTTCATTTTGTGGAAATTGGATTGTAAGTTTTTTATGTTTTTCCTACTATTTGGTTATTTACCAATATAATAATAATATAATAAAATACAAAGCTTTTCAAAATTAATTTAAAAAATTCCTTTGTGGTTTGTAGACATTCCTTTATAAGGATATTGTTTTATGGTTTTCTCATAATATGTATCAGTGTTTAAATTTTGGCCTGGGAAGTTGTGGCACTACTTCATTGCGTTTAGATATTTGTTCGTAACTGTTAATCTGTGATTATAGATATGAAAATTAAATTATTATGTATTATTGCTACGTATACTAACAAAAAAAACTATTTTCAACCGACTTCCAAAAAAGGAGGTTGTCAATTCGACACGTATATTTTTATAATTTGTTCTAATATTTGTCCAGCCTTAGCTTCTCGAGGGTTTAACCGATTTTGACTCCGTTGTGTTCAGAAAGATGCCGGAATGGTCCAATAAAATTTTTTACTGAAATCGGTTCAGTACTTTTTTTTAAAGTTTAGTAATCAAATATCGACAAAAAATGTATGGCAAAAATAGATACATAAACGAAAAAGTAAAAAACAAAACTTAAAAAAAATTAAACCACCCTCAAAAAAGTCACTTAAAAGATAAAAATATTCAAATGTCAATTATTTCATAAAATTTAATTAGAGTAAGTATATAAAATATTTAGTAATTAAATTGGCGCCGAACTCAAAATTTAAATATTTTTCTCTTCTTTATGCTTTTTTTTTGAAAACGGTTCAATTTTTTCATAAAAAGTTTTGTTATAAAAACATTTTATACAGCACGCAAAAATGTTAAGCAATGATACAACAAGAAATTTTCTTTTCAATCTCATTTTCTATATGTAAAACCTTCAGCTACAAGTTAGAACGCAGAATACGTTTTATATTCCTTGCAGTGATCGGTATAAATCATTCCATTTCCTGTTCTAATTTATATAAAAAGCAATGAGATTTTCCAATCCGCTTCAGTTTCAGCGCTGAACACAACAAAGAATCAATCACAAAGCTCTAAACGTACCGTTGCTGTAATATGGTTATGGGCACGTTTATTGATGTTGGAAAAGGGATCATTCGAATCGGACAAATCCATTCTGCATGTAAGTTCTTTAGTTCTACGTTTTGCTTTTGAACGATTCTTGAAATTCTTTTAAAATATAAAATGTTCATTTCGTCGGATTTTCATGAAAACGAAATAGCAGCGACAGTTAAAGCACCGATGAATAATAATAAAATGATAATAATAATAAAATGTGTGTGAATCAAAAATATTATGCTCCTAAAATAACAATGTGTTTATATTCACAATGGTGTTGATTTTTTTAGCATAACTCAAAGAAATTATTTTTCGTGTGTATGCATTCTAGAGTTTAGAGTCTAGACGATTAGCGAGTTATTAGTGTTCTGACATCTTCTTTGTCAATGAATATCAGAACACAAATCACTCACTACCAGTACTGCGTACTACAGCTAAAAGACTTATGGCTCTTTAAATGGTGCGAATATCGTCATCATTGAGGTTTCTAATTTAATGTGTTAGGTGCTGGAGCCTACGGAATTAAAATCTAAAAGCGCCTACACACGACGCAGTCTGCTGGGTCCAATCTGCAGGGACCCTGCAAATTGGATTGTGTATAGGCCAATCGAGCCGATTTATAATGTCGGGTGTTTGACTTGGCCGACCACACAATCTCCCGACTTCCCACTCCTACACACTGCAAATTGGGTCGTGTGTTGAAAACTACAACTGTCAACCATAAAGTGCTTACATATTGTATGACGTGATGACTACAGAAAAGGAAAAAGAAGTGTGAAAGGATATTTTTGAATATTATTTATAGAGAATTAAGAAAAATCGCAGGATAGTGGACAAAATATTTGATTTATTAAATTAAATGTACGACGTTTTGTTTATATATTTAAACTTTTTCAAGTACATAAAAATAACAATATTTATGAAAATTAATATTAATTACTAACCATAGCAATTAACATGAGATAGGGTACATAAGACAAAAACATGGTAACATGGTAACAAATTATGTTGACTATAAATTTTAACAATCAATAATAATAATAATACAAATGTTAGTATAATTTCATAACATAATTGTACTGACTACTAAAAATTTTTAGTAGTCAGTACAATTATGTTATGAAATTATACTAACATTTGTATTATTATTATTATTGATTGTTAAAATTTATAGTCAACATAATTTGTTACCATGTTTCTGTCTTATGTACCCTATCTCATGTTAATTGCTATGGTTAGTAATTAATATTAATTTTCATAAATATTGTTATTTTTATGTATGTACTTGAAAAAGTTTAAATATATAAACGAAACGTCGTACATTTAATTTAATAAATCAAATATTTTGTCCACTATCCTGCGATTTCTCTTAATTTTATTATAATCACGATGGACACGATTTCTAATATAAATTATTTATAGAGATATGCCCTATTATTATGGGATATTTAATCTTTAAATTAGCTGAATAAAGATATGCGTAACCAAGAATATTTGTAGGCATAATTTTTTTTCTTTGTATGAGTCCAGCATTTTCTTTTTCGTATTGGCGTAACGTTTTGTAACAAAATTAATGCAATTTCCAATTTTTGACGTCTTGAAATTGAAGGAGCCATGATCCAACAGATTGTGTCGTGTGTAGGGGCTTTTGTTGTGCATTTTCACCGCATATGTGCTCAAGTTTGTCACATTGTACAGTAAAACTGGAATTAACTTCTGTTTCGATATACCTAATACCTATAGTATAAAGTTGAGGTTTGTTGTACTTTGTGAGCTGTTAAACATGACTGTACTACTCATCGCCGTTAATGCCTTGAGATTCCTGAGAGACACAACATCCTATAGGATCACTAGAAAGGATCGTTATGGACGATGGACGTTAGATACTATGCAATGTACACATACTGTCCTCCATTCTGCACTGGAGACACAATTCCGATTGCATATTCGTATCGAGCGTACGGTATAACACTTCGGAAAGTGCTGAATGGCTATTGGTACTATCGAGCACATATGATCACTAAAGAACTGCGATATTGTGCGCTTGTTACGACTGGCCGTAGAACATTGACAACGTGGTATATCACAAAAACAGCTGTAGAGAAAAACGATTACGATACCTAGGTAACTATAGTTTGAGCGTTTGCTTTCTACGCAAAAGGTAACTGGTTCGATTCCGATCGCGACATCATTATTTTTTTTTGTTTTTTTACAACTATTCAATAATGTTTCACTTGACATTTTTTTATATATTTGTCAATTTTTTTTAATGTTGTCTTTGTTTATTTATTTTTTTATTTCCCACCTCTTCTATGGTATGGAAATATTGGATTCGGTCCGAAAAATTGTTTTCGGGATATTATTAGATCTTCAAGTTTTGACACCCTAGGAATCATTTAAGAACATTTTTCGACTGGTGTGTGTGTGTGTATTTGAAACATTTTTTTTAAATATCCGATGTTTTTGAAAATCGGTTTTTGCGGAAAAAAATTATATGTAAATGTGGCCCAAAAATCCCATGAAAATTTCGATGTTACCCAACATCAAACTTATATTATATGAATTTCGCACCTTGTAATCCTTGAATACTCGTATGCTCCAAAACTTTTTAGTATGAATATGCTCACACGTGGAAGAACTTAATTATAATAAAGCTGACAACAACGGGGATTTTCTACTGCATTCATCATTTTATCTTGCCTTATTTTAAAGAGGTTAATGTGCGATTAAATTGAAAGCTAACAAATATGAAATATATAATATACATTAATGTTTTACTTACTTGTACTTTATATAATTATCGCGGGTAAATTCATATTATTTTATATCTATAATATTTTCTTTGACACAGCGTGATACGGCAAGTACCGACACAATGTAGGAGTCTTTATTATTTATTTGATTCTTTCTACCACTATAGCAGCGGCACAATAAGAAGAGTTACCAATCACTTGTAACCAGCGTACAAGATCGCAGTTCTTGTGCGATCACGGACGCTCGATGCAAGTAGCCATTCGGCACTTTCCGAAGTGCTATACCGTACGCTTGATACGAATATGCATCCCGATCTTATATAACTTCAATCACACTAGTGGAAAACATAAAGCGATTTCAGACTGAAAAAGTATTTCAAGTTGAAATTTACACTTCTTATTCTTATATTATAGTAACAGCAATACTAATTACTAATGTACTATAAATTAAACAGTAGCGAGACCCTTGTGTATAATTTATATTTCTAGTAGAATTTAGAGGTTTTCTGAAATCGTGTTTCCAGAATTTTTTCGAGGACGACTGGACCCATTTCATGTATAGGGTAATTTTTATCTGACTACGAAATAATATTACTATACTTTTACAATACATTAAAAAATACTGTTTCAAATAAGGAAGTCAAAATTTGTGTGTGGTGGATGAGGAGTGAGCGAAAATGTAACGAAAGTCGAGGATATATGCTTGTATGTATGGAAGGGATTGTCTCAGAAGCTACTGGATCCATTTGAATAAAACTTTTAGGATTAGATGGAAGGACCTTGGACTAATCGCATTATTGGATTTTTTTGGGCAATCCTGAATAAAATAAAAATATAAGGATACTAAAAAGTGTAAAATACAAATAATTAAAAAAAAATGAACTAACTTCAAAAGACAAAATATTTTTTTCTCTTCGTTTTACACCTTCCCTACCTACCTGTAATTAGATCTCGGCACAATTATTTACCTATTATACAGGGTCTTCAAAGTTAAGTCGGCACTATTGCTAACTTCGTTATTTTTGGATCTACAAAATCAGTTAAATTAGCAAACTAGTAGTATTTTTTCCGCTGAATAAAACGATGAATTCAGAAAAACAATTGAACATCGCGTTTTCGAGTTATGTCAAAAATTTCTATTTTTTTTAATGAGACACCCGGTATACAATATTCACAATCGATAGACAGTTGAATTCTGAACAAAAAGCGTTCCATAATCTTCTATCCTTATGTCAAAAATGACTAAGTTAATAATGATTTTTCAAATTCATATTAAAGCTAGCTGTGTTAGTGGCAACTTTGGCTCACCATAAAATAGAAAGTGACAAGAATATCCGTGAGGTGAAAAATATCGTTTATTTCAAATTATTCTATAACTTGGAAGAAAACAAAATTCAAATAAGATTCTCAAAAACATCACCCTCTTGGTCCAAGCATTTTGTAGCCCGCTTGCAAACACTCCTAGTGACTCTGGCAATCATAACTCGAAAACGCGATGTTCAATTGTTTTTCTGTTTTCATCGTTTTATTCAGCGGAAAAAATACTACTACTGCTAATTTAACCGATTTTGTAGATCCAAAAATAACGAAGTTAGCAATAGTGCCGACTTAACTTTGAAGACCCTGTATAGTCATAGTGTTTATCTACGGCCTACGCCGACTTCTAATTTAATGTAGGTAGGGGAGGTGATTTAAACATGAAGGGAAAAATTATTCTATCCCTTTTAAAGGCATTATGATTTCTTTTTAGGGTTCCGTACCTCAGAATGAAAAAAACGGAACTCTTATAGAATCATTCTCGTGTCTGTCCGTCTGTCTCTCTGTCTGTCCGTCCTCTCCCATTATCTCCAAAACTACTAAACCTTAAATTTAGAAAAAAAGAAGGAATATAGGGCCTTGCGCATAGTTTACAGGAAAACCTAAACGAAAATCCTGTCTTTATTAGGGGGCAAATTAGAAAATAAAAAAAAACATTTTTCAAAATGCATCATGTGACATATCAAATAAAAGGACTCGTTATGAGGAATACAATTTTTTTTATATAATTTTAAAATGCATAGTTTAAAAGATATTAAAGAAAATATACGAAAATCGAGCAATCCCCCTCTTTATCTCCGAAACTAACGAACTTAAAATTTTGAAAAAAATAGAGAATATAGAGCCCACTCATAGTTTACAGGAAAACCTAAACGAAAATCCTCAGTCTTTAAATTCCCACGGGAAACGGAATAGTACGAAACGCGAGTCCGACTCGAACTTGAGCGGTTTTTAGAAGTCAATTCAATTTTAGAAGTCAATATTTCTGACACATCCAGCTGGGTGTCTCAAGACGTGTAAATGCGACTTAACACTTAGAATAAAGGGTCATACCGAGGTTGATAGTGTCTTGTGATTCCGCCCTGTTATATCATAAGACAGGGATTATCACGAGGCTGATGAGAATGCGGTTGACACACATTATACAAGTTCAAAGCATCCATTGCGGGTTGAGGTCGTAACGAACGACAATACATACAATAATTAAACTGTTTACTACACCATTTAATGTAGTTTCCTACTTGAAAGTACCGGTAATTAATAATAATAATGATATAATACATTGATATCAAAACAGTCACATGATGAAAGAAGCTTTACTTTATACAGACTTATATTAGAAGCAAAATATTAAGCCGGATTATTCATGTAATTACTAAATGTATATCGATGAAAATAAACAACGCAACTGATATTCTATAGGTACAGATATAAAAATAGCAAGAATGGGGATTAAAAACCAAATACTCGTATTCATAAAATTTACCAAATTTTATTGCCCATACAGTTAAATTGTTCGCCCGATTAGGTAAAGTATCGCAATTTTTTATATCATCAAATTGATGCTTAAGTTAGCATTAGTGTTTAGAAACACTCATCGGAAATGACGTAACATTACGATGCAGCACTGGAAAAATTCATCTTCAAACCTATGTCATCGTCGGGATTTTAATCCGAAACTTCCACTATCGCGGTGGCATAGGTTTGAAAATGATTTTTTCCGGTGTTGCATCGTAATGTTACGTCATTTCTAAATACTAATGCTTTAAACATCAATTTTTATTTATTGGCAATTTTTTTAAAACGCCGTAAATAAATAAAGAAACAGATGCAAACAAATATGAAAAGTGTATTGAACACTACTTGTTTACTCTGATAATTATTAATAGAGACCTTCATTCTTCAGGTGTTACATATTTCCATTGCAAATGAAACAGTGAGAATATTTTTTTCATTTTTCATTTGTAAACGAAATATTTAACACCTAAAGATGTTAGATGAAATTATAGGGCTGTTTCAAAATAATTGGCAGCTTATTGGAGCGGAAAATCAATGGAACAATGTAAAGCCGCAGACACATAAAGTGCAAACATGAGCATACAACAAACGCAAATACATAGCATAAACGAAAAACACAGTTAATGCGTCCAAACAGTACCACACAGCGCATAGGACTACAGCATTTTCTGTTCGCTATTAGAGCGGTACATCAAAGAGATTTAGGAGGGGTATTTCATGTATTTATTGTTAAACCCGATAGAGATACTGAAAATAAAAATGTTTCTTTAATCTCTTTCTCAGTTGTCAGTTTGACAGTGTATACTGTATAGTGCACATAGTGGGGTTGCTTTTTAAGTAAAATAATTATTTCCAAAATGGACTTCACACACGATCAAATCTTTAAATTTTTAAAAATTTCGCTGACCCATAATCGGCGATTATATTTTATTTTTCCGTTTTTTTTTTTGATTAAACTTATTCATCACAACATACGTGGCACAAGAAATCATCATTTTATCGTCAGTATCGCTTATTTCGAAAAAAATACAACCACTTTGCTCAAATACCGAAATTGAACTGCGAGTTCACCTTCATAGACAACAGTAAAATCAAATATACTAAATGCAATGTGGACGGTGGTTATATGTTCCCTGTCAAATATTTGAAAACACGACATTGATTCAAGCGTATGTTTGCATACTATGTGTCCGCGCCTTAAAGCATACGCGTTCCATGCATATAAAAACTATGCAGCTTGTACTACAGGTATAAGTGATTAGTCACTACCAAATATTTTGAAACTGTACTATATCCGTGTTCGATAAAATATTGATAACACGGTCACACGATCGACTACATTATATACATACAATTATTGTACAACATAAATCATTAATATAAATCAATATAGGTGTTTATACGGCTGAATTGCAATTGAAAATTTCTGTTGGAAAGCAGCCAATTATATAATTGATTCCAAACATATCGGAAAAAATCATTTTACCAACCAAAGTCACAATCAGGATTCTAATCTGAACTTTTCCACTTTCGCGGCGAAATGAGCTTACAATTACTCAACCGTGACATGATTACTAATCTAACATTCTCCTTATATGCTTCGGAATCAATTGATTTTTATTTTTGAAATATTTTTTTCTTTCATGATGAGCTCTCACTAGTACGAATATTCATATCTACAACCTAGCTATAATGAATTAACACTCGCATGTAGTGAACATCAATTGATCCCGAAGCATAATATAAGGAGAATGTTAGATTAGTAATCCTGTCACGGTTTTGTAATTTTAAGCTCATTCCGCCGCGAAAGTGAAAAGGTTCAGGTTAGAATCCTGACTGTGACTATGGTTGGTAAAATGATTTTTTCCGACATGTTTGGAATCAATTATATAATTGGCTGCTTTCCAACAAAAATTTTCATAACATTAATGTTTAAAAACAATCGATTTGCGTTTCTGATTTATATTAACGTGAAATTATTAATAAGATCAGCTGTATTGTTATTTAAGTCGTATTATTGACAAGAAAAGATTTTTATTTTTGAAATATTTTTTTCTTTCATGATGAGCTCTCACTAGTACGAATATTCATATCTACAACCTAGCTATAATGAATTAACACTCGCATGTAGTGAACATCAATTGATCCCGAAGCATAATATAAGGAGAATGTTAGATTAGTAATCCTGTCACGGTTTTGTAATTTTAAGCTCATTCCGCCGCGAAAGTGAAAAGGTTCAGGTTAGAATCCTGACTGTGACTATGGTTGGTAAAATGATTTTTTCCGACATGTTTGGAATCAATTATATAATTGGCTGCTTTCCAACAAAAATTTTCATAACATTAATGTTTAAAAACAATCGATTTGCGTTTCTGATTTATATTAACGTGAAATTATTAATAAGATCAGCTGTATTGTTATTTAAGTCGTATTATTGACAAGAAAAGATGTTCTTCGAATCTATTTCATTCAACATACATCAATTTTAACCAAGAATAAATTCAAATCTAAATTTCCACAGAAATCAGTGAGATAGAAAGTAATGAATATACACCAAGCGTAAAATATTTAAATTAAACAGGGTTCGGTAAACACGATTCTTAGCAACGTTACTCTTTCACAGTATTATTATTTTATTAGTGAATTTGCCATAATATGGCACATTACACTATTGGCGTCGGTCGGATGGCGGGACCTAGGGGTCGGACCAAAATTTCTCGACGTTTCATACCCTCCTGAACAATTTGGCACCATTTTTGGAAATGTTTATGTATGTATATTAGTATACCTATATTAGTATGTATATACATTATATAATTACGGGCAATAACTTTAGAAAAACTTGATTGATTTTAACTAAATTTGGTACACAAGTTGGAATCTATCACCGCACGGAACCTATTTAAAATGGGTCTAATTGGACCATTCTAAAGGTAGTTTTTAGAGGTTGAAAAAGTTTTTGGGTCCAAAAACACCGAAAAAATTTTCAGAATCGTTTCAAAATCGAGATTTAACCCTTTAGTAAAGATTAAAATGTGTTGCTAAAATTTAAATAAAATCGGCCCGTCAGGACCCGCTTACAAATTTTATGGAAACACTAGTTTGCGAATAAAGATTTACTTATACTGAAATTGGATTGAATTAATAATAATATTAAAAGAAAAATATTATTATTTTAAGGGATGTATTAAGGAGTTAAAATTTTTATTTTATCAAAAAACGAACTCAAGTTCAAATAATAAAGTTACAATGCCTGTATTAGTAACTACACTATATTTTCGGCAGGGTTTAGCACTGCGACCCGAGTTTTTTTATTTTCATTATTAGCCTTACGTAATAATATTATATTTAGTATATAATATGGCATTTACTAAAATATTGGTGTCCGCCGGATGGCGGGACCAAAAAATCTCGAAGTTTCACAACATTTTGAGCGACGTGTTACTATTTTTGCAAATGTTCAAAATTTGGTACACCGCATGAAGCCTATTGAAAATGGGAGCAATCGAACCATTTTAAGTGTTGTACGTATAGAGGTCGAAAACAATTTTTGGGTTAATCAAAAACGCCGAAAAAATTAGCAAACTTTCCTCTAAACTTTTATAATGAACCGGTTTAAATAAAAATTGTATAGGACCATTCCGTAAACATTCTGAACCCAACGGCGTCGAAACTATTCAAATCGAGAAGTTATAGCTGAACAGTGAACAACTATAAAAAAATATATACCTACAGGTTATGTCGAATTGATACCTAACCTGTTTTTTTGGAAGTCGGTCAAAAATTGATTAGAAAGACTTTAAGGGGTATTTTTTTTATTTTCTCCAGACATTTAAATACTAAAATACATAATTTGCATTTTAGTGTTTAAATGTATCCATTAAGTAAAGTCTGGAGAAAATAAAAAAAATTGTATTTTTGTGTATTTGCTGATATAATATTATATCGACAAATTTCTACACTGTTACTAGGTTTTTTTTGCTTTGTTTTTCAAAGAATAAAATGGAAAAACAGTCCAAAAATTGTGCCAAAAACCATTTGTAAAAAAACAAAATAAATAAAAATGTATTCTTTTAATTAAGTGATTAAAATAAACTAAACAAACACGATTTTCAATTTCAATAAAGAAAATAAATATTGATCGAAAAGTTGACAATAAAAAAATGAAAATCTGGCAAAGTGTTTTACCTGCAGCACATTCCCGGAAATTTTATCAACTGCTAAAATTTAGTACTACTAAAGTAAATTTCCCAAATTTGTGTGAGTCTAAACTATCAATTTCGTTCCACCGTCATAAGAGCTATATATGTATAATACGTAAGTTTTAAATTTAACTGAATAACACAGGAAAGTTTTATTGTCTGGTTCTAGCAGGACAAAAAATTGTCAGTCTGCAACTACCTTAAGAAGTCTTGAATTTATCATTTTTACAATAAAGAAAGTTTTAAATTGTAAGCTAAGATAGTGAAGACGTGTGTCATATCAGATCTCTTTAATTGAAATCAAATAGGAAAGGGACCAATAACCCACAGTACCTAACACCTACTCAGTCTAAACAGGGTATTGTTCTATTGTGACGGATCTACAAAAGAACAAGTTTTCTTTATCTTCAATTTTATTAAATTTATTTTCTAAGAAATAACTAGTCCTTTTCAAAGATGCATTTTTGTCTTATTATTTATTTATATTTCTTTTTTGATAAAGTAGTCGTTTTATCTTTGAAGATCATACTTTAGTAGATTTAAACAATACGTTCTTTATTGTGAATCATCTCTACTGGGAATAAATCGTCTTACTTCATGTTTCACATCGCTGTTTCCAATCATATTTTTCTGTGCATTACCATCTTTATAATAGAAATCTCTAGCTATTTCAGTGGCTTTTATCTAACATTTACGCATACAAAATTTATCCTCATTTGAATTTATCAAATGGGAGGGGCTTTAAAAACATGGTGGAGTTAAGGGAAAAATTTCAATAGTTGCTATAGTTTTATAGTTTAAAAAAATATAAATACATAGGTGATTTTTTAATTCATAAATACCGTTTCTTCACATTTCAAAAGAAAATAATTTGCTGGAAAGTAAGTTTTACAGGGAACTGATAAAGTTTAATGCATAGCCATATAGAGTGTTTTGTCACGATATTAGAAAACGTCGTGGATTCCATTTTCGATAAACTATTTGTTTATTTGACTTGTTTTATTTTTGTAATAAAGAATTTTACGATAAATTTACACTGTTAGCATGTAAATTTTTCACTTATTCGAGTAAAATTTTCTACCACCAGATGTCATATGCCCATTTGACAGATCCCAATCTTGTTATTGGTATAGGTGCATGTGAAATTCTGAACAGTAATAGTTCAGCTGAGAGTAGCATCCTGCAACTTTTAATTACCTACACCGTTAATTACACGGCAATAGTATTATTGATAATTGGTGATTGAGTAAAAATCCAGATAATGAAGGTATTAATTATTTATTTTATATAAATGCTTTATATATATATATATATATATATATATATATATATATATATATATATATATATATATATATATATATATATATGTTAACAGTATAGTAAATTTGTTGCAGCCCTATTCATCACTATTGCAAAAATATAATATAATATTTCCCCCAAAACACCAAGACAATAAATTTAAAACTTATAAGGCAAACGTTATACGAATGCGCGACAATATTTTAATTTATTGTGTTGAATGTTGATGTTAAGAGCAAGTTTATTTTGGGCATCACCGTCAAGTACCAGAAAAGCTTTTAATAGGTAATATTTATTAAAATAGGAATAGTTCGCTTGAAAGGACATATCACAAAATATGTACAGCATCTTAAGAAATTTTTTTTAGCTAAAATCACGTGCTCAGCGACAATGACTATATACACGTGTAGTTATTGAACAATTAATACTTAGAACTGTGCTGGCTTGAGAACGCAAAGTAATCGATTATTTTGATATAAATAACAATGACATTTGGTGAGAGAGGATAGATGTTAGTACAACGTCACTATGTCCGTCGAAGTAATAAATTATAGTTAATAAATTGTATATAAGATTAATAAAATAAAATAATGAATAAATTGATAAAGTTATTTATTTTCTAAATTATATAAAAAGAACCTATATAAAAACCAAAACTATTACACACGATTCTAGATTAATGATGGAAGTATATTATACTATAAAAATATTAAATAGGTATAAAAATAAATATCACAATTAATAAAGAAAATTATTTAATTTACAAAATACAGATGAATCTCAATAATAAAGAAATTAAGAAGTGAAGTTTATTATAAAAATATGGTTATGTTTATAGTATTATATGTACTTTACAAAACTCTTGTAGTGTATACTAAAATAACCAAGATCGTCGAGATGATGTTGTTTATATTTATACAGCGTTATTCATTATACATCATCAGCTTAGAGCAGAAACGTCATGTTCATATTGAAAACTTGTTAAGAAAAATGTTCACTTAACTTTTAATTAATTTTCTACTTCGGTAGTTCACTTTGCCTTCACTCACAGTAAACTTAAGTTTTAGCAAATTCAAGGAGGCTATCTGATGATGGTCATTCAAAGTTCTTCAATTAATAGTCAGTTCAGACTACAGATACGTAGTTGTACAAATAAAAGCTTTGTTCCACCAACGAGTTTGGACTTGTATGCGCTTTCACTGTATAATGCAAAAATATGTTTTTTTTAATACTTTTACAATGTCCTCACAAAATTTTGTTTTAGATTCTAGATCTACGTTTTGTACAATCAATTTAAAAATAAAAAAACCGGTCAAGTGCGAGTCGACTCACGTAGAGAGGGTTCCGTACTATTAAGATTTAGGAATTTCGTTCAGGTTTTGCTGTAAACTATGAGTGAGGCCCTAGATTCCCTATTTTTGTCAAAATTTTAGGCTCTGTAGTTTAGGAGATAAGGGGGGGAGGAATGCTCAATTTTCGTATATTTTCTTTAATATCTTTTAATGTACCTATGCATTTTAAAATTATAAAAAAATATATATTTGTATTTCTCATAACGAACCCTTTCAATTGATATGTCACATGAATATGATACATTTGAATTTTTTTTTTATTCTACTTTGCCTCCCAAAATAGACTTAGGATTGTCGTTTAGGTTTTCCTGTAAACTATACTTGAGGCCCTATATTTTCTTCGAAATATTAGGCTCAGAAGTTTCGGAGATAAGGGGGGTGGGGGTTAATTGGACGGACTGACAGACACACGAGAGTGATCCTATATCTAAGTGTTCCGTTTTTTCATTCTGAGGTACGGAACCCTAAAAGTGATTGCTAGTATTAATAAAAACATACCAGCCAATTGGACTACTGAATAGTCCTCGCATGTTTGTGGAGAACGATTATAATATAATTATATAATATAATATATTATACTCGTATAGGTATTGTAGATTATAGATGCTCGACTCTGGAGAACGGAGGAATATTGGTGATTAATTAACTATAAATTGTTTATACCTACTTAAGTTTACTATAAAACGGACTTATATTCAGTAATCAGTTTCTGACACGAATTTCATCTATAAATCTAGATCTAAGAATAGAGAACTCCATTTAGTTGAAAAAAAATGATATTCCTAAATCTAGATTTACAGCTGAAAGATGTATCAGAACCCAGCATAAGTATTGGAATATGGACATTTGTTAATAGACATACCTAGATAGGATATCCTTATCCTTACTAATAATTTAAATGCGAAAATAACTTTGTCTGTCACTCTGTCTGTCTGTTACCTTTTCACGCCTAAACCGCTAAATATAACGCTAATTCCTGTATGTTTTTATATCCTACAAATAATTCGGAAATTATTAAGGTTACAAATTCTTTTAAAAACAGTCAGTAGGGTATGATGAAATACCAATAATTGTCTTGAAAAGTTGTATGTCAATATTATCCGACACCTTTGTATTTATAATAAATAAAATTTTTCAAACAGGTGAATTTCCTGAGCAGCTTAAAACAGCAGTCATAAAACCGCTTCACAAGAAAGACAATAAACATAATGTTAAAAACTATCGTCCAATATCATTACTATCGGTAATTGCTAAACTTGTTGAAAAAATCATGTGTGATCGATTGAATCACTACTTTGCAAAAAATGACATCTTAAATGTAGCCCAACATGGCTTTCGAAAAAAACTATCAACCACAACGGCATGTTTTGAGCTCTCAAAATTTATAACAAAAAATTTGGACGACTCTAAAATTGTAGTAGGTCTGTTTTTTGATTTAAGTGCTGCTTTTGACACTGTAAATCATCAGCATCTATTAAAAAAACTTTGCAGAATGGGCATTCGAGGTCTACCGAATAATTTAATCAAAAACTATTTACAAAACCGTACAATGTATGTAAAAATCAAAAATCAAAAATCTGAAACAAAACAATTAACGGTCGGCGTTCCTCAAGGTAGCAATTTAGCTCCTCTATTATTTATTTGCTTCACAAATGATCTCCCGGATCATATAACTGCCGAAAAAATTATCATGTATGCTGATGATATTACAGTGTTAATAGCAGCATCATCTTACTACGAAGCTGAACAAAAAACACTATGTATAATTGATCAATTTTCAAACTGGTGCTTAAAGAATCAATTAATTGTTAATCTAGATAAATCAAATTATATAGTGTTCAAAATAAAAGACAATGTCAATACATATCAAAATTTTCTGACAGGAAATATAAAGAAATGTAACACTGTGAAATTTCTAGGACTTAATGTAGATTATAAATTGAAATGGATTGATCATATAAATTTACTCTGTAAAAAATTAAATAAACAGTACTACTTAATAAGATTACAAAAATCATACTTTGATCAAAACAATTTAGTAGTAATATACTACGCCTTCACCTATAGCTCATTAAAATACGGTATTATAAACTGGGGACGATCAACTGAAGTGGAGAGAGTTTTCAGAATCCAAAAAAAAATAATACGGCAAATTTTCAACTTGCAATATAGGCAATCCTGCCGGGGTATATTTAAAGAGCATAGAATGCTTACCTTATATGGTATATATATTTTTGAACTTCTAAAACATATGCATTCACTAAATTGCTTTGATCAAAATATAGAGAAATACTATAATACTAGAAAAAATAGCTATATCATTCCGCACAGAACAACATTTTTCGAGAAAGGGGCGATTTATACCGGCTTAAAAATATTTGAGAAACTACCAAACAAAATAAAAACTGAAAAGAATTGCAAAAAATTTGGTAATTCATTAAAGGAATTCATAATAAATAGGGAGCCCTATTCTGTACATGAGTTTTTGTAATACTTTTTTTGTAATATTTTTGTAAGCGTAAATAAGTGTTTTCACTAATTGTAATTTTTGTTTGACGTATTGTATCCCAGATGGGCTCAGCAATAAATAATTATTCTATTCTATTCTATTCTATTCTATTCTATTCTATTCTATTCAAATTTCGATAAAATTTGGCAAGGAAATAGAGTGCATCCTGAGGAAGGACATAGGCTACTTTTTGTCTCAAAAAAACCGGCTTCGTCGAGTGAAAAAAATAATCTCTGGAACTACTCAACCGATTCTAAAAAATTCTTTCGCTTAAAGAAAGCTACGCAGGGGGAGAGATTTACGCGGGGGGCAGGGGGATAATTTTTTGCGGGGGGCTAATAAATCATAAATTCTTATCTCTGGAACTACTAAACCGATTCTAAAAATTCTTTCAAAAATTCGACTGATGACCAGTCCTATACTTCCCACCTAGTAAATATTTGCAAAAAATAAACACTTTTTTTTTTATTCTTTGACTAGGCCCAAATAACCTTAGCTGTTGGTGGTCTTTAAAACACAATTTAATTTTTATTCTTTGAAAAAAGCATGGCCCTCTTTTTTGTTTGGTGATCTACTGATGGCTAGCTTAATATAGCAAAAATCATGGTTACCTTGATTTACGTACAATTTTTATTTTTTTTAGTAAAATATTTTTTTTCTCGAAAACTATACATTTTAGAGAAAAAAAATATTTACATTTTTTTCATATTATAACATCTAGAATTCATTTATATTTTTTTTTACCTATGTTAATACGTGACATTGAGGACGTTTTTTTGAATATCTCAGGATCCACTGAACCGATTTGACTCAAAATCTAATCAGATCTAAGTTAAAGGCTGATAAACACAATAGAACAATCGGCATGCCCGTATGTTGTTCCGTTCTTAAGATATCGAAGGCGAAAAATTGACCACACACATACACACACACATACACACACACACACACACACACACACATACACACACACACACACACACATACAGACATCAGTCAGAAAATGATCTTAAACGATTGCTAGGGTCTCAAAACGTGAAAATCTGTTAAAATCTCGAATTATTTTTTTCGGACTAAATCCATTACTTCCCTACCATAGTAGAGGTGGGAAGTAATAATAGAAAGCTACGCAGGGGGAGAGATTCTCGCGGGGGAATAACAAATTAACAATATACTAAATATACGTGAGCGGAGCAATGGGGGACCGCTATTAAATCGTAATTTCATACCACCCGGGTGAAACCGGGACGGGCCGAAAAACGTTAAAACCAAAGGTGGACTATTTATATATCATTCTATAGTAACAATCAGCATATCTCTTATTTTAAAGTTTTTAAGTACACTGAATGTTAGTTTATAATAATAAATGTTTTTATCCTCTTTCCACAATACGAATGCACTTTCATTGGCGTAAATCTAGAAAATCTTTTCAGATATAAATAAGAAATGTTCATGGTTTTTTAAGTAACACATTTAAAAAGTTAAAAAAATAATACAAATTCCGCTATTGCTTCTATTATTATTGCACAATTTTTGGATGAATGAAATTTTCCAAGAATTATTCAATAAATCGAACAAAGATTCTAAAACAATATAATTTTGTACAATACAGCGGATTTAATTCGGATTTATAATCTCATTAGTTACGAGTATAATTTAAAATCCTCAAGAGTATATCCCCCTATATTATTAAACGAGTAAATCTTGTATATATGTTTCTATGTTTCTATGTATCTATGTACCTATATAAATATTTTCTCGAAAACGGCTCTAACGATTTTGATCAAATTTACCGAAAAGGGGTTTCGGGGGGCAAAAAATCGATTTAGCTAGGTCTCATCCCTGGAAAAATTCGTTTTCCTATCGATTTTATCATTTTTAAAAACGGATTTTTAACCTTTCAAAACATTGTAATATCGTGAGTAGGCTTTGGAGAAAACAAACTACTTTCATTATTTATATGTCAAAATACTCTGACAGAATTTTTAACTTATTAAAATAATCCGTGAACTATTTGTATAGTAAAAAAAAACAACAATAAAAACTAAACATAATTATGTAAGTAATTTTAACTAATATTTAAATAAATAGGTAAGTATGTTATTTTTATATTACCTATATAAAATATAAGTATATTATGTACGTTAAATATAGTATGACGTATAATCTTACCTAGACTTAACGATTTTGATGAAATTTACAGAATGAGGATTTTTTGGGGTGAGAAATCGATCTAGGTAGGAATTTTGGTCCCAGAGGGGAGCAATTAAAAAAAGGGGTTTTTTGCTTATAACTCGGTCAATTGTCAGATCGATTCGAAGCCTATTTCTACATAGATTTTATATAATATATCACATATAATAGTGATATATATATACACATAGGTATTTAAAATATTTAACAGAAACAATTATTTTAAATTATGTTTCAGAAATAAATTCGTTTCGGAATAATATTCTGAGAAAATAATATCTCACAGCATACAAGTAGTACTTTTATTGAACTCATCCGAGCAAAGCTCGGCACCCAGATATTTATGTGTATATACGCGTATGAAATCTATAAACATTTTAAACAGGGAACGATAAAAACAATCCGTAATAAAATAACAAAGAAGTTGTAATGTCCGGTAAAATCGCTATTGTTGCAGTTTCAGTCTAAGAGAAAGGTGACTGCCAACTCCCAAGGGTGCTGCTATGTTACACCTTTGAAACTACCTTCGTACTGTCGCAGTCTTCTCCATCGTACTTATGTGTTATAAAGAACATACAGAGTGGAACATTATAAATTTTACAGTTAAATTCATCGCATGATTAAAGTATCGCAATTATTAATATATTTTTTGCCACACCCACTACAAAATAGCTACTTTCGATGTATGAATAGCGGCCTTTAATGAGTCATTTAACAGCCAAGTGTGCGGAAAGTGTTCTATTTTCCGCGCTAGTATGCGGAAAATAACGGTTGCCATAGCAACTTCTGTTTATTCGCTCTACACGCCTGTGTGCGCCTCTTATTACTTACTTGCACGAACTTCACGGCACGCTATGGAAGAAAAGGTTTATTTTTATTTATTGTAGATTATAGACGCGTCGACATCTAAGGTCATTAGCGTCTTTTCAACTACATTAAATAACACTAACTTAAAACTAAATAACATCACAAAACATCCATGAGCGCAGGTGGGATTCGAACCCACGGCAGTCCAGTCTAGAGGTTGCAGCGACGCAAATGAACTGTCCGAATTTTTTGAAAATGAAGTGAAAACTAGGTATTTTGTAGTGAGTATGGCAAAAAATACCATATAATATGTCTCGTACGTAATGATATTACGGCTCGCGTGATTGTAAAAACTCGCTATCGCTCGTTTTTACATACTGTCATTACTCGTCGTAATATTGTCCATTACGTATCTGGACATACAATCTACTGATACAAATTAATGTTTAAAGTTTCGAGTTAAGAGTTCTGACGGTGACATAGGTTTGAAAAATGAATTTTTCCAGTGTTGCATCATGATTACGTCATTTTCGATGGATGTTTCAAACACTAATGCAATTCATTTGTATATATTATATATTTTGTTATCGTTTTCGAGCATTTTAATAATAAATAAAAAAAATCAACAACGATCATATCTTATTATGTGACATTTGTTAGACTTTGATTAAATAACATTTATTTTGGAATTATCAAAAAATAATCAAAGCTAAAAAACACAAAAAAATTAGAATCGAAAAGTGTATTTTTTCAAACTCATTCAAATTTTTATTTTTGAGATTTCTCAAAATCCACTTGATCGATAAAGTTCAAATTTTTAGAAAATCTAAATTGAGTAAAACTTTTTTGAATGCCGCAAACCCGATCTCAATCGGTCGATCCGTTCAAAAGTTATTCAAGGTTTACATACATACATACAGCCATCCACTTGGAAATAGAATACCTTCCTAGGACCTCAAAACGTCGAGATCTGTTGAAAACTCGATTTTCGAAAATCGGACAGAAACCAATAACTTCCCGATTTTTTTAAAATTTACAATTTTCTTAGCGGGAAGTTAAAAATGTATTTTTTTTAATGTGCGCAATAGGAGAGAAATGAGCATGAACGAGAATACTACATCCAGAAATAGAACTATGTGCTGAGAAATGAAGCCTGAGATTGTATGTTTACGTGATGAGGGTGGGAAAGAACAGATGGTATTTTAGGATTATTAAATGGATTCCAGAAAGAATGAAAAAGAAAGAAAGGTCAAAATGCTCACGGAATGTGGAGTAACAAACATCATGAGAATTAGAAGAAGATATCTTTGGCACAGAAGGTTGGCGGTTGGGTATTTGTAGACGCTAGTATAACCCGAATGATAGATGATGAAAAAATAAATTTTATGTGATAGCCTGGGTAATATGCATCAATAAACATATTTTCTCTTGATTATATATTTTTATTCAGTTCCGGCTATTATATTGAATACTTAAACTACCCTTTGAAAGTATTTATATAAGATATAAATGGAAAAAGATACCAAATAACAACCTTATGGTCACATACTTAAACTATATTAATAGTCATTTCTTTTACACTGCAAACATTCAATAAAACAGAAACACAACAATACATAAAACTTGAGCCAACAAATTGACAATCTATTATAGATCCATGATAGTTTCAATAAAGGTAACTGTCAACTGAATGAGTTTCTTTTTTGTCTGGACATCCAATATAACCGATTGAAAGTTTCAAGTCTCCGAAGGTTGACTGATTGCCTGGGACTTCAGTGAACCGAAATATAGTTAGTATGTCTCACCTAAGCCAGCGGATAAGAATGCTGAGTGAGTATTAGATATCGAAACAGGGGTGAAAAAAATACAATTTCGAACGTGTTTACGGTAAACAATAATTAAAATACATGAATTAAATTTTTAGTTTCTCTCTGGTAGGTATCTAACTATTCAAACAAAAAATAAACAAGCCGTGAGGTGGGTCGTTTATTAGGACTAAAGTGCGACCCTTGAGGTCCACACGACGAACTTCCCAGTTTGATAAATATTTAATAATAATAATTAAATTAGATATTACACAGAAAAGTAATCATTTTAATCATTAAAACATCAATAATTAAAAAAAAAAAAACGGCTGAACCGATTTTTATAAAATTTATGTCGGATCAAAATGACGTTAACACGCCTCGATTGACACCCTTACGAAGTCGATATAATTTTTTATTCGCGAGATATTGTGTAAAATCTACTTTTTTGGAGGTTATTTGGTTAAGAAAAAAGAACGGCTGAACCGATTTTAAAAAAATTCCTTTCAGATCATATTTACGTTAATACGCGTCGATTGGCACCCCAACGTAGTCGATATCATTTTTCGTTCTCGAGATTTCGTCTTAGAAAGAAATGGACACATACATACGTACGTACGTACGTACGTACGTACATACGTACACACACACACACACACACACAGACATCTTTCTAAAAGTAGTGTAAAAATAGTGTAGTGACCTTGAAACATAAAAATTTTTTTTCCTTTTTGATTTCGATTTTCGGACCCATTACAATAACTTCCAATGGGAAGTTAATAACTGATAATATGGTTTTAATATTTGATTTTTTTATGTACCTAGATCATTTTTAGTTCGAAACTTTCTCTATGAAACAAATAAGTAGTAATTAAAAACAAGTTTACAATAATATATAGGAAAAGCAATATTTTTTAACTTCCCGATATAGAAAATTTTCAAAAATTCGGCTGGTTATTGGTTTCAGTCCGATTCTCGAAAATCGAGTTTTCAACAGATCTCGACGTTTTGAGGTCCTAGGAAGCTATTCTGACCATTTTGGGATGGACGTCCGTGTGTGTAGGTATGTAAACATAAGATATCTTTGGAACGAAACGATCGATTTGGACTATCAATACAGAGATCGAAGTGTTTATCAAAACTTTGATCTGATTAAATTTTGAGTCCAATCGCACGAGTGGTTTGAGAGTTATAAACCCAAAAACGTAATTTTTTTTTTTATTTTGAATTATTTGAAAACTACTCGTGCGATTGGGCTCAAAATTTAATCAAATCTAAGTCGTGAATAGCTCTTTCAATTGCCACAAGATTCATTAACATTGGTCAATTGGTTCACGAGATATCGCACGACAAAAATTATTGTTTTTTATTTTATTTTATTATTGTTTTTAACTAAATTTTGTTTTCTTATAGTTAGTGAAGAAAATATTAGTTTTGAGCTTGTCGAGCTGAAAAATATTATTTTTTTTACGTTTTCTTTAATTTATATAATAATAAAGAAAATGTAATAACGTTTCCGAGCTCTTTTAGCTCGAAAACAGCGGGAAGTTCGGGTTGGCTCGCAGGATCAACCAGTTTCCAAATTTTTGTACTTCTATACGTTCCGATATATTTAAATTGTTTTTAATAAAAAAATGTTAGGTAGGTATATAAAGTGTCATATTAAAAAATTTAATTAATGTAATTCGAACAAGTTATTTTTTGAAATTAATTACTTTTGTGCCCAAAAACTGTATTGTAATAAAAAAAGAAATTAATCTCACAATTAATATGCTTTCTTTTCCTTTATCGATCACGGCTAAGTTTACACATTAATGCTGAGTTGCAGAAAGCATTGTCAAAAAAATTGATTAGACAATGACCTTAGATTTGATCTTTGATCATATAATATACAATTTTTATACATGCAGGAGCAAATTCCCTGTCATGTAGAACATTACATTGTACTCGCATAAAAACAAATGATTGATCTACTTAGAAAAAAATCGCTTTTCAAGCTAAATTTTGATCAATACGCGTAGAAAAATGTTTTTTCGAAGTGGAAATAGCACAAAAAAACTATGCTAAACGTTAAATACAGTTTAAAAAAATGTCGTTTCATTATTTCAATTATTTTTCTTAGTCACAATCTAAGGTTATTGTCAAATCAGATTTTCTGACAATGCTTTTTGTAACCCATCATTTATAGTAGGTATACCTATATTTAGTTGCAACTCTGTTCAGAAATTTCCAACCTATCTCTATTCTCACATACGATAGAGATTGTCAGTCTGAACTTTCTGTGACATGGTTCAAATGAAACTGTTTATCATCAGAGGCTTCTTATTAAATGTCTGAAGAGTTCAAATTATTCATATTACAGAAAACGTTAAAAATCAAATCAGTGATATCGAACCATTTGTGAGTTTATTACTTACATAATATATTTACAAGAAATTTGTTCACTTCAAATGTGTGATATCTGAACACATCGTTTTATATCTTTACATAGTATAAAATGAAGTCGCTTTCCGCGTCTGTCTGTCTGTTTAACCGCTAACTCCTCTTAAACCACGCAACGAATTTTGATGCGGTTTTCACCATCAGTTAGATAATTTTTCACGGAAGGTTTATATAATATATAGCGAACGAGCGAAGCGAGTGAATAATGTAATTCCTAAACCACGCAACGGATTTTGATGCGGTTTTCTCCATCAGTTAGACAATTTTTCACGGAAGGTTTATATATAGCGAACGAGCGAAGCGAGTGAGTAGTGTATTGCACCCGGGCTTTCTTAACACCCGGGCGAAGCCGGACGGGGCCGCTAGTTCAATATAATAAAATTATTGTTTTTTTAATCAATAAATAGTATATACATTAAAAATTTCAGTCTACAGTTTCGTTTTCTTGCGAGTTTTTGGAGTATTTTGTAGAACACCTAGGCAGAGAAACCTATTTCCGGAATATTCGTCTGTCTGTTTATATCAGCATCACTGGAGAACAGCTGAATTGATTTCGATGAAACGTGGTTTGTTATCAACTAATATCCAAACTGAAATAAGATTCTTTTTATTCGGCTATACGTATGGGTTAATATAAGACTTATACTATCAAAATTGGCAATTATACGGGGGCGAAGCCGCAGGTAAACGCTAGTACTTAATATAATTAAGACCGGCATTCACTTACGCCGCGCTGTGCCTCACCGCGCTGCACTTTATGAAGCAACAAAATGGTACTCTGATAATTAATATGTGCTTTAACGTAACTAGTTCCATTTATATGGCGCAATGATGTGAAACAGAGCGCAACGTAGATGAAAAAAATATTTGAAAGGAATTATTAAAAACAAAACTGCATCTCTAACTGACAAACATAACGGGCTGATAGCAATTTTGGATCGACAACCAATTTTTAGGAGATAGCTAGTTAAAATTTTCACAGGTTGTGTATTGTTTTGGAATGAATCCTGGCAAATAATAAGAAGAATTATCTGTTTATATCTAGATTCGTTACTAGAAAAGATAGTTTTACGAAAGTATAGGTTTGTCTAATTTTATATAAGTAATATCAAGAACAGTGAAATACTACCACAGACATGTAGATTGTAAGAGGATTCTGTAGAAATACGGGTACTAAATGTAGAATGTTAATTACTTATACACAAATGACGTAATTAGTGGCAAAGGTGATCATGCATGCATGTGTTTATATATTATATAATGTGTGTATGTGTGTGCGTGTGCCTACATGGTAAAACCAGTTATGTCGAATTTGTGGTATATAAAATTAATAACGATTTAGCCATTTAAATCAAATAATAATAATTCATTTCGTCGCACCGTAAAATGGTGAAAAGTGATTTTTTACCTAAAATAGAATTATTTGCAACTTATGGCGTTAGAATGATAAAAAAATACAAGAATCACAAACAGGGGTAGTTTATTTGTATATTAATAGAGAGTGAGTCATGTACTTATACTTCACTATTTATATAAGTTTAAGTGTATATTATGTGTATAATGTATAATATGTGTACGAGTATAAGTGCATGAGTCAATAAATTGGTGGTGTGAAGTTAGCCCCGCAACTTTCGAAAAAATGATTTTTTTTCGGAGTTCTGGATTCGTTTCCATGAGTTCTGGAGTTCTTTGTAGGTTTAAACAATAGTTCTGGCATTTATCTAGCGATTATTCGAACTTGAAAATATGAGGGGCTAGGTTCACTCTGCCCCCCAAAGTTGAAAAAATTCAATTTTTTTTGGAGTTCTGAGTAGCCCTCCAATAGTTCTGGAGTTCTTTATAGTTTTGAGCAATAGTTCCGTTCGTTAAAACGTACAAATTGAAAATTTAAAAGTTCATTTTGAAAAAAAATTGCCCAGCATTCCTCTAATTTTGCTTGGATCAAAAAAAGTCATTTGAAGTATCGCTAGAACTCTTGGAGGGCTACTCAGAACTCCAAAGAAAAAAATCGAAATTAAAAAAAAAAAAATTTTGTTATCGAGCTAGGTACCTAGCCCCTCAAAGTTGAAAAAAATCATTTTTTTTTGGAGTTCTGAGTAGCCCTACAATAGTTCTGGAGTTCTTTATAGTTTTAAGCAATAGTTCCGTTCGTTAAAACGGACAAAATGAACTTTGAAAATTTCATTTTGAAAAAAAAAATTGCCGAGCATTCCTCTAATTTTGCTCGGATCAAAAAAAGTCATTTGAAGTATCGCTAGAACTCTTGAAGGGCTACCCAGAACTCTGGAGAAAAAAATCGAAACAAAAAAAAAAATTTTTTTTGTCATCGGGCTAGGTACCTAGCCCCTCAAAGTTGAAAAAAATCAATTTTTTTTGGAGTTCTGAGTAGCCCTCCAATAGTTCTGGAGTTCTTTATAGTTTTTAGCAATAATTCCGTTCGTTAAAACAGACAAAATGAAAATTGAAAATTTCATTTTGAAAAAAAAAATTGCCCAGCATTCCTCTAATTTTGCTTGGATCAAAAAAAGTCATTTTAAGTATCGCTAGAACTCTTGGAGGGCTACCCAGAACTCTAGAGAAAAAAATCGAAACAAAAAAAAAAAAATTTTTGTCATCGGGCTAGGTACCTAGCCCCTCAAAGTTGAAAAAAATCAATTTTTTTTTGGAGTTCTGAGTAGCCCTTTAATAGTTCTGGAGTTCTTTATAGTTTTGAGCAATAGTTCCGTTCGTTAAAACGTACAAATTGAAAATTTAAAAGTTCTTTTGAAAAAAAATTGCCCAGCATTCCTCTAATTTTGCTTGGATCAAAAAAAGTCATTTGAAGTATCGCTAGAACTCTTAGAGGGCTACTCAAAACTCTAAAGAAAAAAATCGAAATTAAAAAAAAAGAAATTTTGTTATCGAGCTAGGTACCTAGCCCCTCAAAGTTGAAAAAAATCAATTTTTTTTGGAGTTCTGAGTAGCCCTCCAATAGTTCTGGAGTTCTTTATAGTTTTGAGCAATAGTTCAGTTCGTTAAAACGTACAAATTGAAAATTTAAAAGTTCATTTTGAAAAAAAAAATTGCCCAGTATTCCTCTAATTTAGCTCGGATCAAAAAAAGTCATTTGAAGTATCGCTAGAACTCTTGGAGGGCTACCCAGAACTCTGAAGAAAAAAATCAAAACAAAAAAAAACATTTTTTGTCATCAAGCTAGTACCTAGCCCCTCAAAGTTGAAAACATTCAATTTTTTTTAGAGTTCTGAGTAGCCCTACAATAGTTCTGGAGTTCTTTATAGTTTTTAGCAATAGTTCCGTTCGTTAAAACGGACAAAATGAAAATTGAAAATTTCATTTTGAAAAAAAAAATTGCCCAGCATTCCTCTAATTTTGCTCGGATCCAAAAAAGTCATTTGAAGTATCGCTAGAACTCTTGGAGGGCTACCCAGAACTCTGGAGAAAAAAATCGAAACAAAAAAAAAAATTTTTTGTCATCGGGCTAGGTACCTAGCCTCTCAATATTGAAAAAAATCAATTTTTTTTGGAGTTCTGAGTAGCCCTCCAATAGTTCTGGAGTTCTTTATAGTTTTTAGCAATAGTTCCGTTCGTTAAAAGGGACAAATTGAAAATTGAAAATTTCATTATGAAAAAATAATTGCCCAGCATTCCTCTAATTTTGCTCGGATCAAAAAAAGTCATTTGAAGTATCGCTAGAGCTCTTAGAGGGCTACCCAGAACTCTGGAGAAAAAAATCGAAAAAAAAAAAATTTTTTTTTGTCATCGGGCTAGGTACCTACTACCTAGCCTCTCAAAGCTGAAAAAAATCATTTTTTTTTGGAGTTCTGAGTAGCCCTACAATAGTTCTGGAGTTCTTTATAGTTTTTAGCAATAGTTCCGTTCGTTAAAAGGGACAAATTGAAAATTGAAAATTTCATTTTGAAAAAAAAATTGCCCAGCATTCCTCTAATTTTGCTCGGATCAAAAAAAGGCATTTGAAGTATCGCTAGAACTCTTGGAGGGCTACTCAGAACTCTAAAGAAAAAAATCGAAATTAAAAAAAAATAAATTTTGTTATCTAGTTAGGTACCTAGCCCCTCAAAGTTGAAAAAAATCAATTTTTTTTGGAGTTTTGAGTAGCCCTACAATAGTTCTGGAGTTCTTTATAGTTTTGAGCAATAGTTCCGTTCGTTAAAACGTACAAATTGAAAATTTAAAAGAACATTTTGAAAAAAAAAATTGCCCAGTATTCCTCTAATTTAGCTCGGATCTTAAAAAGTCATTTAAAGTATCGCTAGAACTCTTGGAGGGCTACCCAGAACTCTGAAGAAAAAAATCAAAACAAAAAAAAAACATTTTTTGTCATCGACCTAGGTACCTAGCCCCTCAAAGTTGAAAACATTCAATTTTTTTTGGAGTTCTGAGTAGCCCTACAATAGTTCTGGAGTTGTTTATAGTTTTTAGCAATATTCCGTTCGTTAAAACGGACAAATTGAAAATTGAAAATTTCATTTTGAAAAAAAAAAATTGCCCAGCCTTCCTCTAAATTTTCTCGGATCAAAAAAAATCATTTGAAGTATCGCTAGAACTCTTGGAGGACTATCCAGAACTCTGAAGAAAAAAATCGAAATAAAAAAAAAAATTTTTTTGTCATCGAGCTAGGTACCTAGCCCCTCAAAGTTGAAAACATTCAATTTTTTTTAGAGTTCTGAGTAGCCCTACAATAGTTCTGGAGTTCTTTATAGTTTTTAGCAATAGTTCCGTTCGTTAAAACGGACAAATTGAAAATTTCATTTTGAAAAAAAAATTGCCCAGCATTCCTCTAATTTTGCTCGAATCAAAAAAAGTCATTTGAAGTATCGCTAGAACTCTTGGAGGGCTACCCAGAACTCTGAAGAAAAAAATCGAAACAAAAAAAAAAAAAATTTTGTCATCGAGCTAGGTACCCAGCTCCTCAAAGTTGAAAACATTCAATTTTTTTTAGAGTTCTGAGTAGCCCTACAATAGTTCTGGAGTTCTTTATAGTTTTTAGCAATAGTTCCGTTCGTTAAAACGGACAAATTGAAAATTTCATTTTGAAAAAAAAAATTGCCCAGCATTCCTCTAATTTTGCTCGGATCAAAAAAAGTCATTTGAAGTATCGCTAGAACTCTTGGAGGGCTACCCAGAACTCTGAAGAAAAAAATCGAAACAAAAAAAAAATAATTTTTGTCATCGTTCTAGGTACCCAGCCAATTAAATAGCCGGAAGCTATTTGTTTTAAAAAAATGTTTTATTTAATTTTATTTTATTATAATTAAGATTACATTTGATTTTATTAGTGTATTTGCCATATGGCACATACACTATTGGCGTCGGTCGGATGGCGGGACCTAGGGGTCGGACCAAAATTTCTCGACGTTCATAGCCTCCTGAACACTTTGGCACCATTTTTGGAAATGTCAGTTTATATATATATATAGATATATATATTTATATATTTGGATATATATATATATATATATATTATGTGTGTGTGACGGCTATAACTTTCGAAAGAGTTAATTAATTTTGACGAAATTTGGTAGGCACGTTGGAATCCATCACCGCACGAAGCCTATTTAAAATGGGCCCAATCGGACCATTTTAAGGGTGGTTTTTAGGGGTTGAAAAATGTTTTTTGGGCCCAAAAATGCCGAAAAAATTCTCAGAATCGTTTCAAAATTGAAATTTAACCCTTTAATAACGATTAAAATGTACTGCTAAAATTTTAATAAAATCGGCCCGACAGGACCGGACTTACAAATTTTACGAAAACACTGGTTTGCGGATAGTGCTTTACTTACTGAAGGGTGTATTTAATTTGGTACCGAGGCTGCATAGATAAAAATATTTAAATTAAGAAAAAAAAATATTATTTTAAGGGATGTATTAAGGGGTTAAATTTTTTATTTTGTCCAAAAACAAACATAATAAAGCCACAATGCCAGTATTAGCAAATACACTATATTGTCGGCAGGGTTTTGGCACTGCGACCCGAGTTTTTTTTATAATTGTGATTACAGTTTAACTCTTATTTTTATAAACTTAAGAAGATACTTTCTTTGAAGAATGTTAAATTATTATTTATTTTAATATAACTTTAATATTGTTGGTTTTATGAATTGACAGATTAATTATGAATATGTGTCATATGCATTGACACATATACAAAGTACCAGGTGTACGGATAATAAATTAATTATAACGTTTCATTGTCTGAAACCCTTTTTATAACTTCTGAATACATAAGAAGATGAGAGGGGTCATCACTATCTTCCTGGTATTCATATTATCTTTATTTTATGTGTGGGAGTTATATATGCAATAGTACAAGCCCATCAAAGTTGAAAACATTCAAATTTTTTTGGAGTTCTGAGTAGCCCTACAATAGTTCTGGAGTTCTTTATAGTTTTTAGCAATAGTTTCGTTCGTTAAAACGGACAAATTGAAAATTTCATTTAGAAAAAAAAAATTGCCCAGCATTCCTCTAATTTTGTTCGGATCATAAAAGTCATTTGAAGTATCGCTAGAACTCTTGGAGGGCTACCCAGAACTCTGAAAAAAAAATCGAAACAAAAAAAAAAAAATTTTGTCATCGAGCTAGGTACCTAGCCCCTCAAAGTTGAAAACATTCAATTTTTTCTGAAGTTCTGAGTAGCCCTACAATAGTTCTGTAGTTCTTTATAGTTTTGAGCAATAGTTCCGTTCGTTAAAACGGACAAATTGAAAATTTCATTTTGAAAAAAAATTGCCCAGCATTCCTCTAATTTAGCTTGGATCAAAAAAAGTCATTTAAAGTATCGCTAGAACTCTTGAAGGGCTACCCAAAACTCTGAAAAAAAAATCGAAACAAAAAAAAAATTTTTTTTGTCATCGAGCTAGGTACCTAGTCCCTCAAAGTTGAAAACATTCAATTTTTTTTAGAGTTCTGGGTAGCCCTCCAAGAGTTCTAGCGATACTTCAAATGACTTTTTTTGATCCGAGCAAAATTAGAGGAATGCTGGGCAATTTTTTTTTCAAAATGAAATTTTCAATTTTCAATTTGTCCCTTTTAACGAACGGAACTATTGCTAAAAACTATAAAGAACCCCAGAACTATTGTAGGGCTACTCAGAACTCCAAAAAAAATTGATTTTTTTCAGCTTTGAGAGGCTAGGTAGTAGGTACCTAGCCCGATGACAAAAATTTTTTTTTTTTTTTTCGATTTTTTTCTCCAGAGTTCTGGGTAGCCCTCTAAGAGTTCTAGCGATACTTCAAATGACTTTTTTTGATCCGAGCAAAATTAGAGGAATGCTGGGCAATTATTTTTTCATAATGAAATTTTCAATTTTCAATTTGTCCCTTTTAACGAACGGAACTATTGCTAAAAACTATAAAGAACTCCAGAACTATTGGAGGGCTACTCAGAACTCCAAAAAAAATTGATTTTTTTTCAACATTAAGAGGCTAGGTACCTAGCCCGATGACAAAAAAAATTTTTTTTTTGTCTCGATTTTTTTCTCCAGAGTTCTGGGTAGCCCTCCAAGAGTTCTAGCGATACTTCAAATGACTTTTTTGGATCCGAGCAAAATTAGAGGAATGCTGGGCAATTTTTTTTTTCAAAATGAAATTTTCAATTTTCATTTTGTCCGTTTTAACGAACGGAACTATTGCTAAAAACTATAAAGAACTCCAGAACTATTGTAGGGCTACTCAGAACTCTAAAAAAAATTGAATGTTTTCAACTTTGAAGGGCTAGGTACCTAGCTCGATGACAAAAAATGTTTTTTTTTGTTTTGATTTTTTTCTTCAGAGTTCTGGGTAGCCCTCCAAGAGTTCTAGCGATACTTCAAATTACTTTTTTTGATCCGAGCTAAATTAGAGGATTACTGGGCAATTTTTTTTTTCAAAATGAACTTTTAAATTTTCAATTTGTACGTTTTAACGAACGGAACTATTGCTCAAAACTATAAAGAACTCCAGAACTATTGGAGGTCTACTCAGAACTCCAAAAAAAATTGATTTTTTTCAACTTTGAGGGGCTAGGTACCTAGCTCGATGACGAAAAATGTTTTTTTTTTGTTTTGATTTTTTTCTTCAGAGTTCTGGGTAGCCCTCCAAGAGTTCTAGCGATACTTCAAATTACTTTTTTTGATCCGAGCTAAATTAGAGGATTACTGGGCAATTTTTTTTTTCAAAATGAACTTTTAAATTTTCAATTTGTACGTTTTAACGAACGGAACTATTGCTCAAAACTATAAAGAACTCCAGAACTATTGGAGGTCTACTCAGAACTCCAAAAAAAATTGATTTTTTTCAACTTTGAGGGGCTAGGTACCTAGCCCGATGACAAAAAATTTTTTTTTTTTGTTTCGATTTTTTTCTCTAGAGTTCTGGGTAGCCCTCCAAGAGTTCTAGCGATACTTCAAATGACTTTTTTTGATCCGAGCAAAATTAGAGGAATGCTGGGCAATTTTTTTTTCAAAATGAAATTTTCAATTTTCATTTTGTCTGTTTTAACGAACGGAACTATTGCTAAAAACTATAAAGAACTCCAGAACTATTGGAGGGCTACTCAGAACTCCAAAAAAAATTGATTTTTTTCAACTTTGAGGGGCTAGGTACCTAGCCCGATGACAAAAAAAATTTTTTTTTTGTTTCGATTTTTTTCTCCAGAGTTCTGGGTAGCCCTCCAAGAGTTCTAGCGATACTTCAAATGACTTTTTTTGATCCGAGCAAAATTAGAGGAATGCTGGGCAATTTTTTTTTTCAAAATGAAATTTTCAAAGTTCATTTTGTCCGTTTTAACGAACGGAACTATTGCTAACAACTATAAAGAACTCCAGAACTATTGTAGGGCTACTCAGAACTCCAAGAAAAAATGATTTTTTTCAACTTTGAGGGGCTAGGTACCTAGCTCGATAACTAATTTTTTTTTTTTTTAATTTCGATTTTTTTCTTTGGAGTTCTGAGTAGCCCTCCAAGAGTTCTAGCGATACTTCAAATGACTTTTTTTGATCCAAGCAAAATTAGAGGAATGCTGGGCAATTTTTTTTTTCAAAATGAACTTTTAAATTTTCAATTTGTACGTTTTAACGAACGGAACTATTGCTCAAAACTATAAAGAACTCCAGAACTATTAGAGGGCTACTCAGAACTCCAAAAAAAATTGAATTTTTTCAACTTTGGGGGGCAGCGTGAACCTAGCCCCTCATATTTTCAAGTTCGAATAATCGCTAGATAAATGCCAGAACTATTGTTTAAACCTACAAAGAACTCCAGAACTCATGGAAACGAATCCAGAACTCCGAAAAAAAATCATTTTTTCGAAAGTTGCGGGGCTAACTTCACACCACCCAATAAATTTCTATTATTTTCGAACCGTGCTATAATATGTATACTAATAAATTATATAAAATACTTACTGGTAGTGTATGTTGGAACTTTATTAACTTAAAAAACTACTGGATCGATTTTGATAAGACAAGCACCAACGTCCAACATGCGTTCCTTGAAATCTCAGGGGTGCGATAGGGTACATACCATCACGTTGTGACTCGAGAGAGCTGGGCAATATAACAGCTACAGCTACAAAAATGTGGTAACACATGACGCACTATCCCGTGGCATAGTGGCCTGGCAATTGGCGCGGAGAGTAGGCCGACATCTGTAAAGCTGCTGGTAATAAATAAAATAAAGTTTCTTTTAACGCGTGTAATTTCGTGCGTAACAACTAGTAAAAGATAAAATTCTAAGTTAGTAAAATTTCAATTCGAATTTTCATGCGCTGATTTTACTCAAAAAGCAACTTGTAATAAAGAAATTCAATCTATGTCTTTTCTTTGCAAACAAAAATGAAGAACTGGATTCGTCAATGAACTGGATGATTTAATATTGTGATCAGCCCTCGACGCAAAACGGGGTGTCATGCGTTTGACTCGGTGTGAGTATGCGCGCGCGTGTTTGTGCGTTTGTTGTGGGTGGTTATATTTGGATGCGGCTTGTTTTGTTTGAAAGAATATGATTGCAAGATAGTTTTTAGCTAGTCAAGTTGAAAAGTGCGAAATAAATAAAGAAATAATTGCTTATTTAAATTGAAAAATTACTGACAAGCAAGCAAACAATACATAGGTGGGTGGCCTGCCTCATAGGCAATTTAGTTTAAATAAATTAAAAACTTTAAAAACCCGATCCAAAACGACTACTGAATCTGTTGTAAAGTATAAAATAATTTAATATTTTTTATTTTTCATAAAAAAATAGCTGATACTCATGAACGCGTTACAGCAGTCCCCAACGCGTTCATGAATATCAGCTACATTTATATTATGCATGAGGAAACATTTTTACCTAATTATTTCATAGCTATATTTTAAAATAATCGATTAGATAGTCATATTGGGTCGGTTTGTTTTTTTTAATTTTTAATTTAGTTTAATCTGCATAACTTCGACATGAAATGTTTCGTCTTGCGGTCACAGATATATTTTACACTATTGTTTCCATTTCATGTGCAAATGTACGCCTACACATAAACAAAGCAAGGATATGGTAAGAGGAAACACTAACATTATAATAGAAAACAAACTTTGAGTTAAAGATAGAATTAGTGAGAATGTAATTTATACTACGTAATTATACTCTACGTTTGCACTAGATTTTCACAAATTTTTATAGTCGAAATTACAAAATACATTTAGCCCAGGAAATGAAAGGAAAAAATCACCCAATGTCGCAAATAATTCCCATAGAGCTGGATTTTTCACAGATGGTAGAACACCTTTAGACATGTATTTTTACAAAAGGCCCCGGTTATCCCCCTTGTGCTTCCCCCGCCACCCGCTCTTGAATATAATTTTGCAAGCCTTACGGAAGCCAGTTTCGAAATATCTCAGAAACGGTCGACTTAAGCGATTCTTTCATTGTGTAATGTTTTAAATAGGATTACATTTTCTATAATTTTCATTCCTACAAATGTTCTGTCGTGCAAATAGTAATCTCGCTACAGCTTCTTGAAAATCACGCGCTTATTGTAGTAATCGTGATTTTTGTCCCATATCGATATCTTTAAAAATTGAAAAGCTATAGCCAGTCAAAGTTGAAATCACCATAGCGTTTACGTGTTTTTTTAACACGCGTTACGAGTACTTTCCATACCGAATAAAAAAAATACGTCTAGGAATCCATAAAAAATGTTATGCCCTAAACGATGATTATTAAGAAGCTGTGATTAAGTTTAAATTAAAAATACTTTATCCGAATAGCCATGACAAACAAAATCATGGCTATTCGGATAAAATATTTTTAACTTAAACTTAATTACAGTTCCTTAATAATTATTTTGTAATTAAAAGCGCATATTGGTAATTTGCAAACATACGTGTCAGGTAGAGTTTTTAATTATGAACAAATTTTGTATTTGTTTTTTTTCCCAAAATATATAGGGAAGCAGGAAAATTCATAAACATGATTTTACATGTAAAATCCTTATTACCCGCAAATCAAATCAGCACCCGGTATGTATATTGTATAGTCAGTAATTTATTTACGCCGATTTATAATTGAAAACATAGGGAAGGTGACTGTAAAACAACGGGAAAAATTACTTTATCCTTATCGGAGACATTCTGGTTCCTTTATTGACGTCGGTTCAGATTTTTTAAATTAGGTACTTATTTTTTTTACACTTTTTAGTTTTTCAAATTTCCCGAAAAATGTTCTGGGTTGCAATCTTTCTAAAAACGCTGCTCAAAGGTACCTGAGCAAGGGAACTTAGTTTACTGTCTATCAATTAGTACCCGAGCTTCAAGTACAGGCTACTTTTTACCCAGCTAAGTTTGGATGAATTTACAGTAATAATTATTTTCTTAACCTCAACAATTACATTCACTTTCCACAAGTTTGTGTAAGTCCGGCACTGTCTATCCGATTTTGTTTAAATTTTAAAGGTACATTTTAATCCGCTCTAAAATGTTGCGTTTTCAATTAGAAACCAAAAATGTTGTAGTATTTTGGGGTCCAAAATACAGTTCGAAATAATTGTTCAGGCACATAAGTGTACAAGACAATATCATCGCTATTTTCTAATAAATTTTTGTTTGAAAGTTTCTTCGTTCCATTTCATTTGTTTGAAACCGCATTTTGATTAAATTCTTACGTCAAACATAACCTGCAATTACCGATGTACATTTCTCGTCCCGTAGATCCAGATGTTGTGGAAACAGCATGGGACTGTGGAATGGTTACATGACAGTATAGTAAGAAGGCATACAAACGCTACAGTAACTGTTCTACTAATTAAAGTTCGCGGTTGCAGAATGCATTCAGCACAAACTGCTGCAATTCTGTAACCACGTACCTAAGCTATGTAGGTATCTACTGACATAGCCAAGTGCGTTTACATCGCACACTGCAGTAATATTAAAACGACGGTGTGAAGACAAATAATAATTAAGCGACCACTTTTGATAATTAAGAAGTCTCTATTTAATGTATAGTACTATAAATTTAAGTAAATTTGCTATTAAAGTATCAAATGTGACATATAAGACGGTTTTCAAAAGGTTTCCTCAAAGGAGCGATAATTAATTACCTACCGATAATTACTACCTGATCCTAATTTTCTATCACCTCTTGGCTTGCATTACGCTATTAATGACTTTATGTCAAACAAAAGGGGGAATGTCGTAAATTGAAGATATAACTGGAGAGTTATTGTTGTATATTATGTAATTTCGTTCTGTAGTTATTAAGTAATATTTTGTACACTAAATGTAATTATTTTATGTTTTAAAATCAGTCTCTGACTGACTGTCGTTAAGTTAAATAAAGAGTTTAAAAATTACTTATTTTTGGTTTCAATACACACCAGTTATATACCAGGTATATTGTCGGGAAAGCGCATTATTTTGTTAAAGGAAGAACTCCTTAAAATCTTTCAACTGAAAGTACCTGAAACTTTGGGTTTATCGCCATCCTATAAATTGAAACCATAATCGCGTCCCAAATACGATTATGCTTACGGACTACACAGAGAGGGAAAAGTTTTTAGAATTGGTTGACTAGCTGACTTAGTTAATCTGGCACTATACAGGGTGGCCCAACGAAAAGTCTCCAATGGGATTATCTTCTAATCTGTATTTATGTCGAAAAATCGAGTGAACATGTTTACTTTGTTTTCGAGGGGGACACGTTTGTTGTCAATTTTTAACCGCACCACATGAGCTCTCTAGCGTTGGTGACATTTACCACAAAATTTTTAAATGGCACGGTGGGTCAAGTGATACATCATTTTAAAGCTACTTAAATTCTCTTTTCAAAAATGTATTACTTTTTTAATTTGGATCAAAACTTGCGCCAAACCAGCAGCCGACTTAGATGAACTTCGTCAGCGCATTATAGAAGAATGTCGACAAATCACTCCCGAGATGCTGCAAAATGTTCGACGTAACATTGAACAAAGATTTTATTATTGCATGGAAGTCAGAGGGGCACGTTTTGAGCATTTAATCAAATAATTTTTTTTGTGCAAAAAGACACAAAAGATGTTTAAATGTTCACAACTTTATATCAACAATGGCCCTTCTCAGTGTCATAAAATACAATCATCAAAAAATATACATAGTACAATCACTAACACACACATCAATTTATTAGTAAAATACAAATTGTTAAAAAAAAGTTTTAGTCCAAATTAAAAAAGTAATACATTTTTGAAAAGAGAATTTAAGTAGCTTTAAAATGATGTGTCACTTGACCCATTGCCATTTAAAAATTTGGTAGTAAATGTCACCACCGCTAGAGGGCTCATGTAGTGAGGTTAAAAATTAACAGCAAACGTGTCCCCCCCCCCGAAAACAAAGTTGACGTGGTCACGCGATTTTTCGACATAAATACAGATTAGAAGATAATCCCATTGGAAACTTTTTGTTGGGCCACCCTGTATAGCTTTCATACTAGCCAACAGTGACAACTTAGCTTCACTAAAAAGCACAATTCATTTTACTGAAATTTTTAAATCCAATAAATTTTCGATAAGTCATCGCCTGTGGGGCTGTTTGGGAATAAAATGCTGAGGTAACGAGAGCCCCCTCTCTTTACTTATTCTTAGTCCAAACCGAACATAGTGTGAGATTTAGCTTAGTGATGATCTTAAAAAGCCATGCCGACAAGCCATGCTTAATTTATTTATTTATTATAAATTATAGACGCGTCGACAACTTAGGTCATTAGCGTCTTGTTTACATCAAATAACAACTCACTTAAAACTAAATAACATCACAAAACATCCATGAGCGGAGGCAGGATTCGAACCCACGACAGTGTGATCCAAAGGCCGCTACGCTAACCGTTACACCACTCTATCCTCGACAAGCCATGTCGACAGATTGTGATTTGTTAGATTATTTTCAGATAAGAAAAAATGTATCTGTTTATTATTTGATATGTTTTTTTGGAATTGATCAAACTAGCACATTATGCATTTGTTCAACGTAAACAAATAAACAAATACCTACTTAATATAGTAGGTAATAACTACGAGATTATATATACTTCTTAGTAAATAATTTAATATGTTGCGGCATCTAGTTTCCAGAAGTAAGTCAGTCTGGAAACAATGTTTGGAGGCGTAGTCTTTGGTCATGCACAGGTTATGCAAGAAGGAATTGTGGCGTCTTTAAGTGGGAACTTGTAAAAGTTGAAAACAGTAAGGTCCAAAAGGGAAAGGGATGGAAGTGCTAACCTAGCGCAACGACGTAACAAAAGGCTACTTAATACTGACTGAGCTTCAAAAGAACGCTGTGTTAATTTTTAATCACTACTTTAATCTAATATTCCCAAACCACATTTTTGTAAGAAATGGTATTCAATTCATCTCCTAAATCGAATATTCGATATAAATATCTTAAATTTCTAAATCTCATAACATTAAAATTTTGTATTGATTTCTGAATACTTACACAGATCTCTAAACATGCTTATAAAAGGTACCTACAAGTAGTTTCAGAACTTCACTTGAAACCAGAATATGTGATTAATATTAAAGGCGAACATCTAGCTTATGAGAGATTTTCGGTGATAATAAATTTATAAACTTATTTTACACGTCGAAAAGATTATCAATATATTTTAGTGAAGCTAACGTACAGCTACCATTTTTTTTAAATTCTATACTATTAAATAAAACCGTAATTTCATCTGTAATTGAAAGTTTTTAACGAAATATTGAGAAATTTTGTCTGTCTTTATCAGTTTGTTTGTTCCGTGTTAAAACTCAAAAATGAAGTGATTTTGATAGAACTTTCAATATAAGTAGTTAAACTCTAAAAAAATCTGCATCGCCCCTGGCAGATTCTGGCCAGTTTTTTAAGAGTTTATAACATCATTTGTTCGGTAGCATTCTTTTTTTTTAATATTACATTTTGAGACATCGAATTTTGAAAATACAAGAAATTAGTTTGGTAAAAAACATTAACGGCAACGTTCACTTCATTTCGGTTTGAACATTTTGAGGGCCATTTTGTTGAACACCTCATGCTGCTAAATTTAGAGAGTGGGAATTGTGTGCTATTTTGCATTTTCTACAGTTACATCGAATTTAAAAAAGATTTGTAAAATTCATTTTTAAGCATTGCGGTTTTTCTTTATTGAAGTGAACTTTATGTTTAAGAGGTATAATGCCACTCTCGCGAACAAAAAAAGAGTAATTTTGAGAAGTAGGTATACATAGCGAAATTAAAAAATTTCGTTTTTGTAAAAATGGCGCCCGATAGAAATAAAATTTATATTTTCGAAAATATAAGTTTTATTTACAACAAAAGCCTTCAAACAGATTTTGTATTACATATACTGTATTGTTATAAAAAATTGTCAAAGTTACTCTTTTTTTTTGTTAAATTGTTCGCTAGATTGCCATACCCCTTAACGTTTTTTTCCCTACGAATTCGACGCATTTATTGAAAATTCTATATCTCAGAAGATAAAGATCATTAGATCAATTAATGGTATAAAAGACTATTTTGTGTCGAGTTTTAGTTTTAGCAGTCGGTGACGACCATAATTTATAAAATCTCTTCGCCAATAGATAATTACAATTAATTAATTTTTAGGTATTTGCATTATCTTTAAGGTTTCAGCGCCCCCTTATTCACTCGCATAGCTCTATCTTACGAGCATATGAATGTGTGTGTGCATACAAAATGCTGAAAAACACTTTCGGAAATCTCTCATTTCTGTGAAAAATCTTATCCAATCTTTGATGGTAATGCTTTCAAAATAAAATAGAAGTATGTATCATTCTTCCCGTATAACTTTGAGACAGATTTTTATATATTATTTGATCTAAATAAATGATTTAAATCAGTTAAAAATGACAAAAATAGCATTTATCACAAATTTATGTGCAGAAAAAAATAAATTTCAAAAAAATTGCTAAACAAGCGCCATTTCTCAGTATTTTTAACATACATTTGTGAAGAAAAAACTTTAAAATGTAAATTTGATTTCCCGTAATTCAAAATCTCATATCGTGCTATACATAAATATTGACAAATATCACGTTTTTTGATACAATTTTTAAGACAAAAATATTTTTTTTTAGTTTTTAAGCAACAAGCGCCATTTTCTGAAGCTTAGTGCTTAATTGTAGCAAATAAAAACAGTAGTAAAATGCCTTTTGCGACTACAGTTCAAAATTTGCCGAGAGCATTTTATACAATCTGACTGAACTTTCATCTTGACCTTACGGTACATAATTAGCTGTTCTGCGAAATAACTGAAAATCATTAACCATTGTCAGCCTAGTTTCAGAGAATAGTAAACTGTTTCAATGTTCATTAGTTTACCGGAAGTACTCACATTACTAATTAGACTATAGATATATCCGGTAAATAGCAATTGTGACGTCACAATACTTCGTTCGGCTTTATACGAAACCAATTTAAAATTAAATTGAATTACAGTGAGTGTAGCAAACGACAAATTAAAACAAAATCTTCAGGCTGACATACCTTTCATTTTTTATGTTCTTTTATCAAAACAGAAATTATAAAAATAATTTGATTATAAGTTAGCACTCAACAGTTACCAAAAAACAAATTTTACAAATGTGTTTTGCAAACTATATCTTAAGTAAATAAATTTGCTTGAAAATATATATTTTATCTACTTAACTTTGTTGACATAAAGGATTTTGATTTTCGGAAATTCTACTATAAGTAGACATTTTGGTGGAAGAATTCATGCGTCATATTACATTGTACACATCTTATATTGTAACAAGTATATTATGACAAGAACTAACATAGGTAAGATTAGGGAGAATTTATCAAGATCGTAACACCTGTATGAGGGAAGTACAAAATGTAATGCTTTTATCCTATATTGTGTCTATAGAGAGAGGGAGAGAGAGAGATTGATATAAACGATTGTCGTTGTCACAGCTTGATAATAATATTATTACAATATGTATAACATAATATTTTATTTTTGTGCAAAAGTGTTGAGCTCTTCTTTTAAAAAGATATACACTTAAAAACATGTAAGATGCTTTTAAAAACTTTATTGACTACTAAAAAGATTATTAAAGTGGTTCCATGAATAAAATGGATTTTTAAACTACAGTATATCTGTAACATTGACTTACAGAAGACCCACTCTACTTTATGCACACATACAATTGCCTGTTACTTTGCAAAATTTAAAACTTTTAAAGCAGCAGCTTAAATCTAAATTGTATTCTCAACATTTATTTCTAAGGATACAGATAAACTCCATTTAAATAAGAATATAGGTTCATTAGTACAATGTACATGTTTAATGTTTAGTCCACTGCATTAGGTCTTTGGTTCGGAAAGCCATAACAAAATGAATGACGTAAGTGTATCAGACGACACACTTTCCCTCGTCAAGAGAACAGAAAGGGGATCAGGCTGGAGAATGGGTAAAAGGAGAGAAACGGTATTGGAGTGGATTTTGGGAAATGAGAGGAGATGGGTTTCATGTTCACCTACGCTGTCGTCATATGAAAAAAGCAGACACTTCAATTTTGTAAACAAAGAATAATAAAGAGGATATATAAGTATAAGCTAAATAATATCCATCTGGAATATACCTGATGAAAATGATCTAGGTACAAAAAAAGAGTGGATTAATTGTTTTTAAAACGTGAAAAGTGAAACTTTTTTAAATAAAAAGAAAAATAATCAAATAATTTTAGCTCATTTTAAAATGTTTTTGAAGTTAGTATGCTGTGTAAATCATTCGAAAGCCGCTAGAGAAATAAAATTTGGTACACTATCAGTTGGTATAAAATAATATAGGGTAACTATTTCTTAGCCGGCTACGGTTCGGTTAAAGCAGCTTGATCAAACGGTTCAGTCAAAAGATTAATGCGCGCTTCAATCAACTTCAATGAATCTTTCAATCTTTTTATCAAAACTCAATCACAGTTGAGTTTTCGACTCGGAAGGAGGTTTTACGCTTCGTACAATGGTGTCCAACACGGATTTGGCCTTCCTAGCATTGACGTTGGTTGCCGTGGGAAAAACCACACATAAAGTGAGATTTTTAGTCTATATGTCACATGAAGTGAAATGCTGGTCGCCATGATGGTTTCGTGTATGGCGTCACTATTGTAGTAAACAAAGCAAGGATTTCTTATAGCCATGGATATACTCCATGTTTAGAACGTTGCTGTTATTATCTAAAGTCTAAACGATCGTGTTTACTGTGATAGTGACGTCATTCCAATTGCCAAAAACAATCGTGGCGGCTAGCGTTTTTGCGCGGAATTTCAAAATTGAAATTAAAATTGCCGGTTTAGGCTTTTTAACGATTTCATTTTAAAGAAATAAAAATTCAGGGAGATCATTACTTCTACCACATAAACAATTTAAGACATTTTCCGAAAAACAGCAAAATATTTAATCATACCTAAAGTTGCCAGGTGTCCGGATTTAGCCGGACATGTCCGGTTTTTTACTGTCGCGGCCGGCCAAATATACACAAGTCCGGCTTGTCCGGCTTTTTAGTGATGAAGTGGTCAACGCACAAGTAAGGCCCGTTCCAAACTAATGACGTAACTGACGTAAGTTCGAGGAATAAGACGTATAAGAAGGAATAAGGAGACGTAAAGATTGTTTACTGATTGTTTTTTTAGTTTAAGCACGTTTAAGGTTGATTTCGCAAAAAACTGACTGTAATTGATTAATAATAAAAATACCCAACTGACTCTATATTTTCTATTCAAAACAAGTATGAAGTAGTCCGACTTTTAGGGCAAAATCTCCGGCTAAACATAACGTCGAGTCCGACTTTTCTATTTTTGGACCTGGCAACCCTAATCATACCCTACGCCCTGTGGTGTTTCTACTACATTTATTAAATAAATATTGTGCTTAGTTTAATACTTAATATTGGATGAATAGATATTACCCTTTTAATTATGACGGTGTCATGTAGTGGTGCAATAACAGCGAATCTCCGGAAGCCACATTCATATATTGTACACACAACACACACATGTATAATATACATTATACAGGCCAGGTATCCTACTGTATGTTGTTGAGTGTAGACGAACTGCTGGCTGGTTGGTGTTGCTGTGGCTGCCGCCGCTGGGCTACTACAGGCTTGCTGATGCTAGGAGACGAGAGGGGCGTGATTTGCTGCTGGATGATAACGACTTACAACTCACGACTAGCTCTGCTTTAAGACGATCTCGCTCTGATCTAAGAGCTTTCTGCTTCCAATACATCACTTCTATAATACACGGTGGGTGTAATTTCAAAGGAAATATCAGAAATATATTTTATAACATGTATCTTAGGTACACGTTAAGTTTGTAGTGAAACTCGTTATACCTAATATATATTTATAAAAAAATAATAATCAAAGACATAACTTATTACTTGGTATAATTAGAATTTAAATTACATTTTTATACGCCCTTATTACACTAAAGAAACTTATTTAAGTTGAACGATTTTACGATAGGAAGTTATCTCTTTGTTTTTTATTTTGTACCTATATTTCGTCGTTTTTTACACCCTTCCAAGAATTGTAACACATAATTAATGTTATTATCTGTTCATGAAAAAACCAGAAAATAAAAAATTAATCTTCCAAATTTTTTATACATTTAAAAATTTGAAAGATTAATTTTTTATTTTCTGCTTTTTAGGACCCTTCTAATAATTTTTTTTTTACTTTAATTTTATTTTGTACTTTTTAGTTACAATTCACTACTTTTTAATAAAAAAATAAAAAATGAAAAATGTGTTATTTTTTGTAACTAAAAGGTTGCATGAAGTTTCTAGATGGTTATATGAGGGATCGAACTCACGACCTTTGAATTAGAAGACCAACGCGCTATCCGCTGCGCCAAAGGGACTTGTTGCAAGCGGTGCCCCTTAACAGCCATAGACTACTCGCACCATGTCTAGATATACATAATATTGTTACACGCACCAAGAGCAGTGGCGCTTCAGTTCGGCTGAAGACTATTGTACTACCGATTTAGGTTCACTGGCGTATAATATAGACAATTACCATAACCATAGACAATAACAATAAGGCGTATGTATTAGCCTAGCGGCACTGGCGAGAACTAATTGTGCCATCACGGCACACGGTGAATGGTCTCCAGGCGGAAATGGAGGGGATTGGATTGGGGCATCCCGGCAAACCGGGACGCGCATTCCATACGTGTATAACTACGTAGCTAATAAAAGTGTATTTTTACGGATATAATAAAACGGTATAAATAATTTCCGTAACAATATATTATACATAATACAGTATAAGCGTGACACCATGCCACAAGAACAGAAGGATAAACGCGATTTCAATAAAAGGTATCTAATAAATATAAATGTAAATACGAACACGAACACGAATACCATAATATAATTATAAATATAAGTAGGTTACAACTTTGATATCACTGATAAACGTTTAAAAAAGAAATAATTCATAATAAACGAAGCTGTTTTCTGTCAACTTGGCACATCATCCTATTCCTATGTCCTATGTTGCGTTGCTTGACACGATGCGGCAGAACGAAGATGTCGACTCGACAATTGACTGTATTTTTTACACAGGATAATGGGCCGAATCGACAGAAAACGCTCAGTCTATTTTTTCCTTTACTTTTATCTGTGATAATAATTAATCATTTAATCGCCTGGTACTTTTACGATTGAATGTAATTCCCCATTGACATTTCACAAAACATCGCTGCTTACTACGCTGGGCTGTGCTTTTCACAAAAGGTGACACTAAAATGGATACTTTGTAACAAACTTTTTTTAATAGTTTGCTCCTAAAATACGATATCTGCATAACTGACCTATGTCAAATACAAGTTTATCAATTTGTAAATTGAAATTTAGCTACACGTGATCGAATTGAATCAATTTAAAAGAGGTCGACTAAGTATTATATGTCAGCTCTATGGGATGCTGTTCAACGAAACCGTCATAAAATAAAATTGAACATAGCTAGAATCCCCCAAACATACTTCAAAAGTCATAACGCAGCTTATATTATACCTAAACATTTCACAAATCTGTATCAATTTGAATTGAAACTTGTCACCGAACGCATTGAAATTAGTCAACTAGCTCATAAAGTTGCATAAATATTATACTAATCTATACTATTAGTCTAGTTAACGAATGATCCTAGCCGGAAAGTTAATAAGCGCAAAAAACAACTTCGGGACTTTGTTTGGACTGGTTAATGAAAAAACATATTAAAAGTCTCCTTCGGGTGGGCGCAAGAGGGGGGGGCAGTACTTCAAAGTTCCCTTTTTTTGTTTTTTCGCGTATATCTCGAAAACAGTTAATCCTACGAAAAAATTCCATTCATAAAAGGTGTAGCTGACAAAATTTCCATGTAGAACTCATTCGACAGTAGATATTATAATACAAGAAGTCATTTATGACAAAATGCTCATTATAACCGAATTTCGTTATAAGTATTATCCTGTTTTACAAAAAAAAGCATTATTATGCACTGTACAGTTATTCAGCAAATTACATTTTTAATAAAAAAATGCAAAGTAAGTGGTTGCCATATTGGACTATAGCCTTGAGGAAAGAATAATTAGAATATATTATATTTATACGAACCGTCACCCCCTCCCGAGCCCCCTCCTTAATTTTCGAGTGGGAATCTCTTTTGCGCACTTATTTCAAGTTTCATGACTTTTGCTTGATTCCCCTGACTTATTAAAAATGCCATGTCTTTTCAACATTATTCAGTATTTAGGTCTGTATGTCTGTCCTGCATAATGCATAATATTAGAAGTCCTATAAAAACAGAAAGTCTTACAGTGTCGATAACTTTATCCATAGGATTATTATAATAGCAGAAATCGTACAAGCATAATATAAATACTTAATGCATTGTAAATATAAATGGTTACCGGAGACTCTTGTCAAAAACATCTGTGTGTGATATAAAATATCTCACAAATGTTTATAGTAAATAAGCACTGAACCTTTACACATTTTTTTTCAGCCTTTCTTCGAGGGATTTTTCCATAATGTAGTTCAGAACCCGGACATTTGAAACCTCAAGCTAAAAATTGGTGGACATGTCAAAGAATAGTGTTCGGATTGATATCCCAAACATCCCAAAAAATCCCTCTGGGGAAAAATCCGCCATCTTAAAAAAACCACAAAATTTTACCACCTTTATTACTTTTTTCGAAATATCTCAGAAACGGTCGACTTAAGCAATTCTTCCACTATGTAATGTTTTAAAGAGGATTACATTTCCTACAATTTTCAATCCCACAACTTTTCTGTGGTACTAGTGGTAAGCGCGCTACAGCTTCTTGAAAATCACGCACTTTTTGTGACCTTGGTAACCAATTGTTATAATGTTAAGTCCTTTTCATTAGCTTTATTTATTGTGTTTTTCATCGAATTTCAAATTTAAAATAACTATGTTCATAATGCAAGGAACGCCCTAAACCGTGCTGTTTGTTCATTTCGATATCTTTAAAAATTGAGAAGCTATAGAGTATAGACAGTCAAAGTTGAAATCATCACAGAGTTTTACGTGTTCTTGATAACACGCGTTTCGAGTACCTCCCATACCGAATACAAAAAAAGCCGTCTAGGAGTTCATAGGAAATTTAACGCCCTAAACGATGTTTTTTGTCCTATCTCGATAACGTCAGACATTTTTAAATTATAAGCATTTAAGTTCAAGCAAATTGAATGAAAAATTGCCAAATAGAAGAAAAAAACTGATTTTGAAGCGTTTCGAAGTAAACTTAAATGCTTATAAGTTGAACATTTTTTAAGTTATCGAGATAGGACAAAAAACAACGTTTAGGGCGTTAAATTTCCTATGGATTCCTAGACGGATTTTTTTGTATTCAGTATGAAAGGTACTCGAAACGCGTGTTAACAAGAACACGTAAAACTCTGTGATGATTTCAACTTTGACTGTCTATAGCTTCTCAATTTTTAAAGATATCGAAATGGGACAAAAAGCACGGTTTAGGGCGTTCCTTGCTTTATGAACATAGTTATTTTCAAATTAAAATTCGATGAAGAACACAATAAATAAAGCTATTGAAAAGGACTTAACATTATAACAATTGGTTACCAAGGTTACAAAAAGTGCGTGATTTTCAAGAAGCTGTAGCGCGCTTACCATTAGTACCACAGAAAAGTTGTGGGAATGAAAATGGTAGGAAATGTAACCCTCTTTAAAATATTACATAATAGAAGAATTCCTTAAGTCGACCGTTTCTGAGATATTTCGAAAAAAGTAATAAAGGTGGTAAAATTTCGTGGTTTTTTCAAGATGGCGGATTTTTCCCCAGAGGGATTTTTTGGGAAGTTTGGGATATCAATCAGAACACTATTCTTTGACATTTCCACCAATTTTTAGCTTGAGGTGTCAAATGTCCAGATCAATGTTTAATTATACCGTACTAATGTTTTCTTAATAAAATACAAACTATTGCAGTTAAAGAAGCTTATTCTGACTATACAGTAATCACTGAACACGTAAAGTCTTGCACTATGGAATTTAAATTTTTGCTGAAACTTTCATAGATAAATACTCGGAAACGTCAATTTTGTTTTTTTAAAAAGGCATATTTTCTGATAAATGTCACCTTTCGATCGTGTTTTATTTTTGAGCCAACTTTTTGCGACTGATTCGGAAAGAGTATAATATTTTTCTGAATACGGCAATGTCAATATGTTTATGAGGAAAGTTTTTGAGATACTTGATCTCCAAATTCAAAAAAATAGTAAAATCGAGTCAGCTATGAATTTTGACAACACTGATCTATTTTATTAAAGAACATGGCCATTTAGGAAAAAAACAATCAAATGATTTGCTCGAATTGGCTTTTATTGGCTTCCTGGCGATATGCAAGCCTGTTTTGGAAATGTATAGCGGACTCGATTTTCTATTTTTTTGAACTTGGAGATCAAATAAAACTTTCCTCTTCAACATCTCACTTATTTAGGGGTTGCCGATGACGTTATAGCTCAAAAAAAAAACACGATCGATAACTGAAATTTAACAGAAACTATGCCTTTCTAAAAAACAAAATCGACGTTCGAGTATTTTTCTGAAAAAGTTTCAGCAAAAATTTAAATTCCATTTCCATAGTGCTTGACAATACGTGTTCACTGTATAATGTTTCCATTTAGCACAAAATGATTATGATACATCTCGATTAAATACAAATCTGTACAACAGACAACACTACAACACTACAAAAACGAATAAATATGGGCATTGTATAGCAAACTTTATAGGTTTGCAGATTTAAGATATTTTATACCATTCCTGGTTAATGAATCAGCTATACATACTGCGATTTTTACGTTGTTTTTTGTGAGAATACGTAAATACATTTTAACAAAAAATGATCAGTGAATCAGTTCGATTCTCCGTATACGGCGTACTTTTTTACTTCTTTCTGTTTGTCATATCACGAAAAATCCTTTCAGCTGGAAAAAAGAATTATCAACGATTCTGTTTACTAGGAAATCGTTTGATGCAAAAAAACATTTGTACGAGTTGTTCATAAATAAATTCAACTCTTTTCTTTACGAGCCAATGGATATTTTTCTTTCAGGAAAACTTTTAAAAGTACTCTAAAAATGATATGCACTATTTTAAAATCATAATTTTCAGATCAGAGGTCGTGTTATAACTAAGTATTTACAAAAAAACATTTTTAATTCATTTCGTTTCATTTCTCCAAATCGTTAAAAGTTGAAGTTGTGGGAAAAATAGTCAACATACTAAAAATCATATTTGCTTTTCTTTTTATAATTATTCTGAAAATACTTCCATTTTGCTCCGAGTATTTGTTTCCATATTATTTGCCATATGGAACATAATATAATATTGGCCTCGGTAGGATGACGGGACCTAGAGGTCGAATCAAAATTTCTCGACGTTTCATCTCCTACTCAATAATTTGGCGCTATTTATGGTTTCGAAAGAGTTAATTGATTTTAATGAAATTTAGTCCACATTTTGGAATCCATCACCACACGAAGCCAGTTGAAAACAGGCCTGATTGGACCATTAAAGTGTGGTTTTTAGGGGTTTAAAAATGTTTTTGTGCTCAAAAATACTGAAAAATTTCAGAATTATTTCAAAATTAATATTTAATCTTTTAGTAATGATTAAAATGTGCTGCTAAAATTTTAATAAAATCGACCCGATAGGATTGCATTTAAAATTTTATAAAAACACTAGTTTGCGGATACGGATTTAGTTACTGAAGAGTGAATTTAATTTGGTGCAGAGGCGTGCAGAGGTTGGATTGATAATAATATTGCAATTAAGAAAATAATTATTATTTTGAGGCGTTTTGAGGAATGTATTAAGGGGTTAATTTTTTTATTTTGTTCAAAAACAAATTTAAGTTCACATATTAAAGCCCCAATGTCTGCACTAGCAAATCCAATACCTATATTGTCAACAGGGTTTGGTACTGCGACCCGAGTTTTTTAACATTCAAATCGCAAACTATTTTAATTAAAAAAATATATACTTAATTTAAAAGAATTTTCTGATCTAAAATTCTAATCCTCGATTTCTGATAGACTTTCAACGCTAAATTTACTTCTAAAATACCTTCTTGCCACTACAAAATAGTTGGGTATTTTTCATGCGTGTATGTACCTATATATGCATGGAATGGGTCAGGTAACAAACAGGTGTGTTGAAAGTGTTTTCAAACACACTAGTGTGTTTATTCTCCCTGATTCGCCCGCTATTACTATATACTCACGGCCTGCTAAAAATGTGAAGTTGACGACGCAAATGAGAATACTGAAAATGAAGTGAAAAGTTACTATTTTATAGTGGATATGGCAAAAAATAGCATATTATATATCTCGTGCGTAATCATAATATGACTCGTGTAACTGTAAAAACTCGCTAAATCGCTCGTTTTAACATACTGCCACTACTGGTCTGTAATGTACCTGATTACGCATCTAGATATACAATCTACTATAAGCACTGAATTACCAATGAAAGTTCAGTACTGAAAAGACTTTTATTTCGAATTTACTTTTAAAGTGAAATCAGAAATAAAGCAATTTTTTTTACATAAAATAACCCCTACAATGCAAAATTTCCCGGTTCATTCGAACTTATTTACACTGCACTGATCCGATGCTAATAAAAAATTTACGCTTGAAGCCTTAATAAAATATATTAACAGCTAAAAGTTACAATTTAAGCAGATAGTCCATAATAAATGACCATAAAGAGGAACAAAATATAAATGTGATTTTTTTATCATTGCCAAACAAAATCATCTTTTTATCACTTTGCAAGTAAAAGTGTATAACAAAAATTACTTTCTAAGAAATAATAAAAAATGACTTAATAATTTTACATTTAAAGTAATACGATGACGAACTTATTGTTTGAAGAGCTCTAATATTATTTATGATTACGATAATAATTTCCTTCAAATATTATATATGTCTAATAATTTTAGACATAAAAACGACCCATCTGCGGAATAATTCCCAGTTAGCTGAATTTTTGTATACATGACCTTTATTATGGTGTTTCAAAAAACGTGTAAAAAGTCTTTATCGATATCGTGCCGGCGTAGCCAGATATTTGAGGTTCAAGTTCACGATTGACGGTTTCTTGCGAATTTCTCGGTTCCGTTTCATTTTTAGAAAAAAATGGCTATTATCAATCTTGTAGAGGACAAAATTCCCTACAACTTTTGTATAAACATTTTTTGTTTACGATTCATATTTTTACTTATTTTAGTACCCGCGGTTTCCTCCCCTCGATTTTACATAACGGGATTATGCTGCTTCCCGAGGGACATAATAATTTTTACCTTTATTTTAAGTCGGACTTTAAGCTAACTATATTTTTATCGAAATTAATGCAATAGTTCTCTAGTTATAAACAACCAAACATACAAATCGGCAGCACTCAAACAGACAGACAGACAATTTTTTCCGAAAATACGATATTTATACTTGACATAATTTATAAAGACTATTCATAAAGTAATTTTGTTAAAAAAAAATTACAGGGGTTGTAATAATAGTACCCATACGTTTAATTTTTTTTACAAAATTCCTTTACAAATAGCCTTTATAAATGTTATAAAGACTATTCGTAAAGGAATTTTGTAAAAAAATTAAAAGTGTGCCTACTCCGGGCTACTCTTAGTATAAGGTATATACGAATGCATACTCTTACTTAAAACGCTCTTTCTCTCAATTCTTGTAATTTTTTTACAAAATTACTTTACGAATGGCCTTTATAATTGATGTCAAGTAAAAATATTGTATTTTCCAAAAAAAAATGTCTGTCTGTTTCACGGCTGTCGATTTGTATGTTTGGTTGCTTATAACTAGAGAGTTACTGCATTAATTTCGATAATATTTTAATTAATCGTTAGCTTTAAGTTCAACTTAAAATATAAGGTACACATCATTACGTTATAGGCCGTCTCCCTTTATGTAAAATCGAGGGGAAGGAAGCCGTAGGTACTTAAATAAGTAAAATTATGAATCGTAGACAAAAAATGTTTAAACAAAAGTTGTAGAGAATTTTATCTTCTACAAGATTGATAATAACCATTTTTTTCTAAAAATGAAACGGGATCGAGAAACTTGAAATCTCGAATATCTGGCAACGGCGGCACGATATCGATGGGGACTTTTTACATGTTTTTTAAAACACTATAATGAAGGTGTATACAAAAATTCGGCTAACTGGGAATTATTCCGGAGTGGAAATCTAAAATTACTGGACTATACAGGGTCTTCAAAGTTAAGTCGGCACTATTGCTAACTTCGTTATTTTTGGATCTACAAAATCGGTTAAATTAGCAAACTAAAAGTATTTTTTCCGCTGAATAAAAAGATGAAAACAGAAAAACAATTGAACATCGCGTTTTCGAGTTATGATTGCCAGAGTCACTAGGAGTGTTTGCAAGCGGGCTACAAAATGCTTGGACCAAGAGGGTGATGTTTTTGAGAATCTTATTTGAATTTTGTTTTCTTCCAAGTTATAGAATAATTTGAAATAAACGATATTTTGCACCTCATGGATATTCTTGTCACTTTCTATTTTATGGTGAGCCAAAGTTGCCACTAACACAGCTACCTTCAATTTGAATTTGAAAAATCATTATTAACTTAGTCATTTTTGACATAAGGATAGAAGACTATGGGACACTTTTTGTTCAGAATTCAACTGTCTATCGATTGTGAATATTGTATACCGGGTGTCTCATTTAAAAAAATAGAAATTTTTGACATAACTCGAAAGTGCGATGTTCAATTGTTTTTCTGTTTTCATCGTTTTATTCAGCGGAAAAAATACATCTAGTTTGCTAATTTAACCGATTTTGTAGATCCAAAAATAACGAAGCTAGCAATAGTGCCGACTTAACTTTGAAGACCCTGTATATTATTCAAATTCAAATGATTATTAAAATTGTTAAAGAAAGAAGACAGCTTTGAAATGGCTTAAGGATCCAAAAATAATAAGCAAATACTGTTAATATTGCATTTATTAAGCTGACGTTTCGAGAATTATATTCTCATCCTCAGAGCTCTGTATAAAAATTATAAAATTGTTAAAGAAAACTTGTATTGTCTAATACAGTCTTTTTCAACATTAGAGGACTGCATTTGTCTGAGTGAATCACCTCATGTTAAGAATAAAATATTAGGAAATTAGAATGTAACGAAAGAATTTAAAATAGAGATACTGAAGCAGACATATACCATAAATAAAGTTTTATCGCAAAATATAGCTAAACAGTGCAAACGAAAAAGTATGTTTTCTGTGCACACCAGTCTAAGTACGATAATAAAAGAAAGTACCACAATCAAAAACATGTTGAGAAACACTACCCATGCTCTATACACCGTATTATCAGATAGACGTTATTCAACTGTTTTTACAATACAGTATAACAGCATTTTTGATTGTTCAAATACGAAGCTGTAAATTTTATCGGGAAGGTGTAAAGTAGGCATAATTAAACTCTACGAAAGTGATGTATAATGTTTAGGTTGGTATTATGATATAATTGTTATTAATGTGTACAGCGTACATATTCCTAGTAGAGTGGCACTGTTTGTTATGTTGGTATTAGTTTAACAAAGGATACCTACATACAAACAAGCTTTCCATCGATTGCTTTATTCAATTAGTATGTTGCTGGATGCGGAAAATGCAAATTCGCTAATTGAAAACATGGCTATGAATATAAGCAACGCACATTCATTTTTAAGTTAGTTATAACGGCAGCAAAGTTTTAAACAATAATAGGCAATGCAAATTGATTTCAAATTTGAATATAAATTTAAATAAACTGAAATTGACATGCCAATGCTGCTGGTTACATGAGGACAGAAGTTAGATAATGATATTACCATGACTTCTGCAGCTATAGTGACCTGATGAAATGTCACGAAGTATGTCACAGAAGTGGCGATTGTAGCGAAAAACTCTAAAAAAAAATCAACAGGCCTGTATATAGAGCGGATGCCATATTCAGTCCTCATCGTCAGCAATATTTTTGAGGTCATATTATTATGTAATGAGTTATGTAGGGAAGTATTTTATTTTCCATACACAATATAGATACTATAATTTATTAAACTATTGGTCTAAGGATGACATGTTTCGACAGGCCTCCAAATTTCATCCAATTCTTTATATAATTTTATATAACACATGCACGCTTTTAGTGTTTTTTCGTATTTGTTTTGCGAACCTTAAATAGCCGTTTATTGACTAGTGACCATTATGTAACGCTTTTCAGTTCATTATGTAACTAGTTACATAATGATCCATTATGCAACGCTTTTCAGTGCTATAATGAAAAAACAGTTGCATAATGAACCATTATGTAACTAGTTACATAATGAACCATTATGTAACTGTTTTTTAATTCAATTAAATTCTAAAACCATGCATGTGTTATATAAAGTATAGTGTGCAACGCTTGTGCTAAATCCTTATGCGTCAGGCGCGATGTTTTCAGCACTCGTATGCGGCTCGCGATGCACACTCACCAAGGCTCGTGTGCGCTCGCCTACTACTCGTGCTAAAAACATCAGCATTCGTATACGGCTCGTGTATGCTCGCCTACTACTTGTGCTAAAAATATCGCGCCTGACGTATAAAGATGTATTTAGCACACTAGTTACACAATATACTATTTAGCATCTTTTTTGTCTTTCCGCCTATAAAATAGCTGCTTTTCATCCATATAATGACTTTTGGGATTCTTCTCAAAATGTTGATTAATTCTTTTTATGGTGCAATTTTATTGATCTGATGACATCTGCGTTCTTAAACCTATAGTTTAACAAATAAATCTACTGTGTATGGTAAAATATTTATTTGTTTCATCTTTAATTTAATAATGTACCTGTCATCGTAATTGAATCTGAATGTTTACACATCTCTTGAAAATACCAAGAACTCATTGTTTTTGTTTTCTTTAACAAGTGCAACACGGGACTTGTATTTTTACGTTAATACTGCTAGCTAACTCATATTTGCCTGGAGCGTATACATAGACAGTTACTCAGTTTCTGCCTTCTGGATATTACTTATTGCTGTTTTTAATTAGATTATCAGTTTAAATAATTCGCTATACCGATATTTTTGTGTTACTATATTATATTACAAATCAAATTTATTGGGAATTATGACAGATTTATTATTAATGGAATTGCACAATAAACTACTAGCATACACCGCATATCTTTAACGCATACCTGTTTTTAATTAAAAAATTAGAAACATTCTAAACTTGTGTAAAGAACATTTTTAGCCTAGTCAACGAATAATCCTAGCCGGAAAGTCGATAAGCGCAAAAACCGACTTCGGATTTTTGTTTAGACTTGTTAATAAAAAAACATGTTAAAAGTCCTTGATCCTCGGGTGGGCGCAAGAAAGGGGGGAGCACTTCAGGGTCCCTTTTTTTGGTTTTTTTACGTATATCTCGAAAACAGTTGGTCCTACGAAAAAATTCCATGCTGACAAATTTTCCTACATTTTCTACATTTGAGGTTTTTTCTATCTCCAACCGTTAACGAGTTACACGCTTCTGAAAACTTTGGATCAGGTTAAGATAAAATGGTAAACTGATATACCATTTTGAAAGAAATTTTATTCTCTACAAACTTTATTCATAAATTAAAAGGCTGAGGCGCTAGATAGATTGATTGCTTTGTTTAGTTAATGGCAAATCTTTAAAATCATTATATAGTTTCAAAGCAGTATAATTATTGAGGAGTGTTTTTAAAAAGAGGGAGATTACATGTGGGTAATAAATGGGTAATAATATTATTGCTGGGAGTTGATTATTCAAAATTCAGAATTGTGTTTTTTAATAAGGCAAACTGATACAAATAGGAGATTTATGGAACAGTTAAAAAGTATTATTAATGAAAGTACCGCGACAGCTCTCACGAGAATTCAGTTTGAAGATTATTCTTATTGCTCATTTTTTTGTAAAAGGAGTATACTTTATACAATCCAGAGGATCAGCAACCCCAAAATATTAATCCATGCCTGACATGTTGAAAGAAATAGTAATTATTTCTTATTACCCTGAGGCCGCAAAGAGATTTTGATAGTTTCATGCATTGAGTTATAATTTATATGAGGCATTAAGCTTAACTGTCAATAGTAGTAACACCAAGGAAATTGACTTCAGATATTTTGTCGAGTAAGTTTTCGGCAAGGTTGAGGGACAGAGAATAAAAAATCATGTAATGTGTTTTAGAATTGTTTAAACAAAGGGTTCCACATCAAGACATCATTCGAAGTACTTTTCATCTTGGCTTCCAACTCTGCACAAGATATATCTAGATGATCAATTAACTATCGATAGTACCTAGGCACCTACCATAAACCTATTTGCAAATATCGACAGTTTATTTTTATTCTTGTCTCAACAATGCTGAGACCCTTTAAATTATAAAAAATACAAACCTAGCGGATGCGCAGTATATTTTTAACAAAAAAATGAGGATCAAAAAATGTGTTTTAAACGAGTAAAATATTAAAAAGCTACATCGGAATGTTTTAAAAGTTTTCCTTTTGTTTTTGCTCAACAGTAAAAATATAGCATAAATACGTTTTTTATCTGTAAGTACGCCAATTTAATTTGCAGGTATATTTAAAAATTTAATATTTTTTGTCTCTTTAACATAGCTATTAATATATTTATTTTTAAAAATTTAATTATTTATATTTAAATGTCATTCTATACAAACCCTGTGACAAATTAGGTAATAAAAATAGTCTGAAATAAATAAAAGTTTAGTTTGCCAATAATTTAAACTAAACTAAAATTTGATTTATCGCTATGAAGGTCCTACTTAAATCCTACTTACATCTAGATCTGTGTGGAAGGGCGGGTATGACATGGTAAAAGAAACGGTTTATTGTGCCGTTTCTTTCACCATGTTGTACCCACCCTTTCACACATAATATATGAACTGAAATGAATTACTGATTAAAACAATTATTTAGATTTGTGCAATTTTGAAATTTAATTCAATAAATTATTTACAAAACAATTTATATTAGGTATATTTATTTTTCATAGATGTATAACAATTTTGTAATGTTATTTTTAATAAAAATACGATCGACTGAATTAAATCGTGGCAATCTATTAATTTTCTTCATTTTTAAAAATTTAACATTTATTGTAAAATTGTCTTTTATGAAAGTAGAAAAACTACATTATATCAAATTAAGTATTGACTTTAATATTCTGGTTTAAACTTCGCTAAAAACGGCTGTTGGTAATTAACTAGTCGTAGTAGTAGATTCTTATTAGATACGCTTTTAAAGGGTAATTTTGTTTTTACTAACATAATTCATAAAGGATGAAATGCAAATCTATATTGTGTTCATAACGTTTGAATATTATTTCGAAATTAATCATACAAATTCCATCTAATTATCTGTTTGAAATGATAATGGAATATATCCACATTCCGTTTTGCATTTAAAAAAAGTTTTGTTGCCTTAAATTAAAACCAATGTATTTTGAGAATAAATTTAATCCCGCCAAAACAATTACCTACCGCATATCACGTGATCAGCTATTTGAACGGGATGTATTATTTTGTGTTTACACTGATTCTCTAAATTCCAGAAATTACGTATCGAAATATGAACCATCAATAATTATTAATAAAACCAATTAAAATTAAAACGATTTTGGTCAGTTCAATGACTATAACAAACAACTGATAAAAATAATTTAAATTGAACCTTTTTGCTTATAGTCCGAGAGGGAGCGTTGCAAATGAAAAAGTCATAGTAAGTTGGCTGATTTTGATATCGATAGTTGATCTCGTACAACAAATCAGTAAACTGACCGTCAGCTGCTCAAGTAGCGGTGAGTCTGGGTGTGGGTGGCTGCGAAAGTGGTAAAAAAAAATTTTAACTAATAGTACGCCGGCTGAAACTTTTTAAAAAATAGTTGACATCATAGTAACTTGAAAAAAATTGTCAGCTGCATCGTGGAGGGGGGATTGTGCGTCAGCTGCTCACATGAACTTGTAAAAACACGTAAAATATTGCTCACTGACAACAGCTGAGACAATTACGTTACCTAGGATTATGATAGCGATATAACCATAATCCTAGGTAACGAAATTGTCTCAGCTGCTGTCAGTGCAAAAAATTGAAATTCGCAATATTTTACGTGTTTTTTACAAGTTCATGCGAGCAGCTGACGCACAATCCCCCCTTCACGATGCAGCTGACAATTTTTTTCAACTCACTATGATGTCAAATATTTATAAAAAAAGATTCAGCCGGCGTACTATTACTTAAAAAAAAATTTTTTTTACCACTTTCGAAGCCTCTCACACCCACACCCACCGCGGGTGTGTCAGCTGACGCTTGGTTTACTTATTAGTCATCGAAAAAGATAACAATCGATCGGCGTAAAAAGACTACCTAAAATGCAACGCAAACTCCCGGACTATTAACTTCATTTTTTAGATTGTATTTATCTATTTTTTATTATATATTTAAAACACAAAGCGTTTATTTATCCGAGAATTTTTAACGGCTTTCACTTGATCGATTTTGATATTTATTTTTATTAATTTAATTAATCGTGTAACTGTGTAGTTGCCAGATCTACTTTTTTGCCATTTTTAGGGTTTATTACCTCATCACAAAAAGTGAAAATTAAAGGGGGTCCTAATCCTATACCCGAGCCTATACCTATTTTGATATTCGCAAAACTCACTCATCAAACACCTAAAGGGTACTTCCCGTTGACCTAGAAACATAAAATTTAGCAAAAAGCAAGGTCTCGGAGCACAAGTTAAGGGAAAAATCCGAAAATCACAAAAAGTGAAAATCAAAGGGGGTCCTATACCTATTTTGATATTCGCAAACTCATACTCATCAAAAACCTAAAGGGTACTTCCCGTTGACCTACAATCATGAAATTTGGCAAAAAGCAAAGTCTTGCAGTACAAGTAAAGGTAAAAATCCAAAAATTACGAAAAGTAAAAATTAAAGGAGTCCTGACACAAAAAACGTAAAACCTTTTAAAGGCTGTATCTCTGGAACCGTAACATGTAGCAGGTTAAAATTTTAACAGAAATGTCTACCTAATTTAATTGTTGTAACGGTACCGAACCCTCGTAGTGCGAGTTCCACATGCACTTGACTGCTTTTTTTAATGTTGAAACCATCTATAAACTTTGCAACGGGTAGACACAGCTATATACAGGCTGAGTCAGACCACCCGTATCAGTCGTTTTTTTCAAAAACGGTTAGTCGTAGAGAGTTATGTCAAAAATTTGTATTATAAAAGCCTTAATAAAGAATCGAATGGTGGTAATTTTTTTTTTTCGGAAAGGTTGGCTTCCGCATTAGTTTGCTCCAGAATGTTCAGAACTCCAGAATTATAAATAGCACGATAGGTCGAAAGTGGTATTGTTGAAAAGATCTTTAAAAAATAAGCAAGTTTTGTAGGGAATTTTTTTTATGACTGCCACCCCTGTTAAGTAATATTTGTTTGCAATTACTAAATTAAAATGTCATAATATCGAACTTAATTTTAAAAGTCGGCATTTAAAATCTAGTTACCTCTCTATCGATCATTAAACACCTCGTTAAACACTTAAGAAGAAGTTAAGAGAACTGACAGTATAACCAGAAGAGCTCAGTTGTATGTATTTAAGAATAAATTGAAGACAGTTGAACACTTGTGACATTGTCTAAGGTTGCTAGATTTTGAATGCCGACTTAGTTCGTTAGTATGAAATTTTAATTTAATAATTTCAAAGGAACGTTACTTAACAGGGGTGGCAGTAATTAAATATTTTTTCCTACAAAACTTGCTTATTTTTTAAAGAGCTTTTTAACAGCATCACTTTCAACCTATCGTACTATCTAAAATTCTGGAGTTCTGATTATATAATAATTTATATTTATACTTATAGAAATTTCCAGGGGTGGCAGTAATAAAAAAAAATTCCTACAAAACTTGCTTATTTTTTAAAGATCTTTTCAACAATACCACTTTCAACCTATCGTGCTATTTATAATTCCGGAGCTCTGGACATTCTGGAGCAAACTAATAATAAAGCCGACCTTCACGGAAAAAAAAATATTACCATTCGATTCTCTATTAGGGCTTTAATAATACAAATTTTTAACACAACTCTCTACGACTAACCGTTTACGAAAAAACGACTGATACGGGTGGTCTGACTCATCCTGTATAATTATAAATTGTATATCAAATTATTACACAATCTCATAATGTATTTACAGAAAACTAAGAACTATTTGCTACAAATTTATACAATTTGGAAATGAAATAATCGTATCTTTTAATATTTGACACAGAATGAATAAATTTATCAATTAATATATACAATTAAACAATCGTATGCATGTGTCTAAAATGCTACTCCCCGTCATTTGAATAAGACTTTTTATGACTAACCTCAGTTATTCCTGACAAATTTCAAAATGATTTTTTTCTACGAAAAAAGATAATTTAACATTTCAGAGTTACGAGTAGCGTTTGTTCTGTTAAAACGTTTTCAAACATACGTTATTATTAAGTTAATAATGCTAATTTCCTTGTAAGTTATAATGGTTAATTTTATTCCGTGCCTCTTGAAGTAAGGAAATATAAATTTACCGAAAAAATTTAAATGTTGAGCAGAAATACCTTAAAAGGATTTTAACTAAACACTAGAGTACCTTAGAAAATGTTCTGTATTTATTGATTTTTTTTTCAATTCGCAAAGTTAATCGTTTTTTATCGATAGGTATTTCTCTTACTAATAATTATTATTATGTTTGGCTACAATATAATAATTATTCCATAAATAATAATATTATATGCTACATGTACACCCAATTATTTAATTAGAGTATTCAATGGATATTCAATCATTTTTCAGTCGTAATTTATTAAATAATTGACAGATGAATAAAAATGTTTGTTGACGTAACAGAAAATTAACATCACTAAAATAATAAATTAAAAGTATCATCTTTCAAAATGAAATTAGCCCGGTTATTGAATTAATGTTACCTTGTATAAACTAATGAGACGTCAAGTTTCACTTTAGCGTAATTAAATTCGCAAAACATGCAAAATATATCTTCTTAAAATTTATATAAAGTATCAAAATAAATTTTTTTTAATATCATTTTATCGATACGTATAACGTCTCCTTGATACGACCAAGGGGGGTCTTGCCTTACGGGAGAAAACGACCGTCTTATGACCGACTTTATTGAATGATTTGTGTCATTTTATGGAACAAAAAACATAAACAAAATAAAGTACTAAACCTTTGATATTTATAGATAATATCCATTCCTAGCACCTAGTGGCAAAAATGATAACTATTAAAATTTTTTAATATAAGTAATTATAATAGACATATGGTACTTTTTTCTCGTTCTATAATTCAGTGAAGTTTAAATTAGGGGGAATGTTTCATAAATGCCAGCAAAAGAATACATTATTATCTAAATATTATCCCGCGACTAAAGCGACATATACATTTTAATAGAATTGAGATTGTTTTAAGTGTGTAGGGTCAGAACCACTCTTATGTTTTTAATCAACTATAACTTACACATATTAATTATTTCAAGCTTTTCAATTCTGCGCTAACAGATGCGACGGTCAAATCTGGCCTTCAAAAGGTGGATCGCTCGTTAGCATAGCCACAACTTATCTGTATTATATGTCATCTGTTGTACGACTTATCTTTTTTGAGTCCAAAATATAAACGATGATCAAGCACTGTTTTTCTTTAATAAGTTTGGTAAAGAGTGGTCTCTCTTAAGCCGTTGCTTGTTAAGTCATCACTTCCAACCCTTCCTTCCGCGTCATTTTTTTACGCGTTAAAAGTCTCCAATTGTGTAGTATAAGAGTACGCAGTGGAAATATTTTGAGCACGTAGATTGGCTTCTCACCTGGGAAAAGAGAAAGAGAGGAAGAAAAGGGGAAAACGGTTGTACCAGATATGGCTCAGAGAGTGTTGTTAAATCGGGCCCAAGTAATTGTTTAACAATCCCAGAAAATATTCTCTGAGTTGATCCGATACAAGAGTTTGCCTTATTAATGAAAGGACACGAATAATGGTAACAATATTTATTAATAAATTTAATAGCGGAGAAAATTCACAAAAGAAGGTAACACATTGAATTTACATTACCGTCCGGGTAATGTGTTTGTGCGGTTTGCGGCGTAAACTTAATTATGCAAATATTAATAATGAAAACTTAAGGTAAAATTAAATTAAAGATTCGATTGGAATCGAAAGAAAACCCAAACTGAATAGTTGGAAAATTAGCAAGTTATAATAAATTGATACACTTAAAATTAACACTTTACTTTAGGTAATAAAAAGTTAATTGCGGAAAACTTAATAATAATGAAAATTGAATAATTATCGATTAAACAATGTATCGATAGGGATCGATAGAACCATTGGAATGGTTGCAAAAGAAATAATAAAATAGAAAAATGAAAAGAAAACCCGGACACAAAATTACGACTTCAAACTCTAAGTGAAAAATTAATAATAATTCTTAACACAAAATGACCATTTAGAAATGGCTTAAAAGAAAATTAGAAAAATAAAAACCGAGCACTTAAAATTACGACTTACGACTACGAGTGAAAAATTAATAATAATTATTCTATTTTTTTCCGTTGATAAGCAAATTTTGCATTTTAACAATCAGAAAATAAAACGTGTACACAGCATGCTATTTTTATAGGAGTCATTTACTTATTCAAAGCCGCTCCCAAGTACCGCTAGATCAGATTTTGCCAATAAATAAGTAGTTTTAAAATTATGCAAATATTAATTACAAGTGATACGCAATATCACAGTAGGTACGCCATAACATGTATAGTGTATATGATCTGAGAGAGTGCCTGTAAAGATTGTTTGTGAGATGACTTACATCTGCAAAATAGATAACGCAACATACCTATTATTTAGGAAGAATCAATAGTGTAGCAATTCAGTTTTTAACTTGCTGTGTTAGTAATTACTATGTATTAAACATAAGAATAACAATCAATATGATTAGACACCTATACTGTAACTAAATTCACTATATTAGTGAAATTAACATAAGAATATCAGACGAATTATCGCCATGATATTTATATAGAAGGCTATACAGGAAAAATGTAAATGCACCGCCGGGAATCGAACCCAGAACTCATAATTTCGCGTCGGGAAAGTTTCCAGTTACTACACAGTGCCCAACAACATACATTTAATTCTTCCCATATATCGTTGCATATATGGGAAGAATTAAATGTATGTTGTTGACCACAGATCCATTAACTGCGAGAGCTATAATTTTATAGCAACATTACAATGAATGCTGGCTTTCTCATCGCCCGGACGCGCCATGAGACTTCCACATATCCGATCGATGTGAAATTTTGTACACACAACATGTATTTCTGATGAGAATACATGAATCAATTGCTTTTAGAATTAAATAGAACCCCTAAAAGGGTCAAACGGGGTTTTAGGATTTTTTGACTATAAATCAACGCCTAGACCATACCATACTGACGCTATAGAAACTTGAAATTTGGAAAGTAGGTTCCTTTTGTGAGCACCCATTACGAAGGGATTTTCGAAATTCAACCCCTAAGGGTATCTTAATACAGAACAATACAGAACAATATTTGATAGGTATCACGAGAATATAAACCTAAATTTGATCACAATGAAGTTTGGATATTGAATTTCGCTTGTTTATTTCTCTGAAACTAAAATAAAACAACGTTGTGACGAGAATGTGAACTACTAATGTAAACGAAAGAAGTCACAAAATAAGAGATAAGTGCAACAGCTATACTTTGTAATGTTTAATGTGCACTTAACTCCGGGTAAACCTAGTTTTATTGTATATTCCAGCTTAATGCGTCACATATGTATTTACTGTCTGAATGAATAAAGCTATTATGTATGTATATGCATAAGACCACTCTTTCTAAATAATATTTGTAATGCTCAAATAACTGCGGTTCCAAGTTATAGGCCTTTCACCTATATGAACTGGAACGGTGCTTGCTGGTTTTGTTTAAAACAATTATTGTCATGATCTGAAAGACTGGAGGCAATGTCTGTAAGCATGAAAACCGCGTAAGTACATAAGTACACAGTATACACATTAGTCAGTAGCCAGTGGGTACGGTGGGACGTGGGTAGGTGGGTTCTCTACTGACCAATTGCCACATAGGACCGGCTGTTATATGCAGACCAGACGGTTTACTCCGGACACTGTTTTAATTAATCAACACCTCCAGGCTTCTAGTTGTGCCGTGTGGAATAATCAAACATACAACTGTGAACTGACTGGACTCACTGACTGTTTTAACAAAGTTCTATGGTCGTATTAATATTACTGATAGTTACCGATGTTCTAAGAATAGTATAATATTGTGCAACTATTGCGGAAAACAGGCGATTGTCCACGAGTTTAAGCAATTGATCGCAATATTCTTAGCAGGCACAGCTCCCAGTTTTGAGTTTGACGTATTTAAACTAGAAATACTCGCACGGCATGCGAAACGCTTTGTCGGCTCTTTCTTATCATACAAGCGAGTTCCACTATTCTAGTTCAGTGCGAAAGTTCAGAGATGTAGTGGGGAGTATTTTAGAGTAACTGGAATGCTTCGATAGTTTCTTATCATACGGTTCTAATTCAGCTGTTCGTCTTATACAAAAACTGATATACATAATGTTATATAGATACTGTACACTAAAACATCAATAGGTAAATTAGGATAACATATTATTTTAAACTTCAACAGAGAAACAATGTGTTTTTCTATACGCAGCGAACATGTGAATTTTCAAATTTAATGACTACATCTGGGATCATATTAGCTTACATACTTTGCAAAACCAACTCATAATGTAATCTATACTACAATATTATAAAGAGGTAAAATTTGTTTGTTTAAAATTGATATCGTTCATGGTAATAAATAAATAATAGGATAATAAAGTTTACAAATTTGCAACGTTTCATAAGAAACGCTACAAAGTAAAATAAATTTAGCATTTGCTTTATTTAGTGTAAGTTCCCATTATCCCATTATTAATTATTTGTTTGTTTGTATGTAGGGGGTGATCTCTGGAACTACTGAAGCGATTCCAAAAATTCTTTCACTAATAGAAAGCTACACTATCCCTGAGTGAGATTATATTTTATTCTGATTTCGCTTCGCGGGGGGGATCACGAATCATAAATTTTTAGCACCCGGGCGAAGCCGGACGGGACCGCTAGTCAAATATCAATTTATCAATTTCTTCAAACCAATCGAACTCTCTATTTTTTGCCTTTGCCTCACTAATATTATACCTAAATATAAAATCACTGTCAACAGTTTTATTATTATGACCAAATATTTTATAAATAGAGATACTTCTGTTAACGTGTATAAAATATATAAATATATAAATATTTTATGTTCAATTGTTGTAGAATAATATTTTTAAAAATTAATAATGCTTTAGACTTCATTAATTAATTTTAAAAAATGCAGTACATTGGACGCCACTGGTATGTATATGAGCGGAAAAAAAGTTCCAGCAGCCGCGCCAATCTAATTAAATCTCCAAATTAGAATACACAGCCACTTTATCCCTTGTACCTTATATGACGTCGACATAGGGGCACTCCATATGAACTATGTGACGAAGCAAAAAAACTACAATCAGATCACTTCAAACTGACTTTGTGAGGTAAATAACAATGACATTTAGATTATTATATTTGTATTATTATTTTTAATTTCTTTATCTTTATTACGTGACCCAGTTTACCTTTTTCTGTTATTTTTAGGCATATTTATAACTATTAAATTCGTATTAAATAGGTATATATATTTTAAGTTTGTTAACTTATTATTTAAAACATAGTACGAACCGAAATCCGCATTAATGATTTTCATAGATTTTATCTATATCTCTCTTTAAGACAGAGGGGACCTATCACAGATTACCGTGATCTATCTCCCTTTCTGATGAAGATCGAACCAATCACAGGTTGCCTGCTTAAAGATTAGCAACAAAGAAATTACAGCTGTTTCCTTTCCGTGTCCAATAGGTATCTTATTAATTATCAATTCGTGTCTTTTATAATTATTTAAACTTTTATCAATATCTAAATATATTATTTTTCAAAATTAAATTTTTATATCCTAGCGTGATTTTCCTTTCCCATTTATCGTTCGGCCTTTTTCAACAGAATAGCCTTGGGCATCACGATCAGCTAATCTGGCCCTGGCTCTAATAAATGTTTGCTATCAACATCCTCTCATGCGTACAGGCACCGAGCGTGTATGTGTTTTTCTTCTTTTTAAATTAACAAATCACAACATCGTATAATATATTTGTTCCATCTGTATTTAGACAGACGAATGACTGCAAGGCAAAGTCAAATTAAGAGTACACACCAGCTGTGCAACATGTGGGGGTTGCAGGTTGGTTTGGCGTCACCAGATTCACGCTGCTGTGTGTTGTCTATACGCCGCGCCGGTCGTACCTATATGAATGTGCGTGTGTGTGTGCACCTATGTGTGCTCTGAAAATTCGATTAAAATTATTTTGCGCGGTATTAAAAAGTCACTGGAAAAAATGCTGGGGTAAAAAAGTTGTACTTGGGATACGAATAAAAATACTGTAATGAAGCTTTAATTTGGGATCGCAACGTTGAAAAAATAGATTGTATATCTAGATGTGTAATGGACAATATTACGACGAGTGGTGACAGTCTGTAAAAACGAGCGATAGCGAATTTTTACAGTCACAGGAGTCGTAATACCATTACGCACGAGATATATATGGTATTTTTTGCCATACCCACTACAAAATACCTGCTTTTCACTTCATTTTCAAAAAATGTTGACTGTTCATTTGCGTCGCCATCCTTACTTCTACAGTATGCCGTGAAGTTCGTGAGTAAGTTATGGCAGGCGCACGAAGGTGTATAAAGCGAATAAACAAAAGTTGCTATGGCAACCGTTTACTTACCGCCCTAGTGCGGTAAGTAAAACACTTTTCGCACACCTGTCTAAATGACTCATTAAAGGCCGCTATACATACATCGAAAGTAGCTATGTTGTAGTGGGTTTGGCAAAATGTATTTTTAAGTGAAAAAATATTTCTTAACAAAAATAATTATTTATTTATTATAAAAAACTGTTTAAATATTTCAAAACAAACGTTTGGTACGTACAACTTTTTAGTTAATACAAATAAATAAAATTACATTGTGACATATATAGGTATCAGAACGTTATCTTGCGGTATTTTTGGGGTTTTCAGGTATTTTGCGTGAAAGCGTGATTTGAAAATGTTTGTCTGTCTCGAAAACGGTTCGGTCGATTTTTATGAAATTCGGTACGCTATAAATTGACATCAAGACTTCCAGTAGGTATGGGGTATAGGCGAATCTACTGGGGAAATAAGCGTTTACTCGAACGAAGCTGAGGTAACTCTTTTAATACAAATAAAATTCGTTTAAATCAAATAAATTCCATAGAACCGGGCAGAAAAAACATTTGCATATAAACTGATAAAAATATATCCTCTATATTTAATCGAGTTTTCACCAGATCTCAACGTTTTGAGCTCCTAGGAAGCTATTCTGACTATTTTTGGTTGGACGTCCATATGTGTGTGTCTAACCAAATTTTTGTCGTAAGGTATCTTTAGAACGAATCAACTGATTGAGATTGGGTTTGCGACATTCGAAAGGGTTTATTGACACTTAAATCTGTTTAGATTTTGCAGTCAATCGGACGATTTTAAAGATGGTTTTTAGGGGTTGAAATATGTTTTGGGCCCAAAGATACCGAAAAAAATTTCAGAATCGTTTCAAAATTGAAATTTATCCCTTTAGTTACGATTAAAATGTGCTGCTTATATTAAAAAAAAATCGACCCGACAGGACCGGACTAATTTTTACTAGATAAGCATTTACTTACTGCAGAAGGGTAGTATTTAATTTGGTGCAGATGTCGGATTGATAATAATACTGAAATTAAGAAAAAAAAACATTATTTTAAGGGGTATATAAAGGGGTAAAATTTTTTGTCCAGCTCTGGTTTTTGGATTAAAAGTATTTTTTTTTAATTTCATTTAGTCGTGTTTTCATTGTTAAAATTAAAATGTAATACATATAAAATATATTCGAATGTAATTAATGTTTTCATTACTGTTTTTTATTAGTTCCTTACTTTGCATAATTATGTTACGCGAAACTACATTTCTGTCAGTTAACCTCGAGTTTAAACTGTCCGAGTGTATCAAATACGCGTTGCAAATCGTCACCGTGTTCATCAAATGACGCGGACACAATAATCAGGCCATCAAGATACCCACAGATATTCCCGATATCTAGTGAGGGTGCATTAGTGGAGGGGTTTATATTGTTACAGTATCTATTTTTTTATACTCACTTCGGCTTACGGATTCGGCGTTCTTCCTAATTTACAATTAACGCCTCAACACAATAGTATCAATTTATTGTAACGTACTTAACACATGCGGGAAGTTTTAAGGTTGATCCACTGATCAACCGTTTTCCACATTGTTTAATTAGTTGTTTACTGATAAAAATGACATACAGACTACACTTTCCATTCATGAATTTAGAATATTTGTGAAAAATTTTCAACAGTAAATTTGTATAATAACAATTCTAAATTTAATTGATAAATACAAACAAGCATGTTGACTATACATTTTGTCTTATTCGAATGTTATTTATTTTTAGGAGTATATATTCCACAAAAATTTCAGGATTATTAATGTTTTTAAAAAAAAAGTACTTCACTACCGGTTTTTAATACAATATTAAATAGCTCCAAAAAGTACCTTAGAAGAATATCTTAAATAGTCTTGGTACTTAGTAATCTGTTAGTTAAAATGTGTTAATTTTTAAGATTTTATAATGAAAAATCTTAATAATGTTAGTGTCTTTGATTTTTGATAATTTTAATTGCCTAATAGATAGTTTCATATTCGATCTTGCGGTAGAAAATGAAACTATTATAAATAAATCCTCTATTTTAGTAAAAATTTCAGTTTTCGTACAAGGTTTGAGGGTCACTGGTATGTTAGCGTTACAATAAAAGACGGATTCATTTATTAAGATCAGAGCGTTCCTTCCTTCACTTCATCGCAGCAATGCCAATCAAGCAAAGACGTCACTATACATAGTTTTGGCATTGTCTAACAACATTGTTCTCAAACAAGGAGTTCAAAATATGGATGATGCTTTTTAGAGATGTCAAAATTATTTTTTTTTTATACAGCGTCTCGATTTTTTATCATCTAATTAAAATTTCTCCTCTAAGATCGTAAACACCCTGTATAAGTTAAAATCAACAACAAAATATTTTTTTCAATAAAAAAAATACCTTTTGGAAGTTGTGAGTTT